>JBAMMX010000025.1:15403308-16003308 GCA_037126225.1 Dillenia turbinata | reverse complement strand
TCATAATTTAAATCCTATATAGTCTCATGATTCATATTACTAATTTTTTTATTTTCCTTTATATATATATATATATATCTAATTAAGATTATATGCGTTTCTATTATGTTGTTATTGTAAATTTATTTTAATTTTTCTCATGACAATACAGGAAAGATAAGATGCTTTTGTATAGAGAAATCCGAGGGCTAGTGATGATGCTGGCGAATCTGAGCCATCCGTTGATAATATGAGTCAGTGGCTCGAGTGTGATTGGTGGACCAAAAGGGGGTAGAGCAATTGGGATGAGTTTGTTGAGCAGAACTTGTAAAATCACTGGTATATCTTCTTCCATCCTACCAGCAGTAAGGGCAGAAATAAATCAATTGAATCAAGAGGTAAGTTATTTGAAAAACTTATTAGTACAAAGGGACAATGAATTTCAAGAGGTCCGCGCACTACAGAGGCAAAGAGATCAGGAATTCAACGAACTTCGCGCACAACACATACAAGAATTTATCAAGTTTCGCGTACAATAGATTCTCCCTTCTCTATCTCCTCTTGATAATACTCATTATGGTGATAATGGTGATGATATATTCGATGATGATGATGATGACGATGATGGTCGTGGTCGTGTTTGAGATTATGTATTGTTATTTGACTATTATATTTGATACTTGTTACATTGATTTTTTTGGTTGTATATAGTTGTTGATACTTGAACATTAGGACTTGATGTTGTTTTGTTTCTGTTTGATACTACTATAATAATTTGTTGTTGAAATCTTAATTTATTGATCTAATTGAATAGTTAGTTGCATTGATAAGTACAGACAGCAGAAATTTGATTTTTAATAACGATTGGATGGTTAATTGTTGACGAGGTTGGATGTGCAGGTATAAAAACAGATTATATAGGAAAAAAAAGGTCTAAATATGCCAATAAAATTTATATTTGTCACAAAAAATACAAATTTATCACAAAATTTGTCGCTGACAGTTATACTCGTCGCAAATTTCATCGCTAAAAAATACCTAAATTAGTCTATAAATTCAAATTAGCGACCAATTTTGCATAGGGGTGTTCATCCGTTCAATTTTCAAAATCTTCGATTAATTTGGTTCGGTTAATTCGATTTAACATTTTTTAACTTCAAACCGAAAACCGAACCGAATTCGTTTAAATTCGAATTCGGTTTTCAGTTTGAATTCGAATTGAATCGAATAAATCAAATAAATTGATTTTGATTTTTGAAATCTAAATTTTCACATAAATCCAATTTAACCAAATTTGAATCGATAAAATAATGAATTTTTTAACTAGAATTTTATTGCTTGCTTAAAAAAGAAAAATTAACAATCAAAATTTGTATAAAAAGAAAAAAATAAATAATAAATAATCAAAATAAATAAAAATGAGATAATTAAAAACCCTAATTCGGTTTTCGGTTCGAATTTGTATTAAAAATCTCAATTCGAAACTCGAACCAAAAATCAAATTTGGAATTTGATTTAACCGAAAACCGATTCGAATCTAAAAATCGAATTCAAATTTAATTAGATTCACTCGGATATTCAGTTATCACCAAATATTACACATCCCTAATTTTGTTACAAATTTTTTTTGTTACAAAATTCACCATGAATTTTTTTGTCGCAAATTTTGCGACGACACCTCTCCGATGAAAAATCATTTTGTGGCAAATTTGCAACGAAATTCAGTTTTATTGCAAAATTTGCGACGAGAGATGTTTTCGTTGCAAATTATGCAACGAATACTATCTCATAGCAAAAATTGCAACGAATTTATATTTGTCACAAATTTTGCCACGAATTTTTTTTCTTTGCAAAATTTGCAATGAATTTTGTTTTGTTGCAAAATTTAAGACAAAAAAATCTCTCATCGCAAATTTTGTAACGAAATAGTATTCGTCACAAATTTTACAATAAAACCGTTTTTGTCGTAAAATTAGTCGCTAATTTTACAACAAAATATTTATTGTTGCTAATATTAGTGACGAATTTTGTGACAAAATAATTAGTTGCAAATTTTATAACGAATAGTAATTTTTTCATGACAAAATTTTATGATTAGTTATTAGCGACGAAAAAATTTTTATTGTCAAATTCGTCTCAAATTTTTTTTTGCGACGAATTTTTCTTAGAAATTTATCGCAAATTTCATCACAAAATAGGGTTTTTTCAGTGTAAAAGATTCAAAGGAAAAAAAGGCACACACACTCATACTTTAATTTCCTTCTCCACCTCCCAAAAAAAGAAAAATAAATAAAGAATAAAAAATTTTGTTTTGTTTTGTTTTTTCTTTTTTCTTAAGCATTTCAATATCAAACAGAACAACCGATTATATCACCGATACTTTGAACCAAACAGAAAATTGTTAAAAGTTTAAACGCAAGCTGTAGTCTTGGTTAAATTTTAGATGCATGCATCTCTCTTGGGACCAAATTGTCTTTCAAAACCCTAATTAAGCCCCTCCTCTTGCTTCTAATCCAACTTGGGAAAAGGTTGGGGGGATTAATTAAAAAAAAGCCGCTTGCAGATCTCAATGACATTTTTAATGTGGTATCTCCATTTAACCATATTAGAAAATTAGAAAATGTAATACTAATAAAAAGTGGTGGCACTTATATTTATTTATTTTTTTCAAATGAAGACCGTGTTGATGTTCTAAGATGCACTTATATATATATATATTGTATAAGGTGATGCAATCAAATGAAATCAAATCGAGAAAGGGAGAATGGAAGTCAGGAGGCTCTGTCACTTGAGCTGTCCCTTAGGTCCCTAAGATGTACTAAGATGCATATTAATGTCAAGTTGATGTACTAAGATGCATGCATCTCATCCAAATTTGTTACCTTCTTGAGTATGAATATTGCCTTTATTCCTAACATTATGTCACCAACTTCTTAAATTTTTCTCACATTTGCGATCCCAATTTTGATATCCAGTCTCATTTTTTTAAAGACAATTTTATCATTTAATTTTTAATCAAGCACCACTTGTGTAAGAGATATTAGTTATCCAAATACCAATAATTTTCAAATAATTTGTAACCTTCTTTGTCTACTATTATTCGCAAATTCAAAATAGTCCATGTACTCTCATAAGTTTGTATTTATTGTCAAATTGCGCATTCAAGCCAAGAGCTTGTATTTTTGAATTACACTACAAATTTTTTAATAGAATATTTAAGCGTTTTTCTTCAAACACACATTTATATATATATATATATATATATATATATAATTTATCTAAAAAATGAAATGGGTACTAAATTCTAACACTAAAAACAAATTTTGGCAAGATTAAAGGTTTTCAGCCCAAAGTCCACGATTATAAAAATGAAGAATATTAAATATTAGTATAAAATCTTAAACAAAAAAAAAAAAAAAAACTCTCACATTTAATGAAGACGAGAGACAATGAGCTCAAGGCTAGGGTAGGCACTATTATGCGAACTGAGTTGAGTTCGAGTCAATCGCGAGCTGTTCAGTCAACAGCTCAATTCGACTTGATTTTGATTGAATTCGAGTCGATTTCGAGTAATAAAAGTTTTAAACTCGAAAACTTATCGAATAACTCGATAACATATATTAATATATATTATATATATTTATATATGATTATAATATAAATAAATAAAATAAAATAAAATATATTAATATATTACATAATAATCGAGTTTTCAAATTGAATTTGAGTAATTTTATTATATAATCGAGTTGAGTTCAAATCCTATTATTTATTACTCGTTGAGTTCAAGTCTAAAAATAAAAATATTTAAAATCAACTCGATTCGAATACATCCCTAAGCTAGGGGTTTGGGATAAAACATAATAAGTGATGGTTAAACCTTCAAATAAGGTTTGCATTTTTTTTTTCTTTTTTTAATTTGGTACTTTTTCTTGCTTTAAGGTTTGAAATTGTTCAGAAAATATCGAACAGATAAAGACGAGTGGGGCAACATGTAAGACGAGGCGGTGCTCATGTGATGCTGTTTAGGCCCAAGCTAGATTTTTTCTTTTTTTTCCTCTTTCAATTAATATCTAAATTTATACACTGACTAATTCAATTCGAGTATTATTGATCCTAATTTAGGAAGAACTATTATAACATAATTATTTTTTTATTTTTAAATTTCAAATATAATATTAATTAATAAATTTAGTGCCTTTACCTATTAAACCAATTGTCTTAGGCCCAAGGTAGCTAGTCAAGGTAGGAGGGATATTATTCATGAATTTGTTCGCCAAACTTCAAAGTCTATCCATGACTTTGAATCCTATGAATCTAGGGCTTCTTTGATTTGCTATGTATTGGTAAGTTTTTGAGAACCTAACATCAATATTGGTTGACTTAACTGAAAGGAAGCTAAGTTATTTTAACTATGATTGTGAGTTTGACTCCCTATGGTTATGAAAAAAATCACGTTAGGAGATCTCCCTCCGAAAAAGACCCGACAGTAGGTCGATCCGGATTAGTCGGGACGAAATTTCGGATACTGGGTGGAAAACCAAAAAAAAAAAAAAAATTGAGAACCTAGCAAAAGCATAGTTAAAAACCGCTTACTGGAGTAGTCACAAATTAAACATCTTATGTATGGTATTGAGAACTTATCATCACAATGACATATTCACTCCTTGATGAAGAGTTATAATTTGAATTTAATATTTTATGACACGTAAAATTTCATAAAATAACGTATAAAGCAAAATAGCTACACAAATGAATGAATTTTTTTATCGGGAATAAACTAAGAAATGAAAAATATCAAGAAATTAACAAATATAATATCTGCAATTAAATCAAAAAAAAAAAAGTGGTAATTGTTTTACGTGGTTCGACACTCTTTCCTTACATTCAGAGACAATTGTTTTATGTGGTTCGACACCCTTTGTTTACGTCCACAGAAAACACAAATTCTTTTATTACGAGAACATAGAAAACCAACTCAAACTCAAATACTCCCGTACACCTTCTCACAAATCTTAAAAATATTCTATTCAACCTCTAGAACAATTTAAAACAAAAAGGAATGATGAAGCACCAAAATTAATTTCTGCAATAGACAATCTCTCTATTTTGTATCTAGTTATTATTTTCCCAGATAAAATATAATTTTAAATAGGGAATGCAATACAAACCATACAAGAAAACTTGATAACCAAGAAAAACTTTCAATTTTCTAAAATACGAGCCAACGATAGCAATTTCCATCTTAATGAATATTTTGTTATTATCCAGTGACTTCCATAAAAAATTTATTGACCTACCATAACTACATAGAAAAGTCTAATTAATCAACGGTCTCAAATCGGATTCAAATAAATGATCAAGGTACCATGTGTAGCTGCTATCAAGTCAAATGGTATTCTGGTTGATTTTGGAGAGTGATCTCCATCTCAATCCACTTTCATGCTGATCAGTCTCTTCCTTTTTACCTAGGAAACTGCTTTTACAAAATTCCGTAGGTTTCACTGCAAATGTAACTCACTGATAGCTATCAATGCCCCACATGTGGATTCTATCTTCAGTCCGAGACATTTGCTTTATATTCATAATTTCTATTTACTAGTTATGCATTCAAGTAAAGAATTAAAATTTTCTTTTAGATAGCATATTCTTTGGAGACTGGAATACTAAATATCGTCTAAATGTTTGACCATAGATCTAGCCCATCCTGCTGAAATCCTCTCATTTCAGAAATTCTACATTATTGTCGTCAGGGGCAGTTCAAACGGTAAAACTTCTCCACTTCTATCATCCATTCCCCGATTCGAGTTTACTTGATTGTATCTCCTTGTACCCAAAAAAAAAAAAAAGGAAAAATTCTACCTTACTGATTCTTACATGAAGTAACCAAAATCTTATTCTACCCATCACCAAATTTTGATTTTCGATGAGTATCGTGGACTACTCTCACCTGCACAACAAATTCTCCACATTGTTCTTATATAATTTAAGGAATGAGGAATAAGAGGATGAGGTTAGAAGGAATGGCGCCTTGTCTTCATCCTCAATGTATATTTCATTTTTCTTGTGTTGATCAAGAATCTCATTGAATTTGTTCAAATGTTTTACCAGATTTTCGCCTTCCTCCATCCGAAAATTATACACCTTCGTCTTGAATTTTTTGTCAAGTAAAACGCTTCCTATTTTTTCAATATTAATAATGTTTTCCGCAATGCAAAATTGGATTATACACAATCAAACCAAAAGTAAATAAAGAGAGATGATTGTTTTACATGATTCGAGCTAATTAAATTAGTATACTAATAATAACAATATTAATAGACGATTGTCTATGTCCACAAAGATCCAAATTTTCTAATTATGATAATAGACCAATACAAGTAATAATGCCCACTTCTAGAATTCAATCAAATTCGAGTACCCTTGTATATGCTCTCACAAATCCCAAATAATTTTCTCTATCATTAAAACATTTAGAGAAAATTATGGAGATTTTAAAATATTTCCTATAACTATTTGTAAAGTTATAAGTGTAAAAAAATTTAGTTAAAAAAATAATTTTTGGTAAGAGTGAGTAGTGTAGGAGAATTCGAACTAATTAAATTAGTATAATATTTTATTTTTATTATTATTATTTTAAATTTCTATAAATAATTTTTTTTCACTCTTCTTTTTCCTATATTGGCCTCAAATGACCAATTTTAAAATTTGAAATTAAAATTCAATTTGCAGTTTGTTGTTATTGTATCTCTTTATTTTATATCTAATACGGTTATATGCAAAAATATTTATAAAATTGTTATTTTTTAAATTAAAAAATAATTCTATAAAGAAAATTTAATATAATTTACAATAAAAAAAATTTAGTGCCCAAATAAAAATTTGTATTTCTTAGAAATATTACTCAAATATGACGATTTCGGACTGTAGAAAGAAAATGGCTGATTTTCTTTGATTTGCTGCGTGAGTACTAATTGTGTTCTTACTTTTGCAATGAATTTTTTTTTTTTTTTATTTTACAAAGAAATCTAACCAAACGAAATCAAATCGAAAATAAAATTGAATCAGAAAAAAAAGATAAAAGTAGGGGGATTTTGTTGCTTGAACTGTCCTTGAGGGACATACTTTTACAATGACATGCCTTCGGTAAATGTTACGTCTAAAAAATTTTCTTTTTCAGCATAAAAAGATAGTTTTAAGTCAATAGAAAAGCATAAAAAAGCTTATAAATAGCTGCTGCAAACTAGTCCAACCAGTCCCTAAGAGTGTTATGACACTTGGATCGAGTTGCATAGTATCGATACCTGAACTCGACTCGAGTGTTGTTTAGGTTGGTTCGGACTCGAGCCCGAGCCCCTCAAACTTGCATTTCTCAAGTTTGAGCTCGAGCTCGAGTTTGAGTTTGACTTCGAACTCGAAGTGTCGTCGGGTAGTGTCATCGAGTAGTGTCGTTGGTAATGTGACTCGGACTTGTATTTCTCGAACTCGAGATTAGCTCAAAATGATGTCAGGTAGTATCGTTGGATAGTGTCATCAAGTAATGTAAGTAAAATATTTAAATAAATATACTCATAAATATAATTTCATATATCAAAATTATTTAAAAAAATATAATTAATTAATTTCGGGTAATTCGTCAAATTTTCAAACACAATACAGTTGGCCTCAAACTCGAGCTCAATGCTAAGTTACCCAAACCCGAGCTCGAGTATCACGGATACCCGTGATACTATCGGAGTGTCATAACAGGCTTACCAATTCCTAATCAATTTAAAAAGAGTATAGTAATATTTAATCTTTCATCCCAAATATATATTTTCCTAAAAATCAATCTTGTGTGGGGTAACTTTCTCAAAATACCTATGATACTACCCGAGTGTTATAATATACCTACCAATTCCTATTCAATTTAAAAAGAATATAGTAATATTTAATATTTCATCCCTAATATACATTTTCCTAAAAATCAATCTTGTGCCGGGCAACTTTCTCAAAAAAAAAAAAAAATAATAATAATAATAATAAACAAAGTCTAAAGCTTAGACTTAAGCCGCCATGCCCAAGGCAACCAAAAAGCCAAAAATCCAATTTAGACTTTCAGAGTTTTATTTAGTAGGCGGGTACTAACTTTAATAATTGAATCCAAATTTGGCTGGACCAAGTTATAAATGGACCTATAGATGGAGCCCAAGCCACCCAAAATTGTGAGCTAGATCCACGGGCTTAGCATGCACCCATCCCAGCCATTTTTTTATTTTTATTTTTTAAATAAATCACAATCATTCAATGATCATATTGAATCCAATTAAATTCGATTCAAATTAATTGAAACATATCTATTTTTTTCATATATAATACTTGAATCTGAGATCTTGTTTGATGGAAATCAATGTATTTCATTTTTGAGTATTTGTTTTTTAATTTAACTATTAATTTCACGGATCATCAGTTCATAGTCAAGACATCACTTAACAACAAACACAAAAAAAAAAAAAAAAAATTGCTTGATTTAAATCTCAATAAATTTAGAAAAGAGATAAAGCTCTTTATAGTGGATCAACTCTTGAGTTTGAACCAGGGATCCAAACCTGCAGCTTCTTCTATCCATTTGCACTGCAATAATAGGGAGAGGTCCTTGGTGAAATGACAGTGCGTGTGCCTGATCTCCAACCATCCCTACCTTGGGCCTCATTTGGAGAAAATCTTCCTTTGCAGTGAGCAGTGACGGAGCCACATTGAAGGGTGTAAGGGCAATTGCTCCTACAAAAAAAAAATTAAGTTTTATATATTGAATAAAAAATTACTCCCACACAAAAAAATACTCCCACACTTAAAAAAAAATTATATTTGTGGCTTAAAAATAAAATATTTTCCCCCACTACCTTTGGGTCCGGGATCCGCCATTGGTAATGAGCTTCATTTTCTTTAAAATTTATTGGGACAATGACTATCATATAAGCTTTTTTCCAAAGAAAAATTATATTCTAATGCTGCAGGAATATTTTGGCGACTAACATTTTAAAGGGCGGGGGGGAAAGAATTCATCAAAACCATGCAACCAGATAGCACAAATCGGTCTTGTAACAAAATTTTCAACTCTACCCAAATTTTTAAAGCCTACCATACGAGCCCTAGCTTTCTAAGAGTTTTGTAAACACTAGTTATACTTTCGTATGCATAACTGTTTTTAATTTTTTTTTTATACTTTATTTTGAGATTTTAATTTTGTTATTGAGCATTAAAAATTTATTCCTAAAATTTTATAAATTATTTTCTAATAAGAATTAATGCTTCCTTTTTTTTTTTACCTTTAAAGACCTAGAAATAACTTAAAATTAAAACTAAAACTATTGAAAAAGTATATTTTTATATAATTATTTGTTAAATTTATTGAACATCAAAGTACTCTAATTTCTTAATTTTGAACTTAATATGTTTTTAGAAAATATTTTGGGAATTTTTGGAAACATATCAATAAATCCATTCAATTTTTTAAAATTATAAAATATTTAATTCTCTTTCTTAAAAGTTATATTAAAAATAAATAAACAATTTAATAATAAGAGATGACTTGAAAACCCTAAAAATCACTCATTTTGCTACAAAAACACACCAGCTAGACCTCAGGCAAAGAGGCGAGACCTATAAGAGATGACTTGAGAAATTCGAAGAGATACTCCCGCATTAAATGCCCCACTTTTGCACCTATCCCGCTAAGGAAAGAAAATGCTTCGTCTACTCCTTGGAACCCTCTCCTACTCCTAAATGTCATTTTTACAAAACCTCAATTAGGAGTGGGGGCAAATGATAAGACATAGCCTAAGGCCTATTTTCGAAGAGATTAAAATCTCACCCTAGACCCTTTAAATCGGGATCACCAAATTGAACTTTCATAACTCCTCAGTTATCTTAGTTCTTGGCACTCCACCTCATCGGTCGCTCCACTCCTTGGTGATATGTCTTGCAATCATAATTCACTCAATCAATGTGATAAGTACAAGTTGGGATAATCCCTAAAGGAAAAAAATTTTAAGTAAATTGAAACTTTCCTTACGGTGATGAAAATCTTCTCATTCCCAAAATGACCCCTTAGAATAAAAAAAATCATGCTTCAACAGGCACACTAGATAAGGCAGGAAGCTCCCATGATTACGAGAGTTTCCTAACCACCAAGATAGACGTATCTCTAAAAGGTCTTTGACCATAGTCCTCGTAATCTCAGAAATTTTCAACTATCTCTTCACAAAAAAACCAAGGTTTCATGATACCCTACACTTTATGGTACCTTTCGAGGGCCACGGGTACATATGCACAACATCAGCCATCATCCAAGTAAGTTCTCAGTAATTTAACATATCGAGCACACCGGTAACACAGAGTCAAGATATCATTTTTCTCAATCTATTTACTACATCTTAAAAACATCTCTTTTCGATTTGAACATCAGAATCTCTCTCGTCAGAAGAGGGTATCCTCCGGTAACATTAATAGGTTTCAAGGGGTTATTTCCATAAATAGGGTGAAAATTTTACAAAATCCAAGAAATGAGGCTCTGTTTTTTTTTTTTTCTTTTCCAAAATAGTGAAGTCGATATTGAGAAAATCGACTTTAAAGTCGATATTGTAAAAATCGATTTCAGGCTACCGTATTCTTTTGCCCAAATGTTAAAAAAAAAAAAATCGATATCGAGGAAATCGACTTTCGTTTTCTCTCTTCCCTCCATTTCTCTCTCTCCTCATTAATACACCCTTTTCTCCCTCTCTCCTCATTTAACCCATAACACACACACTGACTTTTTTTCTTTTTTCTTTTTCGTTGTTTTGTACACTCTCTCACTCACAAACACACACAGAGTACTTTTTTTATTTATTTTTTTTCGTTTGAACACTCTCTCTCTCCTCCCCTCTCTACATAAATGCCACTCTCCTCTTACCTAATTATATAAATATAATATAATATTATTTTAATATAATATTAATATAAAATATTTTAAAAAAATTATATTATTTCTATATTAAAATATAAATTAAAATGTTTTTATAAAAGAAATATAAACTATTATTTTATAAATATGAAAATAATAATAAATTTCATAAAATCTATATTATATAATTTAAAAACATTAAAATATTTAGATAATATTATATTATCTTTCTTGATAAAAAATATATACAAATAAGATTATAAAATATTAACAAGAATATAATATTAAAATAATACAATATCAAAATATTAATATTTTATAAATAATATAACACAATATTATTTTAATATTTAAAAAATAATAATTTATATTCTTTTTATAAAAAACTTTTTAATTTCTATTTTAATATAAAATAATATAATTTTTGAATATTTTATATTAATATAATATTAAAATAATATTATATTATATTATTAAAATAAAATTAAAAATAATTTATAGAAGGAATATGGATTATAATTTTATAAATATTAAAATAATATTAAATTTAATAAAATCTTTATCATATCATTTAATAATATTAAAATATTTGATATTAATATTATCTAAAATATTAATATTTTTTATATTATATTATTTTAATATTATATTCCTGTTAATATTTTTAATCTTATTTTTATATATTTTTTATTAAAAAAGATCATATAATATTATCTAAATATTTTAATGTTTTTAAATTATATAATAAAGATTTTATTAAATTTACTGTTATTTTAATATTTATAAAATAATAATTTATATTTCTTTTATGAAAACATTTTAATTTATATTTTAATATAGAAATAATATAATTTTTTAAAAATATTTTATGTTAATATTATATTAAAATAATAATTTATATGTCTTTGATATCGACTTTGAAGTCGATCTCCTTGAGATTGATTTTAAAGTTGATATCCTCGTATCGATCTGTTTTTTTTTTTTTTTTTTTTTTTTTTTTTTTTTTTTACATTTGGACAGAAGAATACGGGCAGTTTGAAGTTGATTTTTACAATGTTGACTTTAAAGTCGATTTTCTCAATGTCGATTTCACTACTTTGGAAGAAAAAAAAAGAGCCGCATTTCTTGGATTTTGTAAAATTTTCACCCTATTTACAAAATAACCCGGTTTCAAGCCTCGGATCATATCCCGTTTCTAGACTCCTACGCAGACAAGCAAAGCAGGTATTTAAGAAGAAAAGCCACCTTCATCGAATTTTCTTTTTAGATTGACTTTTTTTTCAACAAAAATTGATTATTCATTTTTCTCTAAAATTTATTTTTTTTTAAGAAAAATTTGTTCAGTATAGATTTTTACCCTACCCTATCAGAAACTATAGTCGGTTCTACAGGCTATGCCTGTACACAATAAATTAGAATCAATACCCTACCATATTGTTTATTGGTTCTAAATCTTTACCCTTACCCTACCCTGTAAGAAGATATACCCTACCCTTGTCCTATTCTATTGCATAGGGTTAGGGTTAAAGTCGGGCACATGTTCACGATATTCATTTGCCCACCTGATTCCCTGACTAAACCAGAGTGATCTTTTCTTTCAATTTATATTATCAACGAAATCCCCAAAGTAAATTAATTACTTCCACATTGATACACATTTTCAAAAGTAAATTTTAATGGGGTTCATAATGGAGAAAAGGGCTTCAAACCAGATCCATATTGACAAATTTTCCAGATATTTCGAGGGAGGAAACATCCCTCCTCCTACATGTAGCCATCGTTTCCAAGTCTTGTTAATTAGCTGTCTTCTCTTTTCCCTGCTGCTTTTCTTTCATATTTTACAGAATACATAAACAGATAAAGAGGGAAAACCTTGTTAGCTGTCTTCTTTTAGTATTCTGCCCCCGTTTATTGGGAAATCTAGTCTATATATAGCCTATAATTTCAAAAAGAAGGAATAAATTAGCTTAAACAATATATAGCTATAAACAGAAGAGATCCATGATCATTTGGTCAAGCAATACTAGGAATTTCTTGTACACAATGATGCGACTTGAAAGCCATCTAACCCTAGTTGCCGAGAAAAAGGAGAGAGCTCTCCCAATAAAGACAAACAAGGAACCTACCAACCTAGTTAGCTAGGTTGATTTGAAGAAGAAAATAACAATTAATAATGTAGGTGCAGATGTATCTGGTCGTGTGGTAGAGCACAGCAATTTCCTCCTTTTGAAAAACAAGCAAGGCACGTCCCAGACCAACGTTTCTTCAGGCACAAACTAGTCGAGACCCCACCATCTTTAAGACTTAATAAAACCAAATAAAACCCACAAAAATTAAATACAAAAAAGAAATAAAAAAAGGCATCGAGAATGTTAGTCATTAAATTGGGCTAATTCAAATCAGATTAATTAAAATCAAAAAAATAATAATAATAATAATAAGGAAGAGAATGGATTTCAACTTCGAGCCTCAAATGATACCAAGAAAATTTTGTGTTCCCCGTATATCAAATCATTTATTCCAAAATAGTTCATAAAGTTTTTATATTTAAAAATGAAAGCACATAAAATATTTCATTAGAGTGAACCACACGTTAATTATCGAACATAGAGTTTAGATTTTCTTCACCAGTGGAACTCTCTCTCTCGCTCTCTCTCGCCCCTTTGAATAATGTTATCACAATTATATCTTATATCAATTCTGCCTTCCCCTTTGAGTAATGTTATCACAATTGTATCTTATATCAATTCCTAAAATTTAAAATTATAGTTCAATCGATTCAATGTTGAGTTAATTTAGTTAAATCCTATTTTTTAATAATAATTAAAATTATATATAAAATAAAATTTTAAAATAATTGTATATTAATTTTATATTTTCATATAAAAATTTAAAAATAAAATTTTAATAAATATAAAATCAATAATAATAAAAAATAAAATAACAAAATCTCACTCCCCAATTTCCTAAAAAATAGATTGAAAAACTTAAACAAATACTAGGCACTATCCTCTCTCTCTCTCTCTCTCTCTCTCTCTCTCCAGTTAAAAGGCTATGGTCAAATCCCCAATTTTATGCAGCAGTTATGGTTCATTTCTTCACGCATCCCAGGCACTCTCCTCTCTCTCTTAAAAAACTTGAAAAAGACTCTCTTCTGTCTCTGTCTCCCTTCCTCCCCCCCCCCCCAAAGTTTCAAGGCCTTCACAGCCGATCCCAACCTTCAATCCACACCTCACCAGCATCAAGTGCTGTTGTGACATCAAAGCCTTCACAGCTGAAGCCGAAAGAGGACGAACAGTCAAACTTTAGGTTGCACTGTCACTGTCACTGTGGTTGTTTGGGAAAGAAAGAAGGAAGGCGATTCGTCAAAGTCGACATCGCTCATCACCATTGATTCAAGTTGCGGATCATTGTAATCGTCTTGGAGTCCATCATTAGCGACAGCCACTAGTTGTCTACAGTGGTCGATTCCGTCTTCATTGTCAGTAGCCATCTTCGTGGATTTTTTTTTTTTTTTTTTTAATCATCGAGGGTTTTGCTTTAACCATAGGTCACACGGGCTGCCGTTCTTTAAGGGTGAATGCAGAAACGGTATTTCAATCGGACCGACTCATAAAATTTCTGAATGGCCGGTTGAACCAGTCCGATCGACGGGTCGGTTCACTGCCGTTGAGCAATCTCTCTCTCTCTCTCAAAAACATATCCCAATAGGCATTGCCTACACATGGTGTCACCAAGGAAAACAATCCTACGTTTAGGGTAATGTAAGAGACGTGAAAACTTTTAATTTGTTTCCAAAATGAAGAAAATTAATCTTCTTTCTATTGAGACAAAGCAGGAAATTAGACAAAAAGGATAAATGAAAACTGAAACCAAACACATTCGATTCTCAAAATGGATAGATTAATAAACTAAATAACATCATACCCGTGGTCTTTACACAGAGAGAGAGAGAGAGAGAGAAAGAAAGAGAGAGAGTTGTTAATGAACTTGCTAGACATTGGAGATATTAGGAAGTTGAGTAGCAGAAAAGGCTAAGCAAGAGAAGCGCCATAATAGCAACAGGAAGGAGTAAAAGCAAGAGTGGGGGTGAAGGCAAAGGAGGCAAAACCAATGGCAAAACAACTATTAAAACAGTCAACACCGCCATCATCAACACCCATCTCAACTTCAAGCACTTCACCATCAAACTCTCTCTCTTCCTTCTATCAACAAAAAGGATGCTGCCTTTGTTGCAGTCTGATCGATTTCACATACCATCTTCATCGTCCATTTGATTCAAGATTCATATCTTGGAGAGGAGAGGAGAGGTGGAGAGTCTAAATGGAGTTGTGTGCGGAGTTCTTTTTGTTTGGTGAAGATTTAGTACGTAACTTTCTTATTTATATGTGAAGACCATAACGCATTCTAGAAAATTGAAATTTAAGTAAAATTTTTAGTTAAAAAAAAATTCATAAAATAATAACTTTAATTGTTTAATATCAAATTAATATTTTTTTATTTATTATTTATTTTTTAATTTTTAGTGGTTCAAGATGTTATAGGATTTGAAGTGGTTTCTAGACTTCTATGCAGGGGTGGAGAATGTGGAGAATGTAGAATTGTAAGGAACAGTGGTAGTTTTGGTGGACCCATTACCTTTTTGTGTACGAAACCCAGCTACCAAATCTACAATCTCATCAAATTATTAATTCTGTAAAATTTAATAAAAGATTTTGTAAATTTATAATGCAAATATTAAAATTTAAGGTCTGTGTAATTAGTAAAGATTCAAATACAGATTTTTATGTGAAAATCATGTGATCGTCTAATAAAAAAAAACAAATAGTGCATAGATATATATATATATATATATATATATATATATATTTGTATACATTCGTACATATATCATGCTAAAATTCTAATATTCGATGTCACACATATTGTAATTTCATTTGCAGTTAACATATTTGAACCAAATAACATAAAATAAAATATTTAATAATTCTATGAATTATAAGTATTTAATAATTACGTTAAATTTAATTAAATTTAATTCGAGTTGAATTAGATTTTTAAAAAGTAAAATTTTTTTAATATTTATTTTTTTCATAAACAAAATTAAAACTTGATTACTGATCATACGTAATAACACTAAGGCTATTTTCTAAAAAAACATTATTATAATTATAGATTTGTGTTTTTTTTCCATACAATGCTCGAATAGATACAGAATTAGCGAAAAGAATGAGTACCCATTTGAAATCAACGAAAAAAAATAGTGCCCTTTAAGGAGAAATTTTCCCCAACATATTTCTAGTCTTCAATATTTCCAATAAGAAAAATTACTTACACTGCGATACTTAATTCAGCTTTTATTTATTGGCTTTGTTTGGAAAAAAAAATGAAATTTAATAAAGTTTTCAACATAAAAATAATATTGGTGTTGATGCCAAAAAATGACTTTAACAGATTGTCACCCTATCTTGAATGGGGAGCCGATGATGAAGAAACCATTGTAACCTCAATGTGCACACCTAGAAAAAATTGACAGAAGAGGCTACGACGTTTAAATAAAAAAAAAAAAAAGCAATTTTATAAGGAAAGAATGACAAAGTTTGGACTCTGTGTAATCTCTGTGTAATATGTAGAGAGAGAGATGCGTACCTGATATGTTAATTCTGTTTGATATATATATATATATATATTGGTGTTTTGGACTTGGTGTAATATGTAGAGAGAGAGATGCGTACCTGATATGTTAATTCTGTTTGATATATATATATATATATATATTAGTGTTTTAGACTTGGTCCACTGCCAAGTATCCGGAACTTTACCTCGATAGATCTCGGTTGAATTGCTGTCGGGTCCACTATAGGGAGGGAGCTCTCCTAACATCGTTTTTGCTACTATCAAAACTCGAACTTCTGCTCTTGGTGTGGGGTGTTAGTGTCATTTCCACTAGACCAACGAAATATTGGTATATGTGTGTATATATATATATATGGGACGTATTGTAGTGTTGTATATGCTCAGTTGTGATAGAAACCCTATTTGCCTTGCAGAGAGATCGTGCGAGATCTTTAGAGATTATTGGAATTGTGATAGTGGGCATTCTGTAGATTTGGGGTCAATTGAGATAGGAAAGTTTTCATGACTATTGCGGAGACCCGTAGAGATTTGAATCATTAGGAGATTTGTTTTCTTATCGAGAGAGATATTAATAATCTCATATCGGATTAGGAAACGTTTGAACTTGTTATCAATTTCTTTCCTTATCGATTGACCTTTACTAGGACTCCTCATGTGGGAGGGGCCGATCCTATGAGAGCTGAGAGTTCAGGACCGAGAGGTCCTGAAGTCGAGAGATTGGAAGATCTAACAACATTCACCAAACGAGTGGCTAAGTGACGTGAGGACCGGAAGGGTTCTGTCAAAAGAGTTATGCCAAGACTCTGTGTAAAACTGACTGTGAGGTTATTTATGAGCCTACTTGGTTTCATAATAATGGGCCGTTAGGTCGTGATAATGGGCCGTTAGACCATGTATCATCAATTGGATATAATAATGATTTTTATTTTTTATAGAAAAAAATTTGCTTTATTTAAAAATTTTATAAATAAAATTATTAAAATAAAAATCAATTAGAAAAAAGTAGTTTGGACATCTGTTATTATTCTTTATCTTTTCCTTAGTTCATTAAAAGATTCATAAAATTAAAACTATATAAAAATTAAATAATTTTATTTATATAATTATTTAACAAATTATTATTACTAAGATTTAAATCTGATCTCTAAAAGAAATGTCTGGTGTTTATTTTTATTGTAATTAGTGTTATGAGTTTTTGGCATAATTATAAAACCCGAACCGACCCGTCGGTTGGAGCAGGTTTACCCTCCAACCACACAGTGTATGGGTTGGTTCATTAGATGGACCGTTTATACAACTGACTTGGGAAAATGTGTGGGCAAATGCTGGTTAAATGCTAAACCGTGTGACCTGTGAGTTGCAAGTTTTGGTTTAAGTTTAAAAAAAAAAAAAATTCCACATTTTTTAGGGTAAGTGTAAGCCCAATCTCATTTCCCTTCTTTGCTTCTCTAGTCTGAACTTTGAAGTTCAATCTCCTCGTGACCACTCTCTCTCTCTCTCTCTCTCTCTGACTTATGACTTCTAGGAAATGGAAGCAAACCTATCAGTGGTGAACCCTTCACAAGACGATAGAACCAGAGCCTTAAAATTCTTAAGAGACTTGGAAACCATTTCCAAAGCTTCATCATTAACCACCATGTGTTTCATCCTCAATTCTTCCAAGATCGGGTAAGCCCAACCCATAGTTGAGACCCACAGGGTCAACATACTGACCCCAACCTTCTGGCACCAAATTGATGTCAGCAAAATGAGGCTTTCCCTTTAGAGAAAAAGATCGGAGCTCCAGGAACCTTCAAATGATGATTCGAGGAGTCACCGCATAGCAATTTTCGACAAATATCTTTTGCCGATACCAACGTTCGATCTCTTACCATGATTTGCACACAAAGGACACTTCGTTTTGGTCACTGTCAGAATCTATAATGGAGAAAACAAGTTCTAGAACCTCTTCTGGGAAGGAATAAGCCATTGAGATCAAAAAATATAGAGAGAAATAAGATTATTATGTTTTGTGTGAGAGAGAGGAACTCAAAGGTGGTTGTGTGAGAAAGTTTAAACGATAGAGTCTCCTCACTTCCATTTTTATTTTTCTGATTTGATTTCGTTTGAATACATTTTTTTGTATCCAAAAAAAAAGAAAGGATAAGGTTAACTAAGGTTAAGTAGTCGTAGATTGGGAGTGAGATAGGGGGATAAGATGTTGACATGTGGAGCAATGAATACTGACCGTTGGATTGATATTTTATATTTAAAAAAATATAATTATATGTACTTTTATATTTTAAAATAATAAAACATAATCGATGGTTGAATCAGTGACCTAATGATTGAACCGATTGAATCATAAATTTCAAGATATATAACTCAATGTATAGATCGGGTTTAATAACCATGGTTTTCGGTATAATTTAAATCCTTAAAATTAATTAAGATTTGGCTTCCCCTATTTTCGATGGTGAGTCTTTTTGTAATTGATGGGGGGAGAGAGAGAGAGAGAGAGAGAGAGAGAGAGAATGGAACCCCACATGCTCTTCTTTACCAAACCAGAAGCAATGTTTCCAAGTTGGCTCCCTCTCACTCGACTCACGCTACCTTAAAAGATTTAGGTTATGAGAATGAATTATAAGTTAACTGATATTATTCTTTTATTTTAAAAATCTCGAGTTTAATTCTCATATATATGTCAAAAAATAAAAGTTTAGATTCTTTGCTCCCTCCAATTTATGGCTCCCTCCATTTTTCATATTTATAAATTATAATGTCTGTGTTATATTCTCCCATCCTCCTCTTTTTTTAAGTTTAGTTTCAAAAAATATATAAATAATAATTTTAATTTTTTAAAAATATTTTACTTTAACTAATAATTATTTTAAATAAAATAAAATAAAATGAAAAATAGGTTAGTTGAAATAAATTGCTATGAAATAAAAGTCTTCTACTTTGAAATCCCATTCTAAATATGTCTGTTTAAAAGGAAAAAATATAAAAATAAAAAAGCTAGATAACGTTATTTCTTTCTCCCAAGTTTTCTAGATAACGTCTTGTAATTTGACTTCTTTCTCCCTATAATTTTACATAAAATAATTCCAAAACACGATTAAAGGTATTTCTCTTGACAAAAGACATAGGCAATATAGGAATTTTAAAAAGAGAAAAATATAAATTTTAATATAGAAGAAAAAAATATAAATTTTAATATATATATATATATATATATACACACACACAGAGTTCAAAGATTTGAAAAAAAATATAGTCTCTTCAAATCTTACAAGTGAAAAATGATTTGAACTATTTGGCCCTAATAATTTGTATTTTCTTATTCTATAAAATAATTAGCAAATAAATAAAAGGAGCTAATTTTTTGTCGAATATTTAATAAGGAAGCGTCATTCTCAAATATATTAGGTATAAAAGTTCCTACACTATACGCCCATCAGAAGAGACAATTAGTAGATAATATTTGCAAAGTGAAACAAAAATATAGCAAAGTTCTTCTGATCCCTTTTTTTTTTTTTTTAACCAACCGCATCCAATTACCTTAATAATACGATTCTAACGTTATGGGGTCCATTTTAGTTGCCAGCTCTCATAGTGCCTATTTTTTAATTTTTAAAACTCGAACTCGATATTTTAATTAAGAGAATATAATATCCTAATGTTAAACCCATAGACCATTGATCCAAATTCGTCTAGTCATAATAATTGTGGGATAAGAGACTTTTGCACGTATTCTATTCAAAGCATGAAATCACATTAACCAAATTAAGGTAAGATGCGTTTAAAGTCTAATACAATGAACTTGCGCTGTTGGCGTTGGTGTTAATCATATCTTTTTCTTCTAAAAACATCTTTTGTGTCATTTTCTTTGGGGGAACTTCTCCCCTGACCCGAAAATTTTGCATGCATAGTAAAGCCTAGTCGTTTTCAAATATGAGGATCTATATGCCAACCCCATTTATTAATTGGTTTTTGTGGAGTGGGAAAAATAAGTGGATAAGTCATCTAAAAGTTGGTTTACAAGTGAAAGACAGAGAGACAGATGGACGGAGAGCAAAGACAAGTCTTGATTGACCCAAAGATCTGTTGAAACAGAAATGAGAAAACTCTAGTGATGGTACCCAAAAAAATATTCAGCTTTTTTCTCAATTTTATTGAGCAGAACCATTGCTTATTTATAAGCTATACAAAACAGCAAATTCAGAAAATTAAGCCAGCAGTAAAGCTGCATGACTCTAGCCATAAAAGAGAAAAAATAGGAAAGAATACAGCAACAATCTTAACAGAAAAATATGAGAGATTTCAGCAACAACTCCTGATTTTCTGCAAACTAATTTGGATTTGAATCAATTTTCTACACTCCCCCTTGATTCAAATTCACATACTCCAAGTTGCAGCCTCAGATATTCGTGTTTATCCTTAGGCAATGACTTTGTAAGAATATCAGCCACCTGTTCCTCAGTACTGCAATGCTTTAAAGTAATAGTCTCTTCTGCCACCAAGTCTCGAATGAAATGTGTCCTGATATCAATATGCTTGGTCCTCCCATGGTATACAGGATTCTTAGTCATGGCAATAGTTGACTTGTTATCACAATAAATTTCTGTAGCTCCAAATTGATTTTGGCCTAGATCAGATAATATTCTTCTCAACCAGATTGCTTGACATGCTGAAGTTGTGGCAGCTATATATTCTGCTTCTGAAGTTGATAAAGCAACTGTAGCCTGTTTTTTTGAACTCCATGTTATTGCTCCTGATCCAAGACTAAAGATGAATCCTGAAGTGCTCTTCCTGTCTGCTACACAACCTGCCCAATCACTATCAGTGAAGCCATGTAATTTGAATTTTGAAACTTTGCCATACCAGATTCCAAAATTTGTTGTTCCAGCTATGTAACGTAGGATTCTCTTGGCAGCTCCAAGATGATGTTTTGTCGGGCTATGCATAAACCTGGATATCACCCCAACTGAATATGCAATGTCAGGCCTAGAATGTGTTAAATAGATTAATCCTCCAACCAAACTTCTGAATTGCCTTTCATTTGCCGGTTCTGTTCCATCATTTGCCTGAAATTTTTCATTCAAATTCATAGGTGTGGAAGCAAGCTTGCAATTTGACATATTGAATCTCTTTAAGAGATCAGTTGCATATTTCTTCTGTGAGATGAAAACACCACCTTCAACCTGTTTTACTTCAATACCAAGAAAATAGTGAAGCATTCCAAGATCAGACATTTCAAACTTCTTCTTCATGGTTGACTGGAACTTGCTTACAAGATTTGCAGATGATCCCATATATATCATATCATCAACATATAGACAAACATAAAGAACATCATTACCTTCTCTTTTAATGTAGAGAGTGGCTTCATTTTTGCTTCGTTCAAATCCATTCTGCAGAAAATAGGAATCAATATTCCCATACCAAGCTCGTGGAGCTTGTTTTAATCCATACAAAGCCTTTCTCAGTTTATATACATTTTCCTCCTTCCCTTGAATTTCAAACCCTTCAGGCTGCAAGACATAGACCTCTTCTTCCAATTCTCCATTTAAAAAGGCAGACTTTACATCAAATTGATAGATTGTCTAATTTAATTGAGCACTACAACCAAGAAGGTTCTTACCATTTCAAACCTTGCTACAGGTGAAAATGTGTCTTCAAAATCAATTCCATATTGCTGTGAATATCCTTTTGCCACCAATCTTGCTTTATGCTTTTGTATACTCCCATCAGCATTGTATTTGGTTCGAAATACCCACTTTACTCCTATAGCTTTCTTTCCTTCGGGAAGTTTTACAAGTTCCCATGTTCTGTTCTTCTCAATAGCTGCCATCTCTTCCTCCATTGCCATATTCCATTCCTTTTTTGTCACCGCTTCTTCGAATGTAGTGGGATCAGCAACGTACATGGCATGAGTGGCTTCATAGATATTCCTCAGGGACTTGTACTTTCGTGGCTGCTCATCTTCAGATGAACTTTGCAAGGGAGATGATGAGGTGCTACCTTGCCCTGAGTTTCCTGACCTTGAAGTGCATGGTGAAACTGGAGGGGCTGAGACTTCTTCTTGCTCATTAATCATGGGACCTTTGTTCTCTGCTTCTTCATCTGTGTCAAATTGGATTCCACTTTCTTCACTTTGGTGCCATCTCCATTTACCCTTCTCATTAAAGGTAACATCCCCCTGCTTATGATCACTTTGCCATTTTCAGGATTATAAAGTCTATATGCTTTGGACTTTGTACAGTATCCAATAAAAATGCACTTTGTGGCCTTTTCATCAAGTTTGCTACGCTTTTGAGAATTAATTAGTGCATATGCAATACAGCCAAAAATTCTTAAATGGCTTACCCAGGGCCTTCTACCTGTCCAAACTTCATATGGGATGTGATCTACTATTGCTCTTGTTGGAGATATGTTCAGCAGATAAACTGCAGTTGCAATTGCTTCTCCCCAGAACTGAGTTGGAAGTTCTTTTTCCTGCAGCATGCTTCTGGCCATTTCAACCACAGTTCGATTCTTTCGCTCTTGCTTTACTCCATTTTGCTCCGGTGTGTATGGAGCCGTTAATTCCCTGCGAATTCCATTCTCATCACAAAACAAATTAAACTCATAGGATGTGAATTCCCCACCTCTATCAGTTCTCAGGGCTTTGATGTATCTCCCACTCTGCTTTTCCACAAGAGCTTTAAACTTCTTAAAAATTTCAAAAGCTTCAGATTTTGCCTGTAAAAAATAGACCCAACTCATTCGGCTACAATCATCAGTTAATAACATGAAATACCGCGTTCCACCAAGAGAAATAGTTTTCATAGGACCGCATATGTCAGCATGTATCAAGTCTAAAATTTCAGGTGCTCTGCAAGCAGACCCTTCAGGAAATGGTCTCCTGTTTTGCTTGCCATAAACACATGCTTCACATATCTCCAAAGATTTAATATTAGGAAGTCCCTGAACCATCTCTTTCTGCTGCAATAGCTTCAAACTTCTTTCATTGAGATGGCCATAACGTAAATGCCATAACTTTGACTCCTCCTTTTCACGTACTACCATTGCATGATATTGGACATTAGCCATATTAATAGGAAAGAGCTTATTTGTAGTCATGCTTGTTTCCACCACTACTTCTTGTGATTTCCTATCTTTAATCACACAAGAATTCTCTTCAAATAATACTGAGAAGCCATTGGTTAGCAATTGCCCAACACTCAGTAGGTTCTGAGTAAGGCTCGGAACAAAAAAAACATTTGAGATTAGTTTTGTACCTCCATTTACATTTCCTATCACCACAGTTCCTTTGCCCTCGACCTGCATTTGCTTATCATCACCTAGCCTGACCTTAATCTTGTAAGTGTCATCAATGTCTTTGAACAATGAGTGTATACCTGTCATATGATTGGAACAACCACTATCCAAGAACCAAATATTTTCCATCTCCTGTGTAACCTCACACTTTGCCATAAACAATTTAATTTCTTCATCATCTGCTTCTTCAACATAATTTGCCTGATTTGCTTTCTTCCAACAGTTTGCCGCAATGTGTCCATATTTCTTACAATAATGGCATTGAATAGATTGTCGTTGCCATTCTTCTCCGAGCGTCCTCGTCCCCGTCCTCTCATGCCACGTCCACGAAAGCCCCCTCTCCCCTCGCGCTTCTCCCACCAAATGATTCCGGTTCTTCATATGAATCGGCATTTTGCCGTGAATTTGGAATCTCACCTTTCACTTGGAGTACTTTTTCTTCTGTTTGCTCAATTGTTCTATTCATCCTGGCTTCATGAGCTTGTAAGGAACCCATTAACTCATCAAAGGTAAATATAGATAAATCTTTAGATTCTTCTATTGCAGCAACTACATAATCAAATTTTGGAGTTAAACTCCTTAAAACCTTTGCAACAATAGTTTGGTCAGAGTATGTCTCACCATATGTTCTCATCTGACTTACAATGGCTGAAACCCGAGATAGGAAATCTTGGACAGACTCTCCATGTTTCATTACTAGCCTCAAAATCACGTCGGAGGAGTTGAAGCTTTACTGCAATTACTTTGGAGTCTCCCTGAAATTCTTTCTTTAGAATCTGCCATGCCTCTTTGGAGGTGTTTGCTGCAACAATTCTGGAGAAGATGCTCTCGTGTACTGCTTGCTGGATGAAGAAAAGGGCTTTTGAGTCCTTTTTCTTATTTTCTTTCAACCAAGCTTCATTATCTGATTCAGGGTAGCCATGCTCAACCAAGTCCCATAGTTCCTGGGACTTGAACAAGGTCTTCATCTTGATGCTCCAAAATTCATACTTTTCTCCATTGAAGATTGGGATCGATGGTTGAGATGTTGAGAAATTGTTTGCTGCCATACCTGTAAGACTCTCAAATTCTCGTATTTTCTCCCTTTTTGTATTTCTCTCAATCGCCCAGCCAATAGATTGAACCTGGCTTTGATACCAATTTTGTTGAAACAGAAATGAGAAAACTCTAGTGATGGTACCCAAAAAAATATTCAGCTTTTTTCTCAATTTTATTGAGCAGAACCATTGCTTATTTATAAGCTATACAAAACAGCAAATTCAGAAAATTAAGCCAGCAGTAAAGCTGCATGACTCTAGCCATAAAAGAGAAAAAATAGGAAAGAATACAGCAACAATCTTAACAGAAAAATATGAGAGATTTCAGCAACAACTCCTGATTTTCTGCAAACTAATTTGGATTTGAATCAATTTTCTACAAGATCCATGCATTTCAATTTTCAGAGAGTAAAGGCAAGTCTTAATTGACCCAAAGATCCATGCATTTCAATTTTCAATCCGAGTTATTAAATCAGATGAAACAGATAACATCTATGTTCATGCATTGTTTCATTACATTGATTACGTTAAGAGAAAACAAAAGGAGCTGGAAGCAACAACCAACCAAACAAGACATGGAACACAGAGAGAGAGAGAGAGAGAGAGAGGTGGAATTGGGAGTTTGTTGATAGAATCTTCAAATTTTAATGCACTGCATGCGGGGCTGCGTAGCCTTATTTTTGTCTATCATAAAATTAGGAAAACAAAGTTTAAATGTACGAAGAAGATAGAGTCAATCACTCGGACAGACTCCCGTCTCGTGGGGTCTCTCAGATGCAACGAAACCTTAAAACGTCATAGCACTTCTGTTTTTGACTCCCATTTTACGGATATGCCAATGCTGAGGCCAAAAGCTGATGCCTGTTGGACACTTTTTCTTTTTCTTCCTTTTTTTTTTTTTTTTCCTGCAAGGTTCATTGCACACCTCTCATATTGGGTCAAATTCATGCACGCGTATGTAACGTTGTAATAATGTCTCTTGCATTCCTAAGTTCATGAGTTTTAACTGAATCACCGAAATAACTCATAAATTGGGTAGATTGTTGTTCAGTGTTGGACCATTGGATATTTAATGGAACCGCTATGAAAAATTTACTCAAAATACAGTAATTATAATTCCAAGTGAATATTTCATTATTAATAAAAAATTTTATAATGAAGACCAGAAAGAAGTAACTCTCTCACTTTTTTTTTTAGTAAGGGTAACTTGAAAGGGTAAATGTCTTGGATATGAGAAGCAATGGAGGCATGATTTATCAGATTGTGACATTTTTGAGTTTACCAAGGTTTCATGGGAAAAGTGGAGATTGAAATGAGCTTTGAATTGAGCAATAATCATCTATATATCCTCGGGTAAAGTCAAGCACAACAGCTGCCCCAAAGGGTGCAAAATAAGAAGATAGGCCCCTCCCTCCCACACCCTGCTAAGACTTGAGAGTCTAAGACAGCCTTGAAAAGTCCATACCCATGATGGTCCCTGATTAATAGGTGAATAAAACCCTCTGCGAGGGTCAAATGTGCTATTTTTCCTTTCTCGAATTCCTATTGAGGGAGCAGTTCAACTTTCCAAAATAAACTAAAGGCATGTTGATCTCTTTTCAATCACTGTTTTTCTACCGATAAGTCTAAAATGTATGCATTTTCCTCCAAACTATCCAATCCCTACATAATTATATACCTGCATTTTCGTACATTGCCTCCCCCCAGTTGCCTTTGAAATAATCATTCACTTAATCCAAGTTGCATGAATTTTTCAATTTTTCCAGCTTTTTGGCAAATAATTCTTTTCTTTAGAGGTTGCTTGTCTTTCTTCCCCTGCCCTCCAAAAAAAAATCCACTACTTTTTCCAAGAATACTTTCAAATTTTGGGGAATTATGTCTCCTCCAAAATGAAAAAGAAATTCCAATAAATAGAATATCTGACTAACTTTTTTTTTTTTGTTTTTCTTGGTTGAAAACTAGTGGTAGAGGACTAATTAAAGTTTAATATATTTGCCCTACTTCCCGCCTTTTTTTAAAAACAATTTAATATATGACTCGGAAAATTATAATTTCAAATTTTATTTAACTCCTTGAAAATTATAAATTTTATTCTTGTAAAATTCTAAAGTTATAAATTATGATAGCTACTCGATGGAAAGACTAATTTATTTAACCAATCTCCTATAATTCTAGTAGTCAGATACTACATTCTCTTGATCAAAATCTCGAATTTAAGTTTTGAAAATGAAAAAAAAATATTGGGAGAAATAGACATTGGAAAAGATAGCTCCTAAATTGGACTCTACAATTGCTCTAATCAAATTAGTCGAGTTTATGGATAGCTGTGGTAAAGTGTAAAAAAAAACAAAAAAAAAAAAAAGAAGAAGAAGACTAATCTATTGAAGAAAGATTTGATTCATATTAATTCCCAAACAAAAGAGTAATAAAATCTTGTTGAGCTGAATCAATTCTGAGAAAAGCCTTGAAGGAATGTCATTCCATAGGATCTAAACAAAAAAATAAAAGACATTTAAAAAGATTTGTTTTAAAGTATTTTGACTAGAAGTTTTAAGAAATCTTTAAGATTAGAAGGATTTGGGAAATCATAAATCACACCCTAACAATTAGAGCTAGCTCGGTGAAATTTAGTATTTTGATTAAAAATCATCTCTCTGGATCAAAAATAATTCATACTATTCTATAATCTCAATACTTGTTTATCATTTATTTATTTCGAGTAGAATAATTGTATATATATATATATATATATATATATTTGTATTATAAATGTATTTGGACTTTTTTTAATCATCTTATTTGTCTCTCAAACGACTGACTCTAAATTTTGAGATTAAAATTCAAGTTGTTATTGTTGTTGTTGAATAATTGTATATTTTGGTTGGTGTTTCGCGAAGTTTATGAACGCTTCAAATCAAATTTATATGATGTTTGAAAGCTTATGACCTCATAAAGTTTAATTGGTATCAATGATCCATGAATTTAATGATAGATCACTGCAACAACAATCTGAATCTTAATTCCAACAATTGGAGTAAACTTGCTTAATCAAAATTTTGAGACTGCAAAAACAGGCATCCAGAAAACCTATTCCTAATTGGGCTCACAGCTACTCGAACAAGATTAATCGGATTTCTAGATACCCGTAATCAAATATCAAAGAAATAAAGTTAGTTGGTAATTTTCTTTTTTAAAAAAGCTTATAACTCTATTTGTCGGTTATGGGCACCCAGATACCAAGATACTTTAGAAAACTCTTGTAAAGAAAAGAAATTCAGCAACAATAACAACCAAATTTTAATCTTCCCTTGATGGCCCCTTGATAGAGGTCTTTGGGAGACAAACCATGGAGAGATCAGGCTTCATTGTTGGGTTATCTATAATGAATGTATTTTTCAGGACCCTATGGACAGTGTATATCTGAAGCACTGAGTAGTAAAACTCGAGACTGTTGCAAGCTTTCTTTAACAGGATCTGGGAGGTTATCTAGAATCTCATCGTCCAACCGTTACTAGTTGTGATACACCTATGTGGATGACAGTGCTAGTAGAGAGTTTTCAATTATGCCAGCTTGTAGGTACTTCAGATATTCTTATCAAACAGATTCCGTGGATGGACCTGGCATGGTTTTCTAGGAGGTTTCCTCGATTTGCTTTCATTATGTGGATAGTTTTCATGGAACAATTTCAGATGAGTAATTTCTATTCAGAATTGGGCTTTCGACCTTATCGATATACTACTTCTGTACTAATCATAGAGAGACCCTTGATCACTTTTTCTTCTGATACTCTTTATCGTGGGAAGTTTGGAGATTGATCATGATGAATTATGTTAATGCGATCTTCCCTATATCTTAGTCAGGCATTTGAGAAATCCTTCTAGCTAGACATCCTTCTAGCTAGACATCGGTTTTGACGGAATAAGGTCTTCAAATATCTCTTCAATACTTATATTTATTATATATGGATGGAGAGTAATAAGAGATAGATTAGTGAGTGATAGCTATCACCGTGAGACATTGCGATATTTGTTAATATAGTCTTGCAATCAGTTGAGAGTAGGATTTAAATTATTTTATATGGTCCTTTCATAACCATATGATAATTTTTTTGGGTATCTGATGGCATATCTCGGCATCTGTGTATCTGTGTATTAATATTCTTTTTGATATGTATACATTGTTTTATATAAGAAATCCAATTTTAATCTAGCTTTCAAATATTTTGTATTTTTAAAAAATTCTTAAAAAAAGCGTGCACGCACAGGCTCATATATTAATTTCCTTCTCTACCCCAAAAAAAGAAAAATAAATAATAATATTTTTTTTTTGTTTTTTAGCATTTCAATGTCAAACAAAACAACCGATTACCTCACCAATACTTTGAACCAAACAGAAAACTGTTAAAGGTATAAATGCAAGTTGTCGTCTTGGTAAAATTTTAGATGCATGCATCTCTCTTATGATTTCTGGCTGAATTTTGTATGCCAATGGAACCAACTTGTCTTTCAAAACCCTAATTAAGCCCCCACCCCGCCCCCCAAAAAAAAGACACTTGTAATCCATCTTGGGAAAGGCACTTTTCTTTTCCTTTTTTTTTTCGATGATGCACTAAGATGTGCAAAGATGCATATTAATGTCAAGTTGACGTACTAAGATGCATGCACCTCATCCAAATTTGTTACTTTCATGAGTATGATTTTTGCCTTTATTCCTAACATTATGTCACCAACTTCTTAAATTTTGGTCCCGTGAACATCCCACATCGATCATTGCAATATACAATGATAAATTGACAACCAAACAGTCTGTCATTCTCTTTCCAAAGGACTGATTATGCCTACAATGTGTGCTTCAAAAGCACATCAACTTGTAGGAAAAGACGTAAAAGATTGGAATCCTTTAATATGAAACTCAAGAGAAGCATTTGGTAAAAGAAACGTTGTAGGTCTCTCTCTCTCTCTCTCTCTCTCTCTCTCTCTCTCTCTGTGATTCATGGAGCTCAAGGTTTCCTAACCGTAAAAGAAACGTTGGAATCTTTTAATTGCCTAAAATCTTCTTAAATTTTCTCACCTTTACGAACCCAATTTTGATATCCTCTAACTTTTAATCAAGCACCACTTGTGTAAGAGATATTAATTATCCAAATAACACTAATTTTCAAATAATTTGTAACCTTCTTTGTCTGCTATTACTCGCAAAATCAAAATAGTCCATGTACTCTCATAAGTTTGTATTTATTGTCAAATTGCACATTCAAGCAAAGAGCTTGTATTTATTGTCAAATATATATATATATATATATATATATAGATTTTATCTAAAAACCATGAAATGGGTACTAATTTCTAACACTAAAAACAAATTTTGACAATACAAAAAGGTTTTTAGCCAAAAGTCCACGATTATAATGACGAAGAATATTGAATATTTGTATAAAAGTTAAAAAAAAAAAACTCTGACCTTTGGTGAAGACAAGAGACAATGAGCCCAAGGCAAGGGGTTTGGGATAAGACATGATAAGTGATGGTTAAACCTCCAAATATAATATGGAAGTTTGAATCCTTTTTTATTTATTTGGTACTTTTTTCTTGCTTTAAGATTTGAAATTTTTCAGAAAATATCGAACAGATGTGACAAGTGGGGTAACGTGGTGATGTTGCTTAGGCCCAAGCTAGGTTGGGTTTTTTTTTTGTTTTTTATTTTTTTTTCCTTTTTTAACCCAACCAAAATACAACTGGACACTTTAATTAATAGATTTGAGTATTGTTAATCCTAATTTAAGAAAATTTTTTTTAATATAATTTTTTTTATTCTCAAATTTTAAATCAAAACTTAATTAAATAATTTAATACTCTTATTTACTAAACAAAAGGTCTGTTGGTAGGCCCAAGCTAGCCGGTCAAGGTTGGAGGCATATCATTCATGAATTGGTTCGCCAGACATCGAAGTCCATCCATGACTTTGAATTCTATGAATCTACGGCTTCTTTGATTTGCCATGTATTGGTAAGTTATTGAGAACCTAGCAATAGCATAGTTAAAAACCGTTTACAGGAATTTAATATTTTAATTTGAATTTTTTCAAGTGAGAACTTTGATTTGTTATGTATTGGTAAGTTATTGAGAACCAAGCAATAGCAATAGCAATAGCACAGTTAAGAAATTTTACATTGTTTATTTTTTCAAGTGAAATTTTTATAATATTTTAAAATAATTTATTTTAAATTATTTATAATTTTTATTGCATATTTGAATAAGTGTATAATTGAAAAATTGTTAAATTTTATTTCGAAAAGATAGCCAACCAAATACTAGATATGATAATGATACTCATTTCAATATACTGAATCAAGCAAATGAATTAGAATAATTCTGTACATTCTAAATTTAGAAAATATGATTTTGATTCTGATTCCGATTCTGAGGACCAAACCAAATGCCTCTTAATTTTTTAGCACAACTTCAAAGGTTGCAAAAGGAGGGTTTCATGCTTTATACTTACCATTGTTATTTCTTTTGAAGTCTAGGGAATAATTTGAAAGATATGGATTAATTAAACTTTCATTTAAGATTACAGACCACGGATGTTATTGAAAATGATATTCATAAATTACCATATTGAATGAAGATTTTTAAGAAAATATGTCTTTAAAAATAGATAAAAGATTATGTATGACTAACATAACAAATCAAATTCTTTATCAGAAATAATTTTACTCTGACCCTATAATAAAAATTAATTACCATAATTAAAATTCATCTATAAAACTTCATTATCGTATCTTAAAATTATCTTCATTAATCAACAAGCACTACAAAAAGATCACCATTTTGCAACGAATTTTGCGACGAATTTTTAAGAAAAATTCATTACAAAAACAATTTGCGACAAATTTAGCAACAAACAATTTTTTGTCACTATCAGCTCGTCGTAATTTTTAGCGACGAAAAATTAAAATTCGTCACAAATTAGCGACGAATTCTGCGACGAACCGAGGTTCGTCGCTAATCTGCGACGAAATCTTTTCGTCCCAAGTTTGTAGCTAATCTGCAACGAACCCAAGTTGGTTGCAGCTTTCATTTTGGTCTCAAATTTCATTCCAAACATATTTAGCAACGAATTTTGTAACGAATGTGAATATTTTGTATCGAAAATTTAGCAACAAATATAAAAATTTTACAACAAAAATCAAATTGAATTCTATAATTTGACCATTTATCTTGTATTTCCTATTCCTGTATCACATTCAATATCATAATAAATTAACAATCAATCAACCAGCTATCTAATAGTATCAACCAACCATCCAACAGCAATATCATCAACAAAGCATATGATCAACATCATCAACATTGTCAACATAATCATTTACTAATTATGAAATAACAATAAATAATGTCAACAACAAACATAATATAAAGTCAAAATATTAAAAAATAATGATATGCAAAAACATTTAAATGTGACTATCAAATAACAAATAGAAATGTCAAGAAACACCACCATCACCATCACCATCATCGGATTCTCAAAAATCCAAAATCATGCTCCAATTTTCATCGGTTATACAATTTGGCTTCCTTCTATTAGTATTAGCATAACTTCCCTCGAATGTGATGATCACATTTCTTGTTAAAAATTTTTCTTATTTCAAACTCATCCGTCTCGTCCCAAGTGAACTTTTGCTGCAATAAAAAATAAAACAATTAGTCATATTAAAATTATAAGTTTAGTTTTATATTTGAACTGAAAGACGTAATTTACCTTGAACTTTCTCTATCATAACTCCTTTGTTTCATCTGGTGTGATTGTGAAAGATAGCCACCTCCCTCTCCAATGGTTCACAATTTGATTAAGCTTTTGAACAATATATACAAGATTTGTGAATCTGTTATAATATTACGAACAAAGAATGATAAGTAAATAAGATAATTAAAAAAAATCATATGCTACATAAATAAAAGAATCAATAGTGATAAAGAACTAAATTTAATACTTACGAATCTCCACTAGAGACAATCACCTCTCGCGTGTCTTCTCCCTCGACATGCGAACATTGCACCGAAGATGCAACCGAAGGGGACGACGATGGTGCAGCTGTAGTGGGTAAAGGAGTATGAGAGGGTTCAACTGAAGCGAACTGTGACCCTAAAGACTCCGGTCTTCCATCACTACTTTGTCTATGCCCCCACGTCGATACTATCAATTATAAATCAATTATAAATGTTAACTTCGCAAAGAAAATAAAAATTGTCAACTTTAAAAAAATATAATGGAGTATATAAAAATACTTATTATATTTAAATTAACGCAATATTAGCTTCTTACAAGCCACCTCTGTCAAAAAATTCGTTTCAAATTATCTATAAAAAAGAAAACAATATATTAACGAACTAAATACAAAAAAAAAAAAAAAACTTGAGCCACTAAATATGAAACAAATTGATAATTGAAATTAAACAATTAAAAAAAACAATCGATATTAGACTTTTATTTGAAATAAATAAAGTTAATAATAAATGAATGGAAAAATTCAAATAAAATAGAAATTATGATGTTTACCAAAAAAAGTCAAAAAAAGGCGTACGAGAGTACGCAATATCAGTCGAAAAGCACGAGCACAGCCACCTCTACCAGTTTGTCCTCTACCACCATGTTTTTTAAAAGCAAAAAAAAAAAAAAAAAAAAAAAATCATGTCGCATCATTTAGGCCTTAATGTATTTTCATTGTCAAATGACTAAAGAAAAAAAAACAATATTTTATAATAAAAACATATATGAAGATATCAAATATTACCACATATGAAGATAAAATTCAATGTTTTAAGAAAAAATACTTACCGACCATCAAATCTAAGTACAAAAGCACGGTAGTAACTCAAAAGTAAGTGAATGTGCTCACAAAACTTTATTCTTCCCTAAAATTTTAACAAAATGAATTGTGAGGTATAAGAAAACCCCATAATATAATTTCCAGGCAAATCACGTTAACCCGCCATTAACATTTTTATTTGCTGAAAATGCTCAAACTTCCTCGTACAATAGATTCAAAGTATCTAATGCCCTTGAAATTAAAACTATAAATCCCAAAATTTACTTATTTTTTCCTTATGCTGAAAGGATTTCAACCTCATCTACAACATAAAAATTTAGAAGCTCATATTACATAAACTAATTGTAGTTATAACTGTTTATCATAATAATTGAGAAGACTATGACATACCGTATTTATGTCAGATTGACAGTGACAATTTGCTTTTCAACAAGCAAAAATTTATTTTGTTTTAACTCCATGTCTCCTACAGAAGGGAAAAAAAAATGGCTACAAGATGCAAGCCATACAAGTTCTCCCATCCCTGTTCTGTGTGTGCAATGGATATAGTATAATGAGTTAACAAATAAGGAAACTGAAATACCTATTGCTCTTGCAAGATTTAGACTTCCATTGACGCTTCTGGCATGAATAAAACCACCTACCTTCAGTATCCTATCCTTCTCAACCTCAAGATCAGGCACAAGTCAAATAAATAAAGATTACTCCGGACCATGAATTTGCAAGTTGGGAAGATCAGACCTGCAAATCCACAAAGACATATGGTTAATAAATTTGAGAAAAAAAATAAAAAACATTAATTAGTTTAATTATGTAATTATTAGGAAATTTGTAAAAAAAAAAAAAAAAAAAAAAAAAAAAAAAAACACATTAAAAAAAAACCACAGGGAGGGAGAGCACCCCCTCCTGCGGCGGCAGCGCCTGGGTGCCAGGGGAATGGCACTCACGGCCGTGCCTGGGCGCCAGGGGCGCTACCCTCGTGGCAGCACCTGGCTGCGAGGGCCGCGACACTTGTGGATTCCTGGGCCGCAGCCCTCCCAAATTAGAGCTAGATCCGGCGGCTCTCTCACTAGATCTGTTATTCAACAACAAGATCCGGCGGCTCTGCCGTCGGATCTGGTCTTCCATAGCCAGATCCGACGGCTCTCCCGTCGGATCTGCACGAGAGAGAGAAGAGAGAGAGAGAGAGGCAAAGAGAAGAGAGAGAGAGAAGACGGCACCCCTCCTGCGGCAGCAGCGCCCAGAGGAAGGGTGCGGCCCTCACGGCAATGCCTGGGCGCCAGGGGAATAAACTCAGAAATGAAAAATATCAGGAAATTAACAAATATAACCAAGAAAAACTTTCAATTTACTAAAATACGAGCCAACGATAACAATTTCCATCCTAATGAATGTTTTGCTATTATCCAGTGACTACCATAAAAAATTTATTGACATACCATAACTACACAGAAATGTCTAATTAATCAACGGTCTCAAATCTGATTCAAATAAATGATCAATGTACCATGTGTAGCTGCTATCAAGTCAATGGTATACTACTTGATTTTGGAGAGTGATCTCCATCTCAATCCACTTTCATGCTGATCGCTCTCTTCCTTTTTACCCTGGAAACTACTTCTACAAAATTCCGTAGGTTTCACTGCAAATGAAACTCACTGATAGCTATCAGTGCCCCAGATGTGGATTATATCTTCTGTCCGAGACATTTGCTTTATATTCATAATTTCAATTTACTAGTTATGCATTCAAGTAAAGAATTAAAATTTTCTTTCAGATTGCATATTCTTTGGAGATTTGAATATTAAATATGGTCTAAATGTTTGACTATAGATCTAGCCCATCCCGCTGAGATCCTCTCATTTCAGAAATTCTACATTATTGTCCCCTCAAATGGTAAAACTTTTCTACTTCTATCATCCACTTCCCAATTCGAATTCACTTAATTGTATCTTCTTGTACCAAAAAAAAAAAAAAAAAAAAAAAATTCTACCTTACTGATTCTCACATGAAGTAACCAAAATCTTATTCTACCCATCACCAAATTTTGATTTTCGATGAGTATCGGGGGCTACTCTTACCTGCACAACAAATTCTCCACATAGTTCTTATATAATTTAAGGAATGAGGTATAAGAGGATGAGGTTAGACGGAATGGCGTCTTGTCTTCAACCTCAATGCATATTTCATTTTTCTTGAGTTGATCAAGAATCTCATTGAATTTGTTCAAATGTTCCACTAGCTTTTCGCCTTCCTCCATCCGAAAATTATATTTATACACCTTTATCTTTAAACGCAACTTATTGGTCAAATTTTTTCGTCAAGTAAAACTTTTCCTACTTTTTCAAAATCTCAACAGCAAAATATTGTTAATAACAATATTAATAATGTTATCCGCAATGCAAATTGGATTATACTTACTCACCTTTCTTATTACTCATTGTTTTTTGTTTGACTTTTGTTGGAGGTATTTTTTACTCCACAGATAACTGTCCTTTTCGACTCGAATGAGAAGTCTGCCTCGATATGTTTGTCCGGTCTTCTCGGATGGAAAACTTGCAAAAACCCCACTGAAACTGGTCCAGTGGGGGGATTCCGACGTTCAAATCAAGAAGGGTAATAACAAAAGAAAAACTGAATACAGCCGAGAGAAATATGGCCTTGTGGCCTCTGTCATGTGATGTATTGGTCGAGCGGATGTCGAAACCTCTATACGTGTGTGTAGCATGCATGCGTATTGCACAGTAAACATTATGTATGTCGCATATGTGAATCCATATAATACAATATAAAAGCATACATATAGAGTCATACCTCTGATCGTGTGTAGAATCGATGTAAAAAACATACCTAGTGGAATATGTTTGGGTATGAAACCCCCTTTTGAACGATATATAAAATTGACTATCGAGTCATCTAAAATTGGACATAAAGCCCTACCTTCGTTGATGTATGGAATCAGGTATAGAACCCTAAATTTGCTGATGTATGAAATTAGGTATAGAACCCTACCTTGAACAGCATATAGCATTGTCTCCCTCTAGTGTGTAAAAACTGAGTCTCCTCTGAGGGTTGTCTATGCTCTGTGTTTACAGTCTTCCCAGAGGTAAAAAATCCTAGTTTCCTTTTACTTCCAGTCTTTCAAGATAGTAAGGATTGTAATTAGAGTCTTCTGAAAGATTTAGAATCCTTCAAGAGATATGGAAAGATTTGACCTTGATGGCGATTGTCTTCCTTATCGGATAACCATGTATGATTTTGGAGACCTATTAAATAGGGTACCATCAACTTTCAAAGCCTTTCTTTTTTATTATACAGAAATTTAAATCTGAAATCTCTAAATTAGAGAAGAGAGATTGTGATTATTAGACTGTCCCGACTGTCAGACTTTTGCCAGCCCATGTTGAATAGAAAGGTCCTTTACCATTCTCTATCTTAGTACAACATGGTTTGGACCTTAAAATTTCTCAACCGTGAAGTTTAAAGAAATACTTATAATATTTCTTAAATTTCTTTGACAATCCAAACTTACTTCGATACCACTCATTGAGAATAAACCTTAAAAAATTAAGAAATTAATAAAAACAACATCCACATTCAAACCAAATGTAAATAAAGAGAGACAATTGTTTCACATGATTCGACACCTTTGTCTGTCTACAAAGATCCAAATTTTCTAATTATGATAATTGACCAATACAAGTAATAATGCCCACTTTTAGGATTCAATCAAATTCAAATACCTTTGTATATGCTCCCACAAATCCCAAAGAATTTTCTCTTTCATTGAAAACATTTAGAGAAAATTATGGAGAATTTAAAATATTTCCTATAAGTATTACTAAAGTTATTTGTGTAAAAAATTTAGTTGAAAAAATAATATTTGGTAAGAATGAATTGTGTAGGAGAGTTCGAACCAATTAAATTAATATACTATTTTTATTTTTATTATTTTAAATTTTTATAAATAGTTTTTTTCATTCTTTTTTTTATATTTGTCTCAAATGATCAATTTTAAAATTTGAAATTAAAATTTAATTTATAGTCTGTTACTATTGTATCTCTCTATTTTATATCTAATACGGTCATATGCAAAAATATTTATAAAACTCTTATTTTTAAATTAAAAAATAATTCTAAATAGAAAATTTAATATAATTTACAATAAAAAAACTTGGTACCCAAATAAAACTTTGTATTTCTTAAAATATGACTCAAATATGACGACTTCGGACTGTAGAAAGAAAATGGCCGATTTTCTTTGATTTGCTGCGTGAGTACTAATTATGTTCGTACTTTTAGAATGATATGCCTTCGGTAAATACCGTGTTTTAAAATTTAGGTCGGAATACGAATGGACGACGTTAAAGGATTGATAAGTTATTTAGTTAAATTAATCGGATCGAATGAAAAAATTTAATAATATTATGAATAAATTTAAATTATAATTTACTAATAATTTAAAAATCTATATATTTAATTATATATATTTATCATATCATATTCAAAATATAAAATATTAATAAAATATAATTCATTTATTTAAAATCACATATCATTTAATATCAAATATTATTTGAATATATTAAAACTTAGTTTAAATAATAGGATTGAATATATCAAAATTTAATTTGATTCCAATAAAAAAAATAAGAGTAAGATTATAAAAAGAAAAAGAAAAGAAACAAAAAGTGTTGCGGTCAGCACAAGCCAAATGCCCTTTCAGCGCCTGAGTTTGAGTCTGGACGCCTGCATTTTTGCCACAAAAAAGTGGGAGCAGGAAGAAACCCGGGTTGGTCGGGTCAGTCCAATTCCCAGTTTAACTCGGGTTTTGATCGACTTTGACGGGATTTTTTACGATCCGGGTTTGTTATGTAAACCGGTCCAGTCATAGATTCGATTCCCGAGCATAAAAAAGCTAATAAATAGCTCCTACAAGCTAGCCATACCAATCCCTAATCAATTTAAAAAGAATAAAGTAATATTTAATATTTCATCCCAAACTTACATTTTCCTAAAAATCAATCTTGTGCGAGGTAACTTTCTTAAAAATAATAATAATAAATAAATAAATACAGTCTAAAGCTAGGGCTATGTCTGGGTCGGATATCCAAATCTGAATACACTATAATAATCTGAATCTGAGAAATCTGGGTTATTATTTTACACTCCGAACCCGAACCAGAGCAAATTACTTAGATTTAGATAAGTACCTAAACCTGAATCAGCATTCAAACGAGAGAGAGAGATAGAGAGGGTCGCTTAAACTTGCTGTCAAAGTGGAGAAAGGACCAAAAGTCATGGTCGTGATTTGCTACAGAGAGTGAAAAACAAGTTTATTGATGACCAAGTGAGAAGCTAAACTTAGGGTTTTTGGTGATGAGAGAGAGATGTGGGAGAAAGTGTTAGATGAATTTGGGGTTTAGATGCATACTCCGAAGGGGAGCGAAGGAGATGATGACGACGCTAGTAGTGATGGCGATGGGAGAAAACTCTAACTGGGACCAAAGATGTTGAGAGTCGTTGGACACCAAGACCAGAGATGTTGAGTCATTGTTTTGTAGAAAGTGGACACCCTAGCTGCCGACTAGAGTTGGAGATGGTACAGAGAGAGAGGCTGGGGATAGTAGAGAGAGAGAGAGAGGCTGTCGGCCGGAGAGAGAGTAAGAGTGATTGATTAGGGTTTTTTAAAACAAATATATATATGTCCTTACAAAACTTGTTTTTATCCTAATTCCATTTTTACTCTTATAATTATAATATATTTATAAATATATCCAGATTAATTCATGTGGGTCGGGTTAATTCAGATTTTTAATTTCTAATTTGAACCTGTCCCGATATAATAAAAAACTCAAATTAACTTGATTTGAACTAGGGGTGTCACTGGTTCGGTTCGGTTTAATGACCGAACCAAACCGAACCGAACCGAAAATCAAAATTTTTAAAAAATCCAAAGTGAAAATCGAACCGAATTTATTTCGGTTCAAACCGAATCAAACCGAAATAATTTGGCTTGGTTTAAATCGAATTTTATTTTTTTTTGAAATATATGCTATTATTCTGCAATTTTTTTTTGTTCTGAAACATGAGTTCTTTAATTTATATATATGCTATTTTGTTCTGCAATTTTTTTTTTTTTTTAAACCTTATAATGCTCAGACCTTGTTAACAGAAAAGGGAATGACTGGGAGATCCGCCTTATTATGCTCAGACCTAAAACATAGCAAGATCCACTTGATGGGAAAAGCAACGAAAGATACACAGTGAATGCTTCCGGTAATCGAATTAAAAAAATAATAATAGAGATAAAAATCTCACGGAGACAGCAAATTAAAAAAAAAAAAAATGCTCCAGAAAAGGTAAAAAAAAAATACCTGCAATCGCGAATCGGGATTGAATGCCGCTCCAGAAAAGGTAAAAAAAAAATACCTGCAATCGCGAATCGGGATTGAATGCCGGAAATGGAGGAAAGCGCGGTGAGTGTCAGAATGCTGGAAATGGAGGAAATGGAGTGCCGGAAATGGAGGATAGCAAAGCACAGTGAATGCTCTCTTGAATGCTTTCGTCCCTTGGGAAAGGGATTAGACTTGAATGGAGCAGATCTGGTCACAATCAACCTCCAGCAGCAATCGTCGATATGAATCAGTAGCAGGATAACCTTCGTGTCGTGAGAAGGGGAGGGCTTTCTTTTTTTTTTTTTTTTGGGTCCTTGAATTTGATCCAACACTCAATTTTCGAATCTTTATTTTGATTCATTTGGATCGAGTCACTGAAATCTTTCAAAAGAGTAGAGCTCTCTCCAATATATTTACTCTATCTGAGATTCAAATTCAAGATCTCTTAAATAACATGTAGTGATTTATATATTAGACCAACATGTATCGGGTAAAAGGGAAGGGCTTTCATTTTCGCTGAAGTGAAGCACTTTTTGACTTTTAAGTCATCACTCACATGCTTGGCTAAATGAATATAAACAAAAACAACCTCTGTAAAATAAAAATAAATAATAAGAATTTTACTTGGTACGGTTCAACCCGAACCGAACCAATTTTTTTTTTACTGAATCAAAATCAAACCAAACTTAACCGGTTTGGTTTGATTCAAACCAAATTTATTTTTTTAAAGAAAAAATCGAGTTAAATCGAAAATTTCGATTCGGTTCGGTTTAGATTTTCGGTTTAACTCAAACCATCCACAACTCTGAGCACCTCGATTTCAAACGGGTCATGGATCTTGTTCGAATCGAACCTAGCCATATCTAAAGCATTCACTTAAGCAACCATGCCCAAGGCGACCAATATGCCAAAAATCCAATTCAGACTTTCAGAGTTTTATTTGGTAGCTGGGTACTAACTTTAATAATTGAATCCAACTTTGGTCGGACCGATTTATAAATGGACCTATAGATGGAGCCCAAGCCCCCCAAAATTGTGAGCTAGATATACGGCTTAGCATGTTCCCATCCTAGCCATACTTTTATTTATTTTTTAATAAATAACATATATATGATAATTATATTAAATTCAATTAAATTTGATTAGAATAAAATTAAAATCTATCTATTTTTTTCATATACAATACTCAAATCTGAGATCTTGTTTGATAGAAATCAATGTACTTCATCTTTGCATATATATATTTTTTTAATTTAACTATTAATTTCACTGATCACCAACTCATAGTCAAGACATCACTTAACAACAAACACCATAAAAAAAAAAATGCTTGATTTAAATCTCAATAAATTTAGAAAACAGATAAATCTCTTTATAGTGGATCAACCCTTGAGGTTGAACAAGGGATCCCAATCTGCAGCTTCTTGTATCCATTTGCAGTGCAATAATAGGGAGAGGTCCTAGGTGAAATGACAGTGCGTGTGCCTGATCTCCCACTCTCCCAAACTTGGGCCTCATTTGGAGAAAATCTTCCTCTGCAGTGAGCTTCATTTTCTTTAAAATTTATTGGGACAATGACTATTATATAAGCTTTTTTTCGAAAGAAAAAATATATTGTTCTAATGTTGCAGGAATATTTTTGCGACTAACATTTTAAAGAAAAAAAGGGAATTCATCAAAACCATGTAATTTAATATTATTCATTTAAAATAAAAAGAGACTATATAGATGAAAAGTCAAAATCAATGATTTTTTTAGCATTGTGGGCAAAGATACAATTTAACTTATGAAATATAATTAAAAGAAACTACATCTATTACAATTGAACATTTTGGATTTAATTCGTTTTGCAAGTGTGAGGAGACTGATTTTTATTTAAAATTTATACTTATTTTAGTCAAAATACAAATAAATAAATAAGAATTTCTATATGTGGTATTTATTTATGCGAATTTTTTTCCTTCTTTAAATAATAGAAATCGGAGTAAGATGATGTGATTGGTGCACTAAATTTGTAGGATTCATTTTCCCCCCTAAGTAATAAAATTACGACGCATCACATATTAGATGTATATTTATTGGATATTTACCCAATTTAATTAATTTAAATTTGAAAAACTGCTTTATAATTATTGCACCCTACACTTCTTGAGAGTTAAGAAAACACCTGAGCTCAAAACGAAAAAAAAAAAGAAAAAGAAAAATTTCCCCCAGATCATATTACGATTCTCTCTCTCTCTCTCTCTCTCTCTCTCTCTCTCTCTCTCTCCTCTACAAAAAAGTTACCTTTTTAACAAAATGAATTTTGCGATGAATTTTTAAAAAAAAATCGTTGAAAAAATGATTTACGAAAAATTTAGAAATAAACAATTTTTTGTCGCTATCAGATTGTCGCAAATTTTAGCGATCAAAAATTAAAATTCGTCGCTAATTTGCAACGAATTCTGCGACGAACCTGGGGTCATCGCTAATCTTTGACGAACCTTTTAGTCACAAATTTTGTTGCAAACATGTTTAGTAACGAATTTTACAACAAATCTGGGTATTTTGATAGAAAATTTAGTAATAAATTTTACAACAAATTTGAAAATTTTACAAATAAAAATCAAATTGAATTCTATAATTTGATCATTTTTCTTGTATATTTTATTCCTGTCTCTCATCGAATATCAATAAACCAATCATTTAACAGTATCAACCAACCATCAAACAATACTACCATCAACCAACCATCCAATATCAATATCATTAACAAACCATAATACAAAGTCACAAACATAATATGATACAAACGCAAATCACATTCAAAAATAATACCAACAACAAACACAATACAAAGTCACATATTCAAATATAAAAAACCACATTCAAGAAACACCACTACCACTATCATCCTCAAATAAATTATCACCGTCATCACCATCGTCACCATTATCACAATCAGGAGGATTATCAGAAGAAAACAGAAATTAGATCGTCTGACTTAAACCAGAAGTTAAGTGAAGATGCCACATTATGAAATCCTGCTTTGCGCGTAGCTCGCTAATTACGCTCTCACTTTACCTTTGCTGTGCGCATAATTCTTCAATTTGATTGTCTTTTTGTACTAGTAGCTCCTGCATCTGACTCATCCGGTTGTTCATTTGCATCTTTTCTTCCCTTACAATAGCTGGAGTGGAAAAAGATTGACCGGTGATTCTACAAGTCCGGTTCAAAGAGCCCATTCCAAGTATTCTTCCTCCGTTTTTTGTAACGCCCTTGCCTCGACCCATAAAGCTATACTATCAATAGATGGCTCAGATGAGTCAGCATCTTTATTACCGATCGAATTTCGCTGTAACTCATCATATCTCCCCTGCATTGTCGTTACATAATTTCAAATGAAATTAGAGTAATAACATATATAATATCGAAAAAAAAAAGAAAGCAAAGTGTGCATTTATAGTTTAATAATGTAATCATATAAATAAAAAATACAAAATTTCGTTAATTATTAAACCATTGACAGTTAACAATATGATACAAAAAATAATATATGCATCACACATTACAAATTTAACAATGAGGTATCCTTTTATTGGAATTAAAATTGAACAACTATTACGAGTTCGAAATTATGACACCTCCAACGAGTAAGAAAATAGCATAGTTACATAAGAAAATTGACCAACCATAAGGAGAGGGGAGATTATTAGTCATGTGTTTAGATTGCAAAGACATTATTATCCCCATAAATTTAATTAATATTAATAAATTTATCATCCAACGTTATAATGACAAATTCAACAAAATAAATTCAAATCAATACTGAAAGTGTTTATAAAGAGATTAATATTAAAATAAAGGAAAGATTTCAAATTAAATACCACAACAGCTCTCTCTCCCCATTCCAGCTCGTCTTTTTTTTGAAAGATTCGCGTGAAAGTATCTATAAATGATGGTTGGAATCCTATTTTCTTGGCCTAAAAAAGCATTGTTAAATATAATGAAACAGTTATAAAATAAATTAATTAAATTTAAAAAATTAGTGTTTTAATAAATATTATCAATCTATTTCTATACTCATCAATATTGATTGAGCCTCCCATATAAATAACAGACATTTCCCCAGAATTAAAAGAGCGATTCTTCTTATTCTACTCACTCCTCTTTTTACTCTCATCAGATTCCCAGAAATTCAAAATCCAGCGTCAATTTTCATCGGTTATGCAGTTTGGCTTCATTCTACTAGTTTTTGCATGACTTAATACGTCTCGAATGTGATGACCACATTTCTTGTTAAAAATTCTTCTTATTTCAATCTCATTCACCTCGTTTCAAGTGAATTGCTGCTGTAATAAATAAAAAATAATTAGTTATATTAAAATTATAAAATTAATTTTAAATTTGAACTGAAAGACGTAATTTACTTTAAATTCTCTCCACCACAACTCCTTCGTTTCATCTGGAGTGCTTGTGAAAGATAGACACTTCCCTCCCCAATGGTTGTTCACTATTTAATTAAGTTCATGAACAAAATATACAGGATTTGTGAATCTGTTATAAAATTACGAACAAAAAATGGTAAGTAAATAAAATAGTTAAAAAATTTAAATGTTGCATAAATAAAAGAATCAATAGTGATGAAAGAATCAAATTTAATACTTACAAATCTCCACAATGGGCAATCACCTCTCACGTGTTCTCCCCATCAACATGCGAATGTTGCACCGAAGGTGCAACCAAAGGGGACGACGAAGGTGCGGCAGTAGTAGGTAAAGGGAAATAGGAAGGTCTAGCTGAAACAAACTGTGACCTTGAAGAGTCTAGTCTTCCATCACTACTTCGTCTATGCCCCCACGTCGATGCTTTCAATTATAAATATTAAGATAATAAACAAAATAAAAATTGTGAATTTAAAAAAAATAAAATGGAGTACATAAAAATACTTACCATATTTAAATTAATGTAATAATAGCTTATCGCAAACCACCAAAACTAGAAAATTCGTTTCAAATTATCTATAAAAAAGAAAACATTGAGTTAATGAGTAAAATTCAAAAATTGATACATGAGCCACTAAATAGGAAACAAACTGACAAATAAAATTAAACAATCAACAAAACTACTTGGTTTTCTTGAATTATCTCCGATTTGCAAAGGTACCCACCTAATTACTATCAAGAACCATTGATATTCTCGCTTTCATATACTTGGTTTCTCAATGTTTCTCGACTGTCTTCCATTTCATATATTTTCAAGCATAAAATGTAATCATGATTCCCAAAACTTTTAAAGTTGAATCACTTATCTTTTCTTTGATGTATTGGTAAAGTTGAAAATGATACGAAAATTGTCACAAATTGAGTAATTTCAATTTCCACAATTTAAATGTTCTTAATTGTGGTGCAATCCTTGCAAAATTATCAACTAATGGCCTCCTTGCTTAACCTTCAAAATCTAATACGGGTATGATATTTTATGATTTCACATTCTTGAGTTTTCCCTTTTTCAAAAATCACGAATTTTAAATTCAAATGGGGAGAGAAATTGAAAGTTAGTTTTCCAAAGAAAACTACTTCCTCGCCCCCTCTCTTATTTTAAATTCAATTGAATTGGGGGGGATCCCTCGTAGCAAACCAATACCCATTTTCTAACATCTCCCACTTATACATAAGTACGATCATTATCATATACCACTAATTTCATATAAGTAAATGAATCATATGACTAGCAAGTATCCCAAAAGCTTAGAGTTATATATCGATCAAGGATATAAAGCAACTCACTTTTCAATGCAATGAAAACGTCATATCTCGCTATACCCTATATTTCTTTTACTACACAGTTGATGTATCTCTCACTTCAAAAAGACATACTTTTCCTGAACTTTTTTTGTCCTTTCCTAAATGTTTTATAACTATCGCTAAAGGTTGGGGTGACGAAAGAAAAAATGTTGGGGAAAAAAGTGTAGGGGATTTTCCTAACATTTATATACAAATATCGATAAAAGTCGTAATTTGTAATTGTTTTAGACAAGAAAAACGTCGGGAAAATTTGAGATGCTATCGGCTTAATTTTAAAGTTATCTAATTTTGATGTTGGATTGTGTCTTCAAGTGATGGTAGCATTTTGATTGAAGTGAACACTTTTTGTTTGAGATGGTGACATTTTTACGGTTGTGGGACATGTAATCTTTTTTTTTTTTGGTCTTATATGTATCCATCCTTGTATTATAAACAAATGTATCAATAATTTTCGGATATTAATACAATCATTATTATTATGTTTATATTATTTTTATAATTTTTATAGATAAAATACAATAATACTATAAAAAGTAATAACATTGTGGTATCCGATGTTAACACTTGGTAACCGTTGATGAAAGTATTAACATCTTATAACATATAGTAACCGATGATAAAATCATTAATATTTCCTAACTCAATGCTAACCAACAATGAAAGTAGTAACATCTTATAGCATATGGTAACCGATGATAAATCACTAACATTTCCTAACTCAATTATAACCGACAATAAAAACAGTAACATCTAGTAACACATGGAAAGTGATAATAAAATCAGTAACTTTTCCTAACCAAATGGTAACCGACAATGAAAGTAGTAACATTTTGTAACACATGGTAACTAACGATAAAACCACTAATTTTACTAACATTTTATACCGTCAACATTTTGTAATATTTTATCACTCAATAGTAACCGATGTTTTACTCACACTTTTCTAGTGTTAACATTTTGTAATATTTTGTAACATCTCGTTACACATGATAAGTGACTATAAAACCACTAATTTTACTAATACTTTTCTACTGTCAATATTTTGTAAAATTTTATAACTCAATGGTAACCGTCAACTTTTGTAACATTTTCTATCTCAATAGTAACCAATGATAAAAATAGTAACATCTGGTAACACATGGTAACTGACTATAAAATCATAAATTTTACTAATACTTTTCTACCGTCAACATTTTGTACCATCTAATAACAAATGGTAATTGACAATGCATCACTAATTTTACCAACACTATCCTTCCTTCAGTATACATATGTGACATGCTCCAACAGTAGTTCAAAAGCGTCACGATATATCTATCCCGACTGGTGTATGCCCAACTGAATGTGCATCCTTTGGAGAAAGTATTGCAGACGGATTTGGTGCGTCATGTAGACGGTTTTTGACCGTCACCTCAACGGTTTAATTTTTTAGTGACAAGTCTTGAATTCTACTAAATTCTCCAACCAAGCCACTTAAGCCTTTCATTTATATTTTTTTTAAATTTATATTATATTCTCAATTTTAAGATTTTCTCAATTACTCTCCATAAATTACAACTTTCAATCCCCAACTTTCTTTGTCTATCTAGAAACACATTATCTATAACGGAGCATGACTTCCGCTATTCAACTCATAGTGTTAGCCTTCCCAAAGACTCAAAAACAATATATTGGTTATTTTATACAAATAGAAAATAAATGAGGGCGACTAGATAAATATTAAAAATGGGTTGATGACAAAATGCGCATGAGATTCCAAAACCTACGAAAGGGCACTTTTCATTTCTCTCTAGAGTATTCTCCTCTCTATCTTTCTCTCTTTTCTCTTCTCTTCTAAAACCCAAATCGATCAACATCAAATATCTAGATCAAAAGCTCCAAACTACAGATGAACTCTTCAAAGATTGATCATAGTTTTGAATCTTGAAGAAAGTCTAAGGGTTTAGTGTTGTCACAAAGAAAGAGAAATCAAGGGTTTTGGTGTGACCCAAATCGAAAGGAACTTTGGAGACCAAAATCAAGGGTTTGGCAAGCTGGTCAGGACATGACATTTCCCAAGGACATTTCTGGGAGTGACTACCCTGTCTAAAAACTGTGAGTGAACGATTTGTTTTGTTTGTGAATGAGAAATGTTTTTTCATGATTTTCTAAAATGATTTTCTTAACTTGATTTTATAAAATGTTTTGTGATTGTGGAATGTCCCTAAAAATATGTTTTGTTTGACCCATGAGTTTTATGCACTTATTAGTATATTTTTGAAACATGATGAATTTTCCTGTGGATAAGGTTTGCTGGATTTATGATCTGTGAAACTTGTTGATTTTTATGACACATGCTATGATATTTGCAAATTGGTTTATGTATTAGCTTTGGGGCATGAACCTGAGCCCCCATGGTGAATGTGTGGGATGTGAGCACCAAGTTATGAGACGACCAGTTGAATGTTTTAAACTTCCACGGACTGATTCGAGGAGGTAATGTGGAGAGCTTGGTAGACTTGGGGTTGGCAGTAGTAGAGATATGCCCCCAAGTCCATTTCGAGGCTATTCGGTTGCACCTCCGGAGAAGCCGCAAGCTAATGCCAAGGTCAGGGTTGATATTTTATGACTAATGGAAATGAAAACCCCTTGACAGTTCCACCGGATGGTTCAGGCCAAACTATCGGTGAAGAGATTTTGAGGCAAACCCCATATGATGGAAAAGTGTATATTGTGTTATGAAAAAGTCATGGTTCCTAATATAAATGTTTGGATGATCACTTCATGTTTTGTTGAAATATAAATATATTTTAAAAATATTGCTTGACACTTCCACATTCACTACTCACTCACTTACACAGCTATACCATTGCACTCTACTCATTAAGTATTCCCTTTCTTACCCATCCCTCTCCATTTTTCAGAGGAAGTTTAGTCAGTACTCTAGGTTGCTCGAAGTCAGATTTTTGGGAAGACATTTATCAGAGACTCCTTTTGGTATAAATCTTTCTATTGTCTTTGAGGCACTGGTAGTTCGACCCAAAGAGGGCATTTTATATAAGAATCTATTTGGAAAACTTTTAAAACTCTATATTTTGATTTTGTTTGTACTTGATCATATATATATATTTATTAGGGACCCTTAATTTCCATTTTATGAAATTTACTTGGGAATTATTACTGGTTCTGTTTTCTATCCCTAAAGAGGGAAATTGTGTTCTGGATTGGTTGATGGCATTTGGTGGCCGGGATGGCCTATGGCTTTATTTGGTATTCTGAAAGCCTTGCGATGCGTTGAAGCATGGAGTGAGATTTACACATGTTCAAGGTAGTACGGTGATTGTCGCATGCTCAGATCTGCGGGTCAGGGCGTGACAATTGTATTAGTATCAGAGCTAAAGTTTCAGAATTGTTAAAATATTTTCAAAACATTTTTAAATATTAGTTTCTAAATATTTTTAAAACTTTTTATGTTCTAAATGTTTTGAGGAAATGATTTAAAAGCCTCCTATGGGTCTAAGGAAATGGAGTCACGTTAGGCATGAATGCATTATTGGTTTATCTAATTTAGTGAGCTAAGATAAATTTTCCTCTAGTAGAAATTCAATGGCTCCTCGTCGGAAAACAAGAACTTTGTCTGAGATTCCTCATTCTAAACATAAGACTACATCTCATCCCATACTCCTCCTTCTAGTGCACCTGAGCCTTCGGTTACACCATCTGAGATTCCTCCACCACCACTTGCTGCATTCCAATAGTGTATGGAATGATGGAGCAAGTATGGTATTCAGCTTCAAACTCAAACTCAAATGCAAACTCCTCCCCTACCGAACCCCACTATGATAACAAACACTCCCCTAACACCAGTAGCTCCTCCTCCACCGGTAGTTGCACCAACTAGTCATCCAACCATTGAGCTATCCAAGTTGATTAAGGAAGTCAGACAACTAGGTTGTGAGACTTTCTCAGGTACTAGTGATACTACACTGGCGAAAGATTGGATTAATAGAGTTCAAAAAAATGTGGCTGACATGAGATTAGATGATGAGATGAAACTTATGGTAGTTGTAAGATTGCTTGACAAGAGTGGTTGAATATGGTGGGAGAACTTAAAGAGGAGATTCTCTACCCCCATCTCATGGAGTGAGTTCTTTAAAGAATTTGATTAGATGTATTATACTAGATTCTATTGGGATTTAAAGAGGAAGGAATTCTTCCACCTTCGGTAAGGAAACAAATCAGTGGCAGAATATGAGACTGAGCTGAGAGAGTTATCATTGTTTGTTCTAGAGTTTGTGGCTTCTGAAAAGTATTTGTGCTCCAAATTTGAGGAATGACTGAACCTGAACATTAGGGAAAAGATGTCAGTTACTCAGACTCATACTTTTAAGAATGTTTTGCAATTAGCCTTGAGAGTCGAGAAGATGGTTGAAGAAAGAGGAAAGGCTAGAGAAGTCTTTGGAAGGAAAAGGAGAACCGAAACCACTTCAGGTCAGAGTTCTAAGAAAAGTATGAGTACAAGCTTTTATGGTAGTGCTTCCATCACAGGATCCGTTGGCTTTCCCTAAAGGCAACACATTTTCAGAGAGAGTGTTCCGAACACTAGTGCAATGTCCGAAACCAAGTCGATCGGAAACAACCAAGTCCCTTGCAAGAATTGCAAAAAAATCCATCCCAGACCTTGTAATGAACCTAGAAGATGCTACCATTGTGGGAAAGAGGGTCATCTCTGATATGATTGTCCTAAATTGGGCTTGAAAGGACAAGGTAGTCAACAAAACCAAGACCTTCCTAGTGGTTCTAGGAGTGGGCCAGTCGACACTGCTATACGTCCCCCCAATACTACCTTAAGGACGGGGACCGTCAGCAACACTGTGGCTACTAATCCCCAACATTCTCAACTTCGAATCCAAACTAGGATATATGCTATGACTAATGAAGAGGAACAGAACAACCTTAATATTGCTACAGGTAAATTCGACTAATTATAAATTTATTGATCTGAAAAGTATATTATTGATGACCATTGATTTTTGGCGATTATCATAAGTATTGAATCATTGCATATTAGAGATAATTGATGAATAATTTTGTATTGAAATTTTGAGGACAAAATATTTTTAAAGGAGGTAGGAATTGTAACACCGAACAAGTCCGGTTTGTAGTGTTACACTTATATGGATTATTTGAAAATTTTTATATACGTGAAAATGTGGGATAATAATTATTTAGAATAAAGATGCAAATTCTTGTTATTTAGAATGATCAGGAATTCTTTAATTGGATATTCGGATGTTGACTATGCCGGATACAAAATTGTAAGTTGGGTGTCCAAAAAGCAAAATTCAGTTGTTTTATCCACGGCCGAATCAGAATATGTGTCAATAGGAAATTATTGTGCTCGAATTTTATAATTAAAACAACAATTAAAAGATTATGAACTAGGTTATAAAAATATTTTGATGAGATGTGATAATACAAGTATCATATGTCTAACAAAAAATCCAATAAATCATTCTAGATCTAAACATATAGAAGTTAGATATCATTATATAAGAGATCATGTTCTAAATAGAGATGTTCTAGAATATGTTCATACAAAAAATCAATTGACATATATTTTTACAAAACCTCTAGATAGAGAAATATTTGAATTTATTAGAAATGAAATTGGAGTATGCCTTCCTTTTTTAAATAATAATAATAATAATAATAATAATAATAATAATAATAATAATAATAATAATAATAATAATAATAACAATAATAATAATAATAATAAAAGTCTTATAGAAATAAGGATAGAAGTGTAGCAGTGGTCTATACAAATAAATAAAAAAGGGGGAAACAGAAATTTATTTAAAATTTCAGTTTCCCAAATTTAAAGAAACATCTCTCTCCTTTTCGCGAAAACCCTAGGTCAAGAAATTCTAAAAATTTTCAAATTAATCTCCAAAATCACAATGGTTTATGGAAAATCTCAATAGATTGCCAACAGAAAAACCCCAAATCTCACAGTATCTCACATCGAATTGGATAATGAAAGTTCATCCAAGAGTGAAGATTTTGAACCTAGGTCAAATTCCTCATCACCTGAAAGATCTTCATCTCCTGAAATTCAAATTCCTTCAATGGTTGAATTATCCAGGATCAAAATCACTTCAATAAGCAAGCGTGCTTTGAAGGTAAATGTTCTCCTTTCAAGAGTTCTGGATTTCAAATTTTTTGAAAAGAATGGGTTAGAAATTCAAAAGCTTATTGAAAGGATTGGTTGTGTTAGTTTATGTTCTGGTTCACAAATATCCTGGAAGCAGATAATCTTCGATTTTTACAAAATATTTAGACACTAAAAATGCTAAGAGTTTGATAACAAAGATTGATGATCATCCGGTTTCCATAACTAAAGAAGATATATCTGCTTGCTTAGGACTGAAAAGGACTACAGATATTTCTTTATCAAATCTGAAATAGAAAGAATTATATGCTTTACTTGGTGGTAAAGATGAGATAGAAAATAAGTACTGTACTGTAAAGATTTTCCTTTGTTAGTTAGAATCATTCACAAAATCGTGGTTCTGTGCATTACTCCAAGGAATAGAAGTATGACTACTGTGACTGTTGAAGATGCCAAGATTATTGTGGCTATGGTTCAAGATAAAGAATTAGATTTAGTTAAAATTTTTATGTCTCGTATTAGAAGAAATGTGATTATGAAACCTTATGGAAATACTCTGTTGAATATTTTGGAATTCAAATGATTTGATTTTTCTGAATTTCAAGGAGTAATTGAATTAGTTCTTACTCTTGGTAGCTCTTGCATTAATCATATGGGTATCACAATATCTGATGACAAAATTTAGAAACATAGAGATTGGCAATTTTGGCAAGGCAAAGTAGATGAAGAAGGTAAAATAGGAGCTGGTCTTGAACATAACTTTAATGATCAGAGAGATTCTAAATTACCTAGATCAAGGCATGAAATGGGAGAATCTTCTAGGAAGAGAAAGAAGATAACTGCACATCATGTGCATCATTCCTCAAACAAACCAGAATGAGTTCATGAACTAGAAGATAGAATCAATGTTGTAGAAGAAAAAGTAGATCAATGTATGAATCTCCTTCAGACAGTGCAGAAAGACTTGTCTGTGTTGCTTGAAAGATTTTCAGATGTCTAGGTAGATTACAGTATATAGGCTAGTTGATGTTATTTCTGATTTTCATAATCTACTTTTTATGTATCCCTCATTTTCTTTAATGAAATCTGCACTTTTTTTTTTCATAAATGTCTTATTTCTTTAATATTGTTGTTTTTTTTTTATGAAACAAAAAGGGAGAGACATATAAAATGTAAAAATGTGCAAATATTAAGGGGGAGATGACTGCTGAATCATGAAACTGTTGAATCATAATTGTTTACATATTATCATGTTTATATATTCATGAATTAAGGGGAAGAATGGGGAGAATGTAATGTGATGTGATTGCATACTAATGTAATGTGATTGTATACCATATTTTGCATATCATATTATGTTGAACATAATGATCACATACTGTGCTGTTATGTACATCCTTGTTAAGTATGTTGAGCATATCTTTTTGTATTTTATTGAAGATTTTGTTGTTATAACAAATCGGGAGATTGTTAAGAAAATTGTTGTCCAACCCTAGTATATTTTGATGATAACAAAACTTTATATGTGTTTCTAACAATTTATTAAATGTGCAGATAATTAGAATATGTAATGCAAGGTTATATATATAAATATGTACAACTGGTTAGAGAACACTGTTACAGAAATAGGGTAGAATCAAATCTGGGTAGAAACAATATGTTTGGGTAGAAACAACAGAGTTTCAGACAGATTTTTAACTGCTACGATTTCTACTGTGATTTTGTTATTCTTTCAATCTCTAACTTTGCATGTTAAGTATAGATTGGGAGCTGTACTTAACCATGAAGTCTATCCTAATGGGTGATTCAAATTCAAACTCAAATCAGACTTTTATTGGAGGTAAAATCAAATTCAGAATTTGAATTCAAGCAGTCTCTGAAATTCTAACAGATTTTCAGGAACTTTATATTCTTATATACCTTCTCTAACTTTCAAGATTTTTGAAGTTTGATTTCTCCTTACTACGAGAGTATTGTTGGATTTGAAACTCTGAAAGTTACTACAGTAAAAGAAGGTTTTGAAACATCAAAACAGAAGGCTGATTTTTAGGATCTGAAAAACAGAAAAGGAGCTGGTTCTGAAGCACTTTTGAGCTGCTAATATCAATTCGAAAGTGTAGTCTTTTGAAGTAGTTCATGTGTGGATTTTGAAGAACAATATTCAGAGTTTCTTGAGATATATTTACAGACTTTATTCAAGACTTGTGTTGAGAGAAATCAGGACCCAAAAACTGCTACTCGATCATTCCTTCTGCTGCATTTCTCTGCTTTCGACTGAGCTATATATTTTTGTATTATTCTGAGTTCTTATTTGTATAGTCTCACAATTCTAAGAAGAGTGTGAGGAACATTCTCAAGGTTTGATAGGTTAGGTGTGAGAGAGTTAGATTTTGGTGAATGTTGGACTAAAACATTTTCAAGATAGAAGATGCAAATTGTCAACATTGAACCTATTTACATATGGTTGTAACTCTCTTTATGCATAGTGAAAACTAGCTATCGTTGGAACCTGCCTTGTTGAGCTGGAAGAGTGGATATAGGCACAAAATCGAACCACTATAAACCGGACTTGATCTCTCTATCCATTCCTTTTATTTGTGCATTTACTTTTACATTCTACATGAATTCTACCTTTATATTTTAAGACTGATTTTAGTTGAGTAAAATTTTAAGTGAAACCAAATCAATTTAACCCCCTTCTTTGTTTCATTGGGACCAACAGTATGAGTTAATGGTAAACACATTTTGGGAAGATGTCACACCGCGGATGATCAAGAAACTTAGTTGGATGTTGTAATAAAGTTGCATTTGAGTTGGATGTTGAAATTTATTGTGTTTTGGTTCAAGTAAAATAGATAAAAATAAAAATTAGTTTTCTAGTGAAAAGAAAATTATTAAAATTTTAGGTTGATATTAGGAAAGTGGATTGATTTACTTGATAGACAATTTATTACTATTTTTTGTTTCGGTGTTTAATAAATATGTAGAGAAATTAATAGTAATAAATTGAGAGAGAAAAAGAATGAATTTCAAAATGTTATAAATGTCGAAGAGAGAAAGCGAATTCGAGAAATGTTGACAGAATAAAAAGAAAGGGAAAAATGTAATGGTTGAGGTTTCTTACTTTTAATAGTTGAATTACTATGAAATACAGAAAGTAGATAACAAAATTTTCAAAATCATAAAGAAAATTCTGTCAAAAGAAAAGGCTTACAACTAATTTTAACTTATTTAAATGCTCTCTGTCTTAATAGTATAAATACGTCAAAGGCCAAGATAATTAGAAGTGAGAGGCCTAAACACATTGGGAGCTTCAATTTCCAAGAACTCCAACTGTTGTTGCAAAAGGCGCATGTACACAATCCAGTCACCATTGGTGACTGCACTATGCATTGGCATCACATATTGGTAACCTCCATTGTGCTGAAAATAGCATGATCCGATAATTGATCCGCCCCACCCAAAATTCACCTCACCCATAGAAAACCTAAGCCCGGATGACACCGAAAAAGTCCATGCTACGGCCCCCCCTTCGAGGAATAACCTAGTCAAAGAGGGGTCGGGTCGATGCCTCTCAACCCACTCTATAAATCCCAAAAAATGTTCATTATTAGCTTCGGTTATCTTTTCATGAATTGCATTAGCCACCGAGTGTAATGGCTGGCTATTGAGCTCACTAACTCTGATTTCACTTGTAGCAATGGTCAACAAATTCCCAAAATAGTTATTCATGGATGCAATTGATCCATCTTCGTCTTTGCAACATATTCGTGTCCTTCCATCGACAAAAATCCCTAACTTGCTTGTGGAATCTTCACTTAAACTGGATTCTCCGATTTTCTTCCACAAGAAGGCACTAAAAGACTCGAGTTTAGTTCTTCTTGAGGCATCATTGTTGGAACTGTTGTTGCTTGCTATTGCTTGAAGCTGATACAATTGGTCTGCAGTGACATAGTATAAGCGGTTTACATATTGATTGGTGTGGATTATTTTTGGCGCATTTGGTGGTAGCTTTGAGAATAGGGACACATGAGAGTTATCAATAGAGCGGCTGGGACTGACGAGAGATCGGTTGAAATTTGGTGGAGTAGAGATTGGTTTGGATTGAGCCATGTTAGCCCATGATGCAAGAAACATGTTGATTGAGTATCCATCCGCCACTCGATGATCAACGAGGATCGACACCACCCAACCTCCACATTTCAGCCCCGTCACCTGTATCGCAGTCAACGTTAATGTGGATAATGATATAGAAAATTTCTATAAAAATAAAATTATTTTTATAATTAAATTTTTTAATATTAAAAATTTTGTTTTTAAGTCGAAATTAATTTCGACGGACTGATTGATTTCATTTCACTGTTATCACATTCAAAGATGAAATCTGATGTGTTTTTAGTGATATGTCTAATTTGAGAGAGAGAGAGAGAGAGAGAGAATTCTGCATTTGTGCATACATACCTGAACACCAAGCACGCCTCGATCAATTGTGGGTGTCAACTTATTTATAAAATGCTGGTCCAGATCATAAAAGTTGAGATCTTTAAGCTCAACATCAGCGTAGGCTTGAGCAAACTCAACACCATAATTGTTGCAAAGAAGCTCAGGATCACCCAAAGAGTTCGTCACAATCTCTCCAGCAAGAGCATAGTAAGGCACAAGAGCTTTGGCCAAGGATCTCTTTAGACCATCAACCACCGACTCAAAAGTGAGGTTAGGAAAGCCCAATCTAGGATTCTTGTAACATAACAACACCCCAACTTGAACTGGTAGCAACAAGTCCAAGTTTGATAGACGTAACCTTTCCTCTCGTGGAGGTGATTCAGCCACCACCACTCCCTTACGGCTTATTGTCACCGTGAAATCTCCATCTCCACCACCACCCATTATTTGGAGAGAGAGAGAGAGAGAAAGAGAGAGAGAGATGAGATGGGATTTTGCTAGGATCGAGAACGAGGTTTTCATTATATATGCAAGGAAAAAAGATACAAATTTAGTTAGCACATTAATAATAAAATTCAAGTGGCGGGCATCTTCATTCCGTTTTTGAAAGTTATTAAAAAGAATATGGTAAAATATTTTTAAACAATAAACGATATTATAGCAGATGATTATCCACTTTGTCCACATTTGTGGCAAAAAAATTCGCATCTCTTCTCAAGCATCTTATTAGGGATGCTTACATTTTAGTTTTAATTTGTTTAAACAATGAAAGGTGGCTGATGGTCACACACTAAAGTTTTAATTTCATTGTTTTTATAAACTCTCACAAATTTTGTCTTTTAACCCTCATTTCTATCACTTCTTTTCTCTCTCCTCTTCTTCTCTCTCTCCTCTCTCTACAACGTACCTCGAAGCAGCTCTCTCTCTTCCCTCTTCCCATATTTTTTTTGACTCGAGAGCTGTCGCGTCCCTCTGGATGGGTTGGGATTTTGTCCTCAAACATAGGGCGGCCCCATCCCATCCTTCTCATGCACGGGATTCCTATGTAGGCGGCTCTATTAATGGGGTAGAGTTCAATTCTAAAATGCTACCGGTAAATAACTATTTGATAGTATTTTCCTAAAATATGGACGATGATGACGATGACGATGATCACGATAAATTAAATAAATTAAACTCTTAAATATTATACTATTTTATGATAGTATATATAAATGTTTTTTTTTTTTTTAGCCTGAAACCAAGCAGAATGTACTGCTATTTCAATCTAAAATTTTGTAAAGATTATATAATTTTATAATTATTTACACAATTGTAAATATCAAAGGTTTGTGGCTGCGCACATTCATTCAAAAATTTAAAAAGTCATGTTTTTTTTTTCCTCGTTATGTAATTTTATTATATAAATTTATTTCTCATATTTATGTCATATATTCCAAAAGTCATTTTGAGAGTTTATAAATAAGGTACAAACTCTAAATAAAGTATACCAAGAAATAAAATTATTCTCTACATTTTTCTATATTTTTCTCTGATACATTCGTTTTATATATATTTATACACACACATGTACTCACTTTATTGTTGAACATAAATTAAGAGTTTGTTTTGTTTGGCTGAGTAAACACTCACAATTTCAATCTCCAATGAGGTTTACTCAAGTGATAATCCTTCTTTGGTTTCCAATTGCCTTAAACCTAAATCAACAATAACAATTTATTATTCAATCATTTATAGGGTTAAAGGGAATTGTTTTTTCCTAAACATAACATAAATCCTAATTCCTAAAATCTCAAAATTCATATTCTAATTGCATCATTCACATACTAATTGCAATTATATACCATAAATATTCATAAATTTTTTCCAAATTTTAACATTCCTAGATCTAGGATTAAACCTCAAATTCACATTCTTCAAATATCAACTCCAATTTCAAGAATAAGTAAAATAAACTCAAATTCATGATGAGAGAAAAGTATTACCATTGTTTGTGTCACCAATTTCATCCCCAAATTGAGATTCCATCAAACCTTAGGTTTTCTCATTTTCTCTCTCTAGAAAACCTTGTTCTCTCTCTATATTCAACTTCCTAGATGTTTATTTGAGAGTTTGGAAGTTTGAATGTATGGGTTTTAAAGGAGTTCGATCGATTTCACAGAAGAAAGAGAGAGAGAGAGAAAGAGAAAGAGAGAGAGAGAGCTGATTGAAGAAGAGAAAAAGGGAAAGGGAAAGTGTTGGACGTGAGAAATGGGAGAGGAAAATGAGAATAGGTTTGTGTGTATGTGTTAAATGGTAGTGAGTTATGTATTTACCAATTTACCCCTCACTAATTAAGGATTTTAATTGGGTTTTATTGTTTTTTCCACTATTACATATCGATACATAACATATAACATATCAATACATTGAATCATATTTTCGAAAAAGTTGTGATGGAGTTCACATATATCGATACATAAATCAGGATATATCGATACGTTAAGTCATAGTTTCAGGATGGTTATAACAAAGATCTTATATATCGATACATTCCATTGAAATATATCGATATGCTAAATCACGCTCTCAAGAAATCCGTAACAAAGATCCAATATATCAATCCGGTACTCTTAAACATATTAATATATAAAGTTACACTCTCAGGAGGTCTGTAACAAGGTTCCATTATATCAACCCATATATCGATATACAAAACTAGACTCTCATAAACCTATTTCAAGGATTTGACATATCAACCCAAATGACTCAGTATATCAACCCATAACATCAAAATTGTATCATTTTCCTCTATGTGTCACATCAACTCATCAAAATGAGGTTCATAGGTCTTTGTTCAATACCACGTGACTAATACAATCCCAACTCGTTTTGAAATTACATAAAAGAATTTGTTAAAAATTCTAACACCAAATTTTTGGTGTTACATAAATAAAGGGAATAATGTAAAATCTTCTAGTTGAAACACCAACAAATGTTATTGTTTATGCTCCTTTCCACACTCTCCCTTTTATTTCAATATCTAGAAAAATTGTAGTAAGAATGACTATATAACAAAGATAGAAAGTGTTTCCCTATTTAAATTCTAGTTTCTTCTCCCAAATTCTCAATTCATCGATCAAATGAAGTACAAGGCTATGGAAAAACATATGAACAAATGTTCATTGTTGCCTCCATCAGATAACTGAACTGTCTTGTGCTGCACATCCGCCCGAAAGATCATGAAGATAACTGTAAATGCCACAAATCATACAGCTTCTTTTGCATTAAACAAAATATAACAAGAAAATAGATGCTATGGAAAAAGGAAAATTGAGGTGCGCAGACGCATTCATAAAGCTAGTAGTCATATGCTCACAGAAAGGTCAAAAGTTGATAAGATCTAGACTTGTGGACATACGAAGAAATATGCTAGATAAAGAGATGAAGAAGACAGAACTGAAATTTCATTAATAAGAAAATAAATGAATGAATATCTCCAACCAAAAATATTGGAACTTTTATGTGACCAAGTACAAAGAGTTGTGCCATGCAAGGAGGTTGCCCGCTATCTGCAGTTGTCATCATGTAGGTTTCAATACATGTGCAAGGTTAAGACATCAGAAGCTGACTATACCATCAAAACTTACTATTATAAGCCATGGTTGGGCGCCCATGATGGGTTGACACAGAATCCGACCCTAACCCACTTCCTCCTCCACCAACAAGCACAAGAGGATTTCAAATGGATCACGTTTCTTCATCGCCTCATATAACAGCTTTCAAAAGAAGCTTTTCCTACCACCTTAGATCACTACTAGAAAATCGACTTTTAGCGACGGAAATTAGCGATGGATTATTATCCGTCGCTAATTAGCGATAGAATTGCAATGGATTACTGACGGAACATTTAGCAACGGAATTAGCGACAGAAAAATCCATCGTCGAAAAAAATTTCGTCGCTAATCTGTCAGAAAAAATGGCATTAAATTATCACAAATTTTTCGCGCAATTTTGGCGATGGAATTAGCAATGAAAAATCAATTGAAAATAATTTCATCACTAATCCGTCACTAATTCAAACGGATTAGTGACGGAATTTTTTCCAACCGATTTTTCCATCGTTAATTCCGTCGCTAAAACTCACGAAAAAATTGTTTTTTTTTTAAATTAGGTTATTGTATTTTTATTAAATATAATTTTATATTTTTATTAAATATAATTTTGTGTTTTATTAAAATACTTTTGTATTTTCTATTTTTAATAAATTAGGGTATTGTTTTTTATTAAACATCATTTTGTATTTTTATTAAATATAATTTTGTATTTCATACTTTTATTAAATTAGGGTATTGTTTTATTAAATATAATTTTGTATTTTTTATTAAATATAATTTTATATTTTTATTAAATATAATTTTGTGTTTTTATTAAATATAATTTTGTTTTTTGTTTTTTCATTAAATAAGGGTATTTTTTAATAAATATAATATTTTATTTTATTAAATATAATTTTACGTTTCTATTAAATATAATTTTGTATTTTTATTTAATATGATTTTCTATTTTTATTAAATTAGGGTATTGCAATTTTATTAATAAAAAAAGTAAAAGGCAAGAATAAGAGAATGTGTGAAGACACAAGAGGTGAAAGAGAGAGTGAGTGATAACTCTCTGTTTTTTAGTGGAGAACAAGCCTCTTTGATCTTGTAAGATGGCTTTTTGCTGAGGAAATCATCTAAGGATTTGGGTTGTAAAAATTGTGTGGTTTCCAACCTGTGATTCCATGCTCGACTGAAGCACGTGATTCAATCTCTATCAATCCAAATTCGTTGTGCTGTTGGACACCAAGGACAAGAGGTAATTCATTTAATTTTTAAATTCCTTATCCCTTCCTTCACTGGTATCAGTGCAAGAAAGGTTGAATTTGTGCTCATAGAGAGTTGCCATGGTTGGAATTTTGTGAAACTTGAGAGTGCTTTTATGGTGATTTCCTCCATTGTTGTTCTGTAATCATGAAACTCTATACATATTGATGGGATGTGGTCCTAGGCCCAGCTGGAGGGGTCAACTATTGAAAGGCCCACAAAGGACGGCTATCGATCGATGATCGAATATGATTATCTACCGAAAGGTCTCAGTTATCCAGATCTCCCAAACGATAAAGCCTTAGTCACCCCGTCAGCCGAACATGATTCATCAAGCAAAGGTAATCGCCCCAATCGGGCATTCAACCGTTGGCCCTTCAAGCGAATGAGTTCTGAAGACCCTCCATCAGCCGAACTACCGGTGATAGACAACGGCTCTAACAATTCTAAGGAAAGGTCAAAGTATCCTAATGAATCTTACTTTCTATTTGAGAGGCACCTCACTAGGACCTTTTGGTTAAGGAAAGGATTCTAGTAGAAAACAAAAGTTTCCCAAAGGATAAGAATCACAATCAATTCGAAATATTAAATCCCCGAAATTTTTGGATTGGCTCGATAAGGAAAGTAGGGTTGAAGCACTTCAGCGGCTCACGATTTTCACAGATATACGAAATCTCAATACCCTATAAGCCAGGTACGCTCTCTTGTTCTCACACATTAGACACTCTAATCACAGAGAATCACTCCCTTGAGCTCTAAGTCTGTTTCTTTCATTCGAAAACCGTTTTTTCTGACTTGAACATCGAAGTCTCTCCGCCGGCGTACCCTCCGATGGTCTTTTGCATGTATTACATCCCTTCAACGGTAACCATTCGAGTCTACAAGGAGTTGGTATCTGTGGAGCCATAACTCACCTCCAACACATATATTCCTTGCACATTTATGAACCTTCATGTAAATTTTCGTGGCAAAATTCAAACCGGATGATGATAAATTTGATTTTGAATGCATTCTGACTGGCTTTCTTTGTCAGATTTTTGTGACTTTATGAATATTTTCATCATGAATTATTTGCGTGATTTCATTCTACTTGGAATGAGCTTTCCAACGGCATATAACATGCTTAAAATGGACTTCTGGTTTGTGAGAAATTAAAACCCAAAATGGACACATTGAACAGCCCTGTTCTGCATGGTCATTTCATGTTCCAGTTCATTCTCCTTCGAATGTGAATGTTAATTTTAAAAAGGGGCATGTGAGAGTCACGTGCCATGATTGATCATTTAAAAAAAGGGTGGAAATCCGAACATGGTTGGATTCAAACTTGGACATGCATAAGAATTGAAAGTCTTAGCTGCTAGACCACAGCACGTGGCTACGTCCAATGGTCAGCTGATTTAATATTAATGCATGACTTATTTCATATTTATGTGAAAAATAGAATGATTGTATGAAGATTCAAACGCGGGCATAGAATGAGATATCGAATGAGCATAGCCACCTTACCACATTTATTTGTGATGCAAGCGAGTTTATGCAGTTTAGTTATGAATATTTTATGATTATTATTACATTTGTTTATGCATGATCGTTGTGCATGCTTTGAATTGTAAGATATATGCATGCTTATGCCATATTTGGGAATTTTCATCCTAGTGGGAGTACAAAATGGTTGAGTTGAGACTCTCAACCCTAGAATTTAGTGCATATATATTGAGATAAATTTACTTAGACATCTTAGTTTTCAAAAGATGATTGGCAACTATGCGAACTTTTGATCTTGTGCTATCTATGTCTAGTAAATATTATTTCAACAATATATTGCGGCTAATATATTTCAGTGTTAATAAATGTTTTGTGCTAATATTTGTATGCTTAGATAGAAAAAAATGGCTATTATAACAAAAAATATAGGGGCTAAATTAAATAAGGACGTGAAATTAAATAGTGATAATTTCGATATTTGGCATCGAAGAGTTCAGTACATTGTTGAAGAGCAAGAATGTTTAGAACTTCTACATTATACTATAAAAAAACCAGAATTTGGTGATACTTCTCAACTTCAGAAAGATCATGAAGCATACAAGATCTAGAAAAAAAAAAAACCAATATCTATGCTCGAATTACGTTACTGAGCTGTATGTACAATGATCTAATGGTTGAGTTTGAGGTATACCAAACTACATATGAGATGTGGAATGCATTAAAAACAAAATTTGGAGTGACTTCATCTACTAAGCCGAGATAGCTTATAATTAAGTTTGACACTTATGTGAAAAATCAACATCACTCGATAAAACAGTTCCTGAGGGAAATGTCAAACATGATTAATGAGTTGAAATCTGCTGGACATACATTGATAGATGAACAACAGATACAAGCTGTTATTAGATCGTTTCCTCAAAGTTGGGAGCCAATAAAAAAGAATATGACTCACAATCCTACTGTTAAAATATTTGAGGATGTGAGGAGTCATATTGAGTTGAAAGATGAGCGCCTAGAGGTAGCCAGATCTTCTTGACAGACTTATATTGCTGAGTCCAATTCAAACAGGAGTTTTAATTTCAAACGTAGAAAGAACAAGAGATTCTTCAAGAAAAGCATTCCAAATTTTGAGAAAACCCAAATCAAAAACCACAAGAGAAGTAAGTGCAGTGGAAAGAAAAAAGAAAAGTGCAATCAAACATGCTATAATTGTGGAAAGTTGGGCCACTATGCTCGTGAATGCACTAAACCAAGAAAAGTATTGCTCAAATCTTTTTCACATGATGTTTGTGTTTCTAACACTATTATGCTCGCTAAATCGAATCCTTTTTGGACTCTTAACTCGGGAGCAACGAATCATGTAGCTAGAGATAGAGAATCTTTAGTCGAATATCATCAAATCTCGGATGGTTCGAAATAGATATATGTAGGAAATAATATTAAAGTTGCTATAAAAGGTATCGGCAATTGTAAATTATTTTTTGAAGGTGGTCGCACCTTGTTGCTACATGATGTTTTGTATGTACCGAATATTTGATGTAACCTTGTGTTGGTTACTATCCTCATGCGTTTGGGTTTTAATATAAACTTTCATAGTAATGTTGTAAATATTTATCTTGACCCTGAATATATTGGTTTCGCACACCTTGTAGATGATTTTTTTGTACTAAATATAGTACATGATAATGAAAATCATAATGGTTGCTTTTCTTTGATTGTATCAACTAATCGTCATAATGTGGATGCAAATGTGTGGTATGCTAAATTAGGCCATATTGGGCAAGAAAGAATATATAGGTAGCCAAAGAGGGATTTTTGGGCAATATCTCAAAAGTAACTTGCCAATATGTGAACATTGTCTAGCAGGAAAAGCAACAAGAAAGTCATTTGGTAAAAAAACCAAAGCAGACCTCTGATCCATTCTGATATATGTGGTCCAATGAATGTGAGATCAAGGCATGGAGCATCCTATTTCATCACTTTCATCGATGATTTTAGTCATTTTGATCATGTTTATTTGATCTCCCATAAATCGAAAGCATTGGATTACTTTAAATTATATTTGAGATTAGTTGAGAATCAATTAAACAAAACAGATAAAATGATGAGAACAGATCGTAGACATGAGTATCTGTCAGATCAATTTAGGGATCTATGTGATGAAAAAGAAATAATTAGACAGGTCACTATTCTTGGTATTCCGTAACAAAATGGTATTACAGAAATGAGGAATAGAACTTTACTAGACATGGTTAGGTCAATGAAAGCGCAAACAAATCTGCTAATCTCCTATTGAGGAGATGTTTTGTTGACTGCTACCTACATATTTAACCGTATACCCTTTAAATCAGTTACTTCCACTCCCTACGAACTTTGGACAGGTCGAAAGCTTGATCTAAGTGGTTTGCGGCCCTGGGGTCAGCAGCATATATTCATAATCCGAACCATAAATATGGGAAATTGGGTCCTAGAGGAAAAAAATATATCTTCATTAGATACTCTGAACATTCAAAGGGATATGTATTCATTGGGGAACACGAGAATAGAAATGTAACTAAAATAGAATCAAGAGATACCACATTCTTGGAAAATAAATTTCCATCAAGGGGTAAAATTGAAAAAGGTCTTACTTTATATGAAATGCGAGATCCTGATAATATTGACGTTTCAAGTGTTTCAATAATGAAAAATGATGAGATAATTCATTCTTTTGAATCTAGTGGGAGCAACATTCCATTAAATGAACCAATTTCACGGGAAATTCAATTGGGAAGAAGTACTCATAAAAGTATTCCTCGTCGTCGATTTGAGATTGAAGGAGAAGCTTTTATGATAACTCCACTTGAAGAAAATGAATCTAAAACATTTGAAGAGACTATTTCATCAATGAACAAGGCAGAATGGGTAAAGGCAATGAAAGAAGAAATGGAGTCTATAAAATCAAAACAGGTCTGGAACTTGGTTGATCTGTCACCAGAACATAAAGCTATTGGGAACAAACTAGTTCTCAAAATTAAACGTAAGACAGATGGATCTGTTGAAAGATTCAAGGCACATTTGGTTGCTAAGGGCTATACTCAAGAGGAAGGTATAGATTATGAAGAAACATTTTCGTCAATTGTAAGATTTGCTTCAATACGCCTTATTTTTGCTATTATTGCCCATTTGGATTTTGAATTACACTAAATGAATGTTAAAATTGCTTTTCTCAATAGAGAATTAGATGAGGAAATCTATATGGAGCAGCCTATAGGTTTTATCGTTAAAGATCAGGAACGCAAAGTTTGCAAACTCCGAAAATCGATTTATGATTTTAAACAATCATCCAAACAATAGTATTTAAAATTTCATTGAGCCATAGTTACATATGGGTTTACGATGATTGAGGAGGACCATTATGTTTATATAAAACAATTGGAAGATAACTTTGTGATATTGTCACTTTATATGGATGATATATTATTGGCTGGAAATAACTTAGATATTATTATTGCCATTAAAGAATGGTTATCTTCAAATTTCGAAATAAAGGATATGGGTAAAGCAATTTACATACTTGGTGTGAAAATCCAAAGAAATTGTTCAGAGAAATTTCTTGCATTGTCATAGGAATCTTATATTCTGAAAATTCTGGAACAATTTCACATGCTGGATTATAAACCAATTGACACACCAATTGCGAAAGGTGAAACCCTTGGTAAAGATATGTGTCTTAAGACTCCACAAGATTTGAAATATATGGAAAGAGTTCTGTATGCCAATGCCATAGAAAGTTTAATGTATGCAATGAAGTACACTCGATCTGACATTTGCTATGTAGTTGGATTGGCAAACAGATATCAGTCAAATTCTGGACTAACTCACTAGTGAGCAGTAAAGAGGATATTGAGATATCTGAAAGGTACCACCAATTATTCTCTGTACTATCGGGGTATTAACTATATTGGTAGGTTACACTAATGCAGATTAGAGTGGTGACCTAGATGAGAGAAAATCCACGTCTAGATATGTGTTCTTACTAAATAACTGTGTCATATCTTGGAGTAGCAAGAAATAAACTTGCATAACTTTGTCCACTATGGAAACTGAGTTTGTTACATGTACAGCAGTTGTCTAGGAGGCTATTTGGTTTAAAAGATTTTTGGAGAATCTGCGAATAGTTACCAATGCCTCAATGCCTATAAGGATCAACTGTGATAGTCGAGCAGCAATAGATTATACGAAGGATCCGAAATATCATGGCAGGACAAAGCATAATGACACCAAATATCATTTTATCAGGGACATTATAGCATAAAAGAAAGTGATTTTATAACATGTATCTACGCATAAGATGGTTGCGGATCCTCTTACTAAGCCAATCCCTAGAGATGTCTTCTTATATCATGTTAAGACTTTGGGATTATATAGATTATAATGAGATATTGTAAATATTGAGACAATGATATAAATATTCCATATTTATATGAGAAACATGTGATGATTGTTATTTATATCCGATTTGTTATTAGCACTGATGAATATATTGCCAAGCATTAGATCAACTCTCTCATACAAGTGACTGTCTCGAGTGCTATGAAAGCGTGTCGAGATGAGACTTATTTACACTTTTGATTTATGAGCTGCTGAATAGCGCTAGTGAAGCCAAGATAAGTGTAAAACTAGAAAAGTCACCTTGATATGAGTCAAGATGAGGGCTGAAAAGTAGTCTGAATATGATAGCCCACAATCATGTAAGCTTGGTTAAAAACCGGATGCGAAATTTTAATGAGGCACTTTGGATAGCGAGCTATTGAAATCTCGAGTTAAGCGCTTGTGTAATAGCGTTTGAGTTAAGATCCGTATGGTGGTTTTATATAATGAAAAGACATACGCTCTTGTACAACGGATACAGAAAGTTTACCACCATAACATGCGTTTTATACCACATGTACTAGAAACAACCAAAAAAGGAAAATGAGTAAGTTTTAAATATTTTATGAAAATCTCTGTCTCCTTACTTTATGAGTTCATTCAATGGTGCCCTATGTGACTTTCAACAATATTACAAGATGATGAATAGATGTTTGCTACTTTGGTATGTTTCTTATGATCATGTTTGATTCGATCTTCCAGGACGTGTTGGGAAAGTAGTTTGTTTATCATTGAGTAACATGTGGGCGGAAAGGAAGACTATTTTGATTACACGTATTCACTGGTCGACTAATTATGTTTCCTTTCTGGAGTTGAGATATAATTGTGAATGCATGATGAAACGTTGAGATCAAGTATGACCTTTGAAAGATTGGGTATACTTTGATAGTGTAACAAAGTGAGTCTGGGACACAATAAGACACAAAGATATTTCTGTACTATTTTTTCTGGGTTGTAGCCACTATGTTATCCCTAACAGGTGCATAGCTTGGGCTCCCAAGTTACAAGTGGTGTGCTCATAGTCGCATGACCCATTTCCTTGTATGAAACAATGATTTCATGGAGCTTACTCTCAAGAAAGCTTGGATGGGTTCATCCCATCATATGCGAGTGGGAGATGTTGGAAGCCATGGGTGGGCATCTATGATGGGTTGACCTAAAATCCGACCCTAACCCGCTTCCTCCTCCACCGACAAGCACAAGAGGATTTCAAATAGATCACGTTTCTTCACCGCCTCAGATAAAAGCTTTCAAAAGAAGCTTTCCTTACCACCTTAGATGGCTATAAAAAGGAGGCCTCAACACGCATTTGTAGATAAAAAGGATGTGAAGACACAGGAGGTGAGAGAGAGAGTGAGAGATAACTCTCTGTTTTACAGTGGAGAACAAGCCTCTTTGATCTTGTGAGATGGCTTTCTACTGTGGAAATCATCTAGGGATTTAGGTTGTGAAAATTATGTGGTTTCCAACCTGTGATTCTATGCTCGACTGTATCACGTGATTCAATCTTCATCGATCCAAATCCGTTGTGCTGTTGGACATCAAGGATAAGAGGTAATTCATTTAATTTTTAAATTCCTTATCCCTTCCTTCACTTGCAATGTTATAGCTTTGTTAAGAGACACAAGCATATACCAATGAAACTTTCACCCTAGCACAATTTTTAAAGCTTGTTATGTAATCCAATAAACTTACAATATTCTTGAGAGTTTCAAAATTCGGTATCTTTAAAAAGCAACAAGGTGAGACTAAGTTCCAAAACCAGTTCTATGCTCCTATGTACATAGCTGACCACCACAAACAGACATTGGTGTCATCTTCAAACCATGTTGTGAGTTAAGACATCAGAAGCTGACTATAGCCTATTCCCAGCAGTCAAGTTAATGTTTGCTTTGCGGTGGCAGGAGAAGACCAGATTTCTAGTGGTTCATTTCTCCTCAATGTTGACATTTCAAAGCCAAGTACATCTAGAGCAGACATGTTCTTCTGAATTTAGATCAAGAAGATTCTCAAAGATATCTAGCATTTGTTCAACATTCTTTAATATGAGATCCAGTACAAGCTTCGATCATTTTTACAATCAAGTTCCTCGGTGAACTCTTGTGTATGCATTTTATTTGTTTCTCCTATGTGCCCCCCCCCCCAAAAAAAAAACGAAAAAACGCACATCAAAAGCTGTTTAACAAATAAAAAGTCCATGGCAGTGCAGAGTGAATTGAGGGTGACTATGACAGTAAACATAAACAAATAAATAACAACATAAAGAAAATCATTTTTCAAGAAAGTGATGGCATAATGTCCTCTGGCTAAGGATGAAAGTTAGGGTGACTATACCATGGTTTTTTTTCCTTGGCAAAAAGTTTTTCTTGCTTCTAATACCGTTTTTCTCGCTTTACCCTCATCTCTCCTTCTCCCCTTCATTTGGATGAAACCCTAATCTCTCTCTCTCTCTCTCACCATTCAAGTGGAGGACGAAACCCTAATCGACAACAAAATAGGATGGAAGTACCAAACCTCCGAACCCAAGAGGCGTGGGTCATCGAGTTTACTAGTACTAAGTTGATTTCCAGTTGCTCAGTTTCTTCTCAGTGAGAGTGACTCTTTTTTAAGCTTATTGGCCTCCATTCATTTTCCATCTTGGGCTTATTGCTTCTCTTCTTGTTCTTATTACTTGGATATAGATGTTGTTGTTGAGACCAATTTCTACATCTAAATTGAAAAGGGTAATGACGGGCTCTCCCTCATTTCTTACTTTGACAATGCTAGATGTTGAATCCTTTCAACTTAGAAGGAACATTCATGCATTTGTGAACCTATTTCTTTGTGTGTTCTTGACCATAACTATTCAAAAATCTGGCTAATCCAGATTGAACAGTTGTGTGTCCAATTTAGGGGTTAAGTCTTTCAACGTTTTTTCCATTTTCAAAATTTAAACTTAAAATTTTAATTAAAAGAGTGATCCATAGAAGTTGGCGTAATTGTTAACATATGTGCAGCTTAGCTAAACTTTGCCGTTCATCTCTTTAATTCACAGCATCAATTCAAATATTTTGGTGTTTTCAAGGTCTAGATTTTCTATTTTTTCAATTTTGCATCTTTGTTTCACAAAAATAAAATAAAATAAAAATTTTTGTATCTTTGAACATAAATCAAGTAGAATCCAAGTAGAGCCGTCAGTAACTTCCATCTCGGCCCATTCCCGACTACGGACAGGACTCTTCAGGCCCACCCCGTCCCTTGTAGCACGTCGGAATAAAAAGGACAAGGCCCGTTTTGTCCTGCAAAGACAAAGAACGGGCTGAAAACCCCCTTTTAAAAAACATGAAAATATATCTATTGTTTACTTTATAAACTTAGTCTATCACACCAATTAAAGGGAAAAATGTTTTCTTTACCATCACAGCAACTAACATAGCGTTCCGACCTCAATTGATACCATCCTCTCTCCCTTATAAAGATCTCAAATTCAAAGTTTCCTACATAAAAAACAAAAAAAAAATAAAAACATGTTTATAAATATAAATATATATATGTATAACGTTCTATAGAGATAAGCTATCAACCAATAACAGCGGGGTTATTGGAATGGGGTGTTAAATTCTTTAATTAAATTTCAAGTTCAAAACTTAAAAATAAAAAAAACTATGAGAGTGTTTGGGATTGCTTATAAACTAGTCAAATCAGTTTATAAATCAAAATTAAAATTATAACTGTTTAGTAACTAAAATTTATAAAAATATTTATAAATCCAAAAAAATACTTATAAACCAAAAAACAATAAACTGCTCTCACCATCTTTTTCATTTTGATACTTTTAAGCATAATTAAAATAAGTTAGTTTGATCAATAAAAGTATATTTTCACCATTTTGTATTTAACAAAAATTACAATTATAAGATGTCCACTATGGTCTTTTCTCAATTTTATATAATTTATAAATACTAATTTTACCAAACAGTTAACTACTTTTAAATAATATTTATCCAAACAAATAATAATTTATTTTATAAAAAAACTAAAATGAACTTATAAGTTAAAAATTTGTTTATAAGCACTGTATTTATAAGCAGTATTTTTTAAGTAAACCCAAATGATCTCTATACTAGGAGAGCTGTCCCTAAATAGGGACAAACACTCAAATTGAATTAATTGAAATATAATTCTGAACACCGATAATTAAAAGAGTGAGTGAGAGAGAGAGAGAAGCTTATCATACCTAAATAGCAGCAGCACGACCAAAATCCCACTCTCAACATACCTACATAAGCACAAAGAGCAGCAGCAACTACTGCCATACCAGACCTAAATTGCAACCTAGTAGCATATAAAGCATTTTATGGTGGACATTTCAGTCTTTTGCAAACCACATTACACTGGGCCTTCTTTTGAAAATTTTTATTGATACAGCCTTCTTTTGAAAATGTTAACATATTATAATTTCAACTTCAAGAAATACAGAAAATGAGTTATAACTCAACTGATCTCCTCCTCTTTATAATAATCTCGATTTCGAGCCTCCCTCCTTGAGTAAAAAAAGGGTCAAGAAATACATATAACATGGTACAACTTTTTTTTGACCATCAAACTTATCAATGGTAAATGCTCTATTTTTCAATCTTCAACTTTAAGTATGTTGAAACCTCTATTTGTGAAAATGTTGACATTAAAATAGTTTCAATTGTATGATACTCACTGAAAAAATTAAATAAAACAATTAGTAATAAAATGAAAAGCAAGAACATACTTAAAACTTATGTAGTTGGTGAGAATGCCACCACCAATATTAAGTGCAGCTTCTAAAGCAACTGTAGTATTTGAGATGTTCAATACATCATGTGCCAAGATAAAAAGATCCGAAAATTACTTTGCATTGTTTTTTCTAAAACCGAAGAATTTACAATTTTCAAAGTGATCATAATCTAGTTTCGTCTTTTCCAAGCAAAGATCTAATTCAAATTTTGTCTTCATTAGTAGAAAACCACGTTCTTTTTTTTTATTTTCACCAATCAGTATCCACGTTTCATCCAACTAATCTGATTCGAGTACTATAAAATCTATTAAGTGATTAGCTTTCTCAAATCCTTTTTTTTTCTATTCTGAGGATTCTAAATCAAAACTTGTGATTAAGAGAATAGAATGTTCGACCACTCAAACCAAAAGAATTTAATAAATTCATGTTCAAACAATCTATATTTATACAAATAATAATATATCATTAACAAATCAATGGAAAATAAAAGAGTAAAGTTAATAATTACCATAATAAAGAAACACAACTTACACTAAAAGTTTTGATACTTCGCTTTTACTTCATTTAACTCCTGTTGATCACATCGAAAATGAAATTTTTTTTATTTAAAGTTGTTAACATAATGTTCGAAGAGTCCGTACAAATTTTTCCTCACAAGTTCTATCTTTATTTCAACTGCATTGGCATCGGTCATTAAGTAATAACTTTTTTTTAATTACAATAGGAATCCAATCCCGATCATAGAATCGGGAGAAGGGATTATTACCATTAGACTATCCCTTGGTGACGGTCATTAAGTAATAACAAAACAACGGTTGAAACTTCATGCATTACCGATATTTATCAAACTTCTCTTTCATATCTTTAGCCATATCTCTAATAATAATATCTCACAACCCAAATTGCCATGCAGAATGCACTCAATCTTCCAAATTTGCATAAAATATAAGTTAGAAGTTGGTTAAAAGAACCAAACATTAAGTTATTTGTTTCATAAATGGTTCCAAAAATTCATACATTTTCTCACCTCTCCTCCAATCATCAGCTGTTAGACAACAATTGTAATATTTATAAACCAAATCAAGCCTAGAAAATGCCTTTTCATACTTGATTGCACTCGAGCATCATATGAATTCAATCTAGTTGATACATCCAAATGCAATCCAATCACATCATCAATACCTAGGATACACATTTTTTGAATTTGTTTATACTCCCATCTAACACTAAAAAAAAAAAACGTTTTTAGCGACGAAATTGAGCGATAAAAAAATTCATCGCTATTTAGCGAAGAATTTAGCAATAAAAACCAAAATCCATCGCTAATTAGCGACGGATTATTTTTCATCGCTAAATTAAGGGACGGATTTCATTTTTTTGCCGCTAATTAGCAACGGATTTGCTTTTTAGTCACTAAATTTAGCGACAATAAAATTCGTCGCTAAATTTAGCAACTGAAATTGAAATCCGTTGTTAATTAGCGACGAAAATATAATCCGTCACTAAATTTAGCAACGAAAAAAATCCGTCCTTAATTAGCGACGGAAAATGAAATCCGTCACTAATTAGCAACGAAAACAAAATCCATCGTTAAATTTAGTGACAAAAAAAATCATTGCTAAATTTAGCGATAAAAAAAACATCCGTCGCTAAATTTAATGCTGGATTCTGAATCCGTTGCTATATTTAGCCACGGATTTTGTTTTTCATTGCTAAATTCATTGTTAAATATAATTTTAAATTTTTATTAAATATAATTTTATGTTTTTATTAAATATATATTTGTAATTTATATTTTTGTTAAATTAAGGTATTGATTTTTATTAAATATAATTTTATACTTTTTAAATATAATTTTATGATTTTTTTAAAAATAATTTTGTAATTATATTAAATATAATTTTGTATTTTTATTAAATATAATTTTGTATTTTGTATTTTTGTTAGATTAGAGAATTATATTTTTAATGGTGAGAGTTAGGAAAAAAGTATAGAAGTAAAAAAAAAAAAGTATATTCGTTAAGAGCATTTCACATAACTCTTTAAACTCAGTTTCGAATCTGGATAAAAAGCACATTTCTGTAAAAAAAAATAAATAAATAAAGCAGCAAAAGGTGGTCATGCGTAGATGGGCAAAGGCTGTCGGGGTGTGGGCATGGGCGGGCAAGCAGCAGGGGGCCAAAGAAGTGGTGAGCAGCGGACGGCAGGTGGGCGGACAGGTTCTACAAATAAAAAAATTAAATGCGAAATTGAGCGACGGAAATATAATTCGTTGCTAATAAGCGACGAAAAATGAAATCCGTCGCTAATTAGCGACGAAAACAAAATCCGTCGTTAAATTTAGCGACGGATTCTAAATCCGTCTTTAAATTTAGCGACAGATTCTAAATCCGTCGCTAAATTTAGCCACGGATTTTGTTTTCCGTCGCTAAATTCGTCGCTAAATATAATTTTATATTTTTATTAAATATAATTTTATATTTTTATTAAATATATATTTATAATTTATATTTTTATTAAATTAGGGTATTGATTTTTATTATATATAATTTTATATTTTTTAAATATAATTTTATGATTTTTTTAAAGATAATTTTGTAATTATATTAAATATAATTTTATATTTTTATTAAATATAATTTTGTATTTTGTATTTTTGTTAGATTAGAGAATTATATTTTTAATTCTGAGAGTTAGGAAAAAAGTATAGAAGTAAAAAAAAATGTATATCAGATAAGTTAATGTGGTATAGTGATTAAGAGCGTTTCAGATAACTCTTTAAATTCAGGTTCGAATATGGGTAAAAGCACATTTTCTGTAAAAAAAAATAATAATAATAAAGCAGCAAAAGGTGATCATGCGCGGGGGGCATGGGTGGGCAAGTAACAGGGAGCCGGGGCAGTGGTGGGCAGCAACCGGCGGGTGGGCGGACGGATTCTGCAAATAAAAAATTAAATACGAAATTTAGTGACGGATTTGATTTTCTGTCGCTAAATTTTGTCCGTCACTAAATTTTGCCACGGAAAATGATATCTGTCGTTAAATTTTTGCGACGCATTATTAGCGACAGAAATTTTTTCGTCGCTAAAAGTCTTAATTACGAATTTTTTTAAAATTTTTCTAAAATTTTTCGTCGTTAAATTCGTCGTTAAATCTTTATTTTTTTTTTTTTGTAGTGTAAGCCTTTTACATGACACTAATCTAATGTTCTTTAAAGATTGAGAAACTACTTTCAAACCTTCTTGAACAATGAGATTCAAGATATGAGCACACCAACGAATATATATATAAAAAAGAAAAAGGTTACCATCACATAACAAATCATCTTGCAAATTGAGATAACTATCAAGTTCTTACTAAGACATTATTGTCAGTCATTGTCTAAAGTAATAGGGAAAAAAAATTATTTATATTATATTCTTTCTCATTTACAGCAGTAGCTAACATGGTACCAATGTGAGAAGGCATGCGACAAAATTTCAATATTTTACTATAGAGATTTCAATTTTCATCACCAAAATAAGCAATCAAACACAGAGTTTTCAAAATTACCTACTGTTCAACAATCAGAAGTTAAGCAAACTCTGTTAGGATACTAGTCAAAAAGTGTCCTATTTTCTCCTCCTTCCTCTCATAAACTCTATTACATAAGATACTAAAATATTTCTAGAAGGCATAACTGCAGTGAGATTTAGATAAGGAAATCAATCCATGATCATATCATATTCAACAAAACAAAAGGACATAACATGCTTAATTATAGTTTCCACCAACATCCACGATAAATCATCTTATCTATCTTTCTAAACTTTACTTTCCCCTCGTCATTAATTCTCATTTGATCATTATCATAAAATAATATTTCGTCACATAAGATCAATTATTATGGAGAGACGGGAACGTAGAACAAAGAACATGAAAATAGAGAGAGAACGAAGAACAAGGAGATCAAGCATGACGATCCCCTATTTGAGTGTTGCATCTCCTAGCAAAATAGGCAGAATGTATGCATGTAGAATTTAAATCATTACAAAATAGTCGACCCTGAGATAACAGTCTCTCGATCATCCAAGTGTGTGGAAATATGAAAGGAAAAGGTAGAGAAAAAATTAAAACTTTTACTTCAACTAAATTTTTCAAAAAATCAGACAAAGTCTCCTCTATAAATTGGTTAATTCTAGACAAACAAGACAAATTAAAAACATAACTGTTCCTGTAATATTTCAAACAAATATTGTCAGCAAAAAATAGAGACTGCAATCCCTTTTCTCAGCATCAACATTTGGGTTAGGCATCAATATAAATAAATAAATAATCGATATCCTATTCTCAATCATAAATTATCATGTAAAACTGATACCACCGGCCAAAGTAGTACACTGGTCATTGGTATTATTATTACTTTGTTCTATATAAGGCAGTACCATCATTATTACATATCATTATGCTAAAAAGAAAAGTTGGAAATTCAGATTTAGAAATATCAACAATTTGTCTCTTTTCCTCGCTAGAAAAGGGGTATCAATAGTAGAAATATCCGTCGTTGATAATAAATATTCCGTTATTAAAATTTTTAACGATTAAAAAATTAGCAATGAAAATTCCGTCACTGAAAATATTTTCACTAAATTTAACAACGAAAATATTTTCGTTAGAAAATTTAACAACGGATTAATAACGAAAATTTTTCGTCATTAAAAATTTTTATCACTAATCAAGGAAATTTTCTGTTACTAATCCGTCGTTGAAAATCGTGCACCCAAACAAGGGCGCACACGCCCGCACACCCCGCCTACGCCCGCCCACGCACACACCGCTGCTCACGCCCACCCGTGCATGCGCACAAGCCACTGCCCACGCCCATCCGCACACGGCACATATCGCTGCCCACGCCCACTCACGCACGCACACAAATCGCTACCCACGCCCGCATTCCTTTTTTTTTGTTAAAAAAGTGCTCTCACACGAATTTAAATCTAGGTTCTCAAGTATATTTTGAATTATTTCAACCACTTCGCCACAATGACTCATGTGTTATTTCTTTTTTTGTTTCTTTACTTCTTTATTTTCTATCTCACTCTCAACATTTAAAACACAATACCCTAATTTAATAAAAATACAAAATTATATTCAATAAAACTACAAAATTTTATTTAATAAAAAAATAATATTCTAATTTAATAAAAATACAAAACACAAAATTATAATTAATAAAAACACAAAATTATATTTAATAAAAGTATAAAATTATATTTAATAAAAAATACCCTAATTTAATAAAAATATAAAATATAAAATTATATTTAATAAAAATATAAAATTATATTTGATAAAAATACAATACCCTAATTTAATAAAAATATAAAATTATATTTAATAAAAAAATAATACCCTAATTTAATAAAAATACAAAATACAAAATTATATTTAATAAAACCATAAAATTATATTAAATAAAAATACAAAATTATATTTAATAAAACAATACCCTAATTTAATAAAAATACAAAATTATATTTAATAAAACAATACCTTAATTTAATAAAAATACAAAATTATGTCTAATAAAAATACAAAATTATATTTAATAAAAACACAAAATTATATTTAATAAAAATACAAACTCATATTTAATAAAAAAACAAAACCCTAATTTAATAAAAAATACAAATTATATTTAATAAAAAAATAATATCCTAATTTAATAAAAATACAAAACACAAAATTATATTTAATAAAAGTACAAAATATTATTTAATAAAAATACAAAATTATATTTAATAAAAGTATAATACTTTAATTTAATAAAAATATAATTTTTTTCAAGTTTTAGCGACGGATCACCGATAAAACTAATTTCATCGCTAAAATTAGCGACAGATTAGCGACGGAATTTTTTCCGAACGATTTTTCCTTCACTAATCTATCTAAAAATTTTCATGGAATTTTCGCCCGTGTTTTACCGACGGAAGTAATTCCGTCGCTAAGATTAGCAACGAATTAGCGATGGAATTATTTTCGACAGATTTTTTCGTTACTAATTATGTCGCTAATCTGTCTAAAAATTTTCACGGGATTTTCGCGTGCGTTTTAACGACAGATTACTGACGAAAATAATTATGTTGCTAAAATAGTGACAGATAAGCGATATAATTATTTCCGACGGATTTTCCATCACTAATCTGTCTGAAAATTTTCGTGAGATTTTCGTGCTCGTTTTAGCAATTGATTATCGACGGAAATAATTCTATCGCTAAATTAACGACGGATTAACGACAGAATTATTTTTGACGGATTTTTCCGTCGCTAATCTATCCATCGCTAATTTATTACAATTTTATCACTAATTAGCGACGGATAATTATCCGTCGTTAATTTCTGTTGCTTTTCATCACTGATGTCTTATTTTCTGGTAGTGATATTTTATGGATAATAACTATTTTATATTATGTGCATATTGTGTATGTTTCCCCTTCTTCTCCTTGGAATATCTTGCAAATCGGTGATTAGGATGACCCAAATTCCTATGATTTTAGGTGTTTCAGGAGCTTCAAAATATATATTAAAAAAAAAATAGAGGCCACAAAATTTACATAGAGATTTCCAACAACCGAATGCTAGATCTCATTCCTTTTTTTAATAAAATTAATGTTCGATTTTAAAAATTATATTAGTGAGCTTGCCTAGCCTATTTACTCGATACACAAAAGTTGTTCAATATTCTGAAGAACTATAAAATTTAAAATATATATATAATGGTGCCTTAGATAAAATCCGAATTAAAGAGGAAAAATAAAAATCACACAAAGCCCCAATACAATTCCTCCTCCTTGTCATATGAGTGGGTAGAGCTACCGCAACAAGAAGCTTGAGAATCAATATCATGTACTTACTCTGATCTTAATTTCTTTAGTGGGAAATAGTTGATAGATAGGTTTCTCTAACTAAATGGCATCTTTTTGTGGCACCCATATGTGACAGCAACCAAATAGTTGAGAAAAAAAAAATTTGGTGGGGAAAAAAATTGAATTTAAGTCATTTTAGTAGTTTAAGGGCACTATCAGACCCGTCAGCAAAATTCTGTTGATTTCATAACTCAATCATGAGGTGTCCGATAAGAGGACCAATGGCATGCATCAGAATCTTTTCTTTATGTAGATAACCCGAAACAAACCAAAACAAAAATCAAGATTCAATGAGTCTTTGACATTGTACAAGTTTAACTGCGATTTTAAAGTATCATGATCTCAATGATAATAAACGTACAGTTAATTTGATGGAAAGAGCACCCAATCATTTAATCAATGCGTGAATCTATATTTTGATAGAATAATTTTAATAAAAAGTTTTATTGTAATATAAATTAATTTAATCAAAATATAATTTAAAATATTAATTAATTAAATTTAAAAAAAATAATAAGAAAAGATTTCAGCGGTCAATTTTCAGTACTGTTATATTCTGTCACACTTACATTTGATGATGGCCTACATGAATGACATCAAAATGACCAACCCAGACCAACAAAGATGAGTCAATACCTTCAAAACCGACCCATCAGACAAGATGGCACCTGCCTTGTGTAAGACTCGGTACCAAATCCTCATTAGGCCATCGACCCCGCGATATATGGTGGGATGATTTTTTGGCAATCAACCCCTCAATAGATGATGGGATGATTTTTAATTGATTCGGTAAGAGTAGGATAATTTTATCGTTAAGTTGGGATTATTATCAAATTTTAAATTTATTCTTTTTCATTTTATTTCGTAAAGGAATTTTTTTTTTTCATTTTAAGGTACCATATTAATAAGATGAGAACTATGGCACTAAAACAAAAACCTTATTATAAGATTTTGGATCCATCTTACTTTAGAAGACTAATCCTTTGGAGTCGCATTTACTCCCATGCTGAAATATTTTACTACGTTATAATCCAACTACTATGTCGTTTAAATACAGATACGCTACTCGTTAGAATTATTTTGAATTATAGCACGCTATTATGGTCCGCCACGTCGAAAAATAAAAGTCAGAAAAATTTAAATTCAAATTGAAGCCAAAGAGGGCAAGCAGCCCATGCCGTACACTAGTTAATTTTAATTTCGAAATGAATATTTAAACAAGGTATTTTATATCTATATTTGTGATTTTCTAAATTATAAGACTCAAAAAGTGGGCATTGACTTCTCAATGAAAGAATAGATTAAGCTGGTAGAAAATCAAAGTCTTCAATGGTGACGCAGGTAAAAGCCAAGTTAGGAGGGAGGGTTGTTGCACCAAGTGGCCTGTGAAAAGTAATTCCCTTTGTTTCCACTGTCCCGAAGGTTGAACAAAAAGCAACTCCTAATTTACGAAATGTTAATGCATGAATCACTTTGGACGACTCAAAAAAAAAGTAAAGTAATGAAACAAGGAAGGAAATAATTAGCAAAATGGTGTTTGGAGTAAGTGCAAAGAAATGATTTCAAAAGTAGAAGAATATCGAAAAAGACAGAATGGTAAGCGTTGTCTGGATTTGACCAACTCATTAGATAAATAAAAACCAATAAGGATCCAAAACGAAACTTCATTAGCTCCTTTACTTTTTCTTAAGGTATTTTCATATTATTATGAAACGAAGGGGGAGGGGGTTGGGTTGTTGAAGATTCCATACATTACCGACATCTTATAAATTTAATAATAGGATATTAATATTTTTTAATCAAAATCTTGAGTATAAATCTTATAAATGAAAAGACATGTATTGAGAGAATCTGTCCCTAAATTGGGTTTTACAATAATCGAACTCAATTAGTTGATTAATCCGAATAGTGAGGTTCAAGATAAAAAAAAAAAAAAAAAAAAAAAACAAGATTCCATACATATGTGAATATAGTTGAAGTTTATAACACTAAATGGCCCAATTATTCGGTGGTTAAGTAATTAAAAAATGTGTAGTGGGTGGATAATATTTTTATTTTTCATGCACTAATTATATTGTTAGGGTCATAGTCTTGATTTGATGGCCAAAATCATTTTAATAAATCTAGCATAAATTATATTACTATTTGGTCCAACGTCACATTGAGAGGAGTCAACATTTTTTAATTTAAGGTAACAAATTAGAAAATACAATGTTAGAACTCGAGTGAAATAATAAATCCAAATTCTTTATTATTTTCTTTTCTGTTAAACTGTAATTTTAACTGTTTTATATGTTTTTTGCCTTTTCTTAATAAATATCAATTTTAGTGTAAAAAATAAAATAGGATATTGGAGAAATACATCTAGAAAATCTAACAATGACTAGTAACAATTACATAATTAACATAAAATTTAATAAATCTTTTAGGAATCTTTTAATAAATCCAAGTACATAATGACTAGTGTCTAAATAAATCTTTTATCTTTCCTCTCGGTTGTTTCGTTTATTCCGAGGAGAGGAAGCAGAGAAAGGCACGCGGTGAGCATCTTGCACGTGACCTAAAAGCCGAGAAAATCTTAATTTCATCTTACTCAATATAACTATACCAACCAAATTCTTCTTGCTTTTTTCTTTTCATGTTGCCCTATGAAAAGTAAAATAATGTCATACAGATTTAAAAAAAAGTTTATAATTAAATGGTAAAATTTAATATGATATAGTTATATTGATTTAGAAAAATGAGAAAATGTTGTGGCAAGCAAGATTTTCTCTTATTCATTTTTCACTTTCGGTCAAGGAAGCATTTCTTCACTGACATCTGGTTAGTCTAATACAATAACTGGACACTTGCATCCCTTTAATAAAATATCGAGTTCAAGTTTTGTAAATTAAGAAAATAAATATTTGGAGAATTTTACCTATTAAAATTCTACTCGAACTGAATTTAATCATATTTAATGAGATTATCGAATACCGATGATTTATATAAAAAAAAACATTTCTTTTTATTAGACCAACAGAGAGAGCATTCTACAATTATTGTTTATGGGTTTTTTTTTTTAAATCTTTCTAAAGGCCGGTCCAAGTTATGAATGGTATCATTCTGCCTTATTCACATTGTATTATTTTTTAAAATCAAAAAATTATTATATTAAAAAGTAGGTTCTTTCTGAAAAATAAAAGTATAAAATTTCTTTATAAATAAATAATAAGATATCTATTATATTAAAATATTTTCATTAAAAAAGGCAATTTGACGGTACAAAATTTTCATAAAAAAAAAGGGAAAAAACTTTTACGGTGTAAAAGATTATATCCAAATAGTATCTTGATTATGTCTCTCGGGAGATAACCCAGTGATAACAGTCTTTCTCTTCCAATCTCGTGATCCGGGATTTGATTCCTATTACAATAAAAAAAAAATAGTATCTTGATTATGATGAGACTTAATACCATATTATCTAATCATGGTGTCTAAAGATTAATATAATTTTAAGAGTAAAATATATTTTCTACTAAATACTTAACACGCAAAATTATCATTGAAAGGGAAAAATTAAGGTACTATCAAGCATCACTCTCTCTCTCTCTCTCTCTCAGTGAGTCTTCTCCTACCTGATTATCCAAATGAGCAAAATGGAATCCGCGTCACAAGTGTTTTAATCAAAGAAAAGTGGCTGCCATAAAAGTTCCAGTAAGACCCGCATTCATAGAAGGAAACGCGGATGGGGCTGTTGAGTCAACAAAAAGGTTTTACTTAAAAGACTAAAATGAATGTTTTTCTAATAAATGATTTCTACCATACATTTATCATAGCATCATAGCATCCCAAAAATAAAGGCTGACATTTTCTAGATTTTCTCAATTTATATTAAAGAAATAAGAAGAAAATGAGTGCCCAAGATTCCTGATGCCTCACCCACTTCTCACCCAGCAGAAGAAGACAAGTGAAAAAACACCAGCACACATTATTTTATTATTTTATTTTAGAAAAAAAATATAAAAATATAGTGTGATTTGATTCCATCGATCTTTTCGAACAGAGTGTTCCAATTTTGCTTGATTATGTTATTCAATGAAATCATACTAATTAAGAAAGCATTATGCGTTACGACCTTGTTAAGTCGAGTTTTAGAATAGAAAATAATTAATATCATATTATTTTAGTTATAAATATTTGTAAAATATTATATTTTTAATAAAAACTGCATATTTTGACAAAAAAATATTACAAATAGAAAATTAAACAAAAAGCAAAAGATGATTTTTTAGTTTACCTTCTAAAGGAAACTTCTCTCTCTCTCATTTTTTAAACTTTCTAGTTCTATAAATTTAATGCCGATCTCTTCCTAATCCACACTTGAATGCGCTACTCCTAAACTCTATTCTAATTCTCACACACCTAAACGCAAATTCTCTCTCTCTCTCTCTCACTCTCTCTCTCTCTCTCTCTAAACTAAAAGATGGGAATTGGAGGAGACTTCAAAGTAACAAGGAGCAAGAAAGAGGTGGTGGCAGCAGCCTTGCCATTGCAAGAGCATTGGCTCCCTCTCTCCAACCTAGACTTGCTTCTTCCTCCAGTTGACTTTTGTGTGTTCTTTTGCTACAAAAAACCGGCAACTGACAATAGCATCAACAAAACTTCATTCACTTTTGGGCCTATGGTCAGTGTTCTCAAGAAAGCCTTGGCTCAAGCACTTGTCGCCTACTATGCATTTGCAGGAGAAATTGTGCAGAACTCCATTGGAGAGCCGGAGCTACTCTGTAACAATCGCGGTGTTGATTTCATTGAAGCTTATGCAGATGTGGATCTCCAAGAACTTAATCTGTATAATCCTGATGAGAGTATTGAAGGCAAGCTTGTCACCAAAAAGAAGGATGGAGTTCTTGCGGTTCAGGTCTTTTGCACGTTTATTTACATTATTGCTTTTTTTTTATAATCCTTTTAATTACTATAAATGATTCTTGCTTTTGTAGCTATAGTTTTGCTTTCAATGGCTTTATTTATATAAGCAAATAATGACAACCCATTTTTATAAGGAAACTATAGTTACCAAAGTGAAGATTTAAATAATTTCTACTATATCACTGTCATGTTAGAGTATATAATATTTTTTCGTAAAAAAAAAATATAAAAAATACAATTCTCTCAATCCTATATGCATAACATGCCCACATAATATATCCCTATTATAGTTCATGTTAGCTCGGTGCTTGAAACACGAGGAAGTCACGAGACAAAATTACTCTCAAATATAATTTTTTTTAAGAAAAAAATTATCCCCAGTAATTTGATCGATAAAATTAAAATTACAAAGTTAAAAAGAATACTCAAAAAATATCCGTTAACCATTTTCCTCTTAGATTTCGACTTTTTAAATCAAATTAATTGTATTTGATTGTAGGTATTTGGTAGAAACAAAAATCGAGAGAATTTTGTTTTTTAAAAATTTAATTCGATTCGAACTGAATTTAATCAAATTCAATATAATTATCAGAATTCGGATACGGGTGGTTTATAAAAAAAATATTTATAAAAAACTTAGGGCGAGTTTAATGCAAGTGGAAGAAAATTGAATACTGGGATTTGAATATAAATGCAGGTTTTCCTTAAAGAACTCGAATCTAATCTAGCTAGGTTGGTGAAATCAGTTTGACCATTCCGAACGCCGGCAGGGATTCAAGACCTTTCCGAACCTTCCTTATAACTTCTGCATGACGAAAATAACCTTACAGCTACCTTCTAATATAAGTATTTAAATATATATATATATATATATATATAGAACACAAGTTGGTTGCGTTTAGAATTTCCAATTTACCTCATTTTTTTATTTTATTTTACATAATTTTTTTAATCAACATAAAATATTTTTATGAAAATTAAAAGTTTTTACACGTATAATTCAAATTTTTAATATAGATTTTAAATTATTATTATATTAATAAATTTTTATATAAAAAATTATACCTAACCTTTTCTAAATTAATTTAAACCTTCCTCAAGCCCGATGGTAAGGGAAGAAAAGGAAAGACAACGAGATTCGCCAAACCTCAGGAAAAAGGAAGACCAGAAAACACGTGCTAAAGTGTCTTCCATCACATGGACAACCAAACCATGTGCGTGCATTACATTTCCGTCGGGTCATTAAATTCATAAAATTATAATTATTAACTTTTTATTTAATAAGTAGCGATTATTTTACTTTTTATTAATGATCATAAATTTATAAATATCAATATTTATGGAGATTTTTTTAAATATATATATATTCTGAGTATTTTAGAAAAGTCTACCAAACGATTTGACTATCTATGTTCTTTTGTGTCCCTTTTGTTCTTGATAGGAATGACATAAAAAAATTAAGGTGGTAAATTATAAAATTTTATGAATAGATGGGCAAACTAGATAAATATAGTAATTCAAAAAATATTTTAAAAGATTTTAATGACATTTTTGGGTTTTTTAATCAGATTTTTTGTTACTTTTACTAATTTTTTTTTTTGTCTTTCTCATAAATATTATTAGAAATATTCATATTAAATTTTTTTTTTCCTAAGGAATTGTCCGTGCTAGCTCCACCCGTGGTACCTAACAAGAATATAATCGAATAATGGTACAACTAAATTCAAAAAATAGTAGTAGTAGTTAGATCTGCCAGTTGAAATTGGTAACCTTTTAGATTAATTGCAAAATGATTTTTGTGATCCAATTAACAGGCAACAGAGCTCAGATGTGGAGGTCTAGTGGTATCTTGCACGATTGATCATCGCATAGCCGATGCCTATTCGGCAAACATGTTTCTTGTGTCATGGGCAGAGATGGCTGTGTCTCGACCTCTGTCTCACCTCCCCTGCTTTCGCCGCTCTCTTCTCAACCCTCGCCATCCCGGATTCCATGATCCCTCTCTAGACAACATGTATGTTCCCATCTCCACCTTGCCTCCTCCTGAAGAACCCGAGGACATCCTCATTAGCCGAATCTACTATGTCACAGCTGATGAACTGAGTAAGCTTCAAGCCCTTTCTTCTGTCAATGGTTACAAGAGAACAAAGTTAGAGTCATTTAGTGCATTTTTGTGGAAAATGGTGGCCGAGACTCTTGATAATAGTGACAACGAAAAGATTTGCAAAATGGGTATTGTGGTTGATGGAAGGACAAGGCTTGGTGAAGATGGTGGAGAGAAATTTAGCTCTTTGATGTCGACTTATTTTGGAAATGTCTTGTCTATCCCTTTCGGTGAGAAAATCGTGGGAGAGTTGAAGAGCAATTCCTTAAGTTGGGTGGCTAATGCTATTCATGACTACTTGGAGGCTGCAGTGAATAAAGAACACTTTTTGAGCCTCATTGACTGGGTCGAGGTACATCGGCCCGAACCCAGTTTGGCCAAGATTTATTGTAATGGGACCGAACACGGGCCGGGTTTTGTGGTCTCTTCGGGTCAGAGGTTTCCGGTTTCCAAGGTGGATTTCGGGTGGGGCAAACCATTTTTTGGGTCATACCATTTTCCATGGGGCGGGGATTCCGGTTACGTGATGCCCATGCCCAACCCGACCCATAATGGGGATTGGATTGTTTATCTGCATCTTTTGAAGAAACAGGTGGAGGCGATAGAGACTCAGGCTGCCAATGTGTTTAGGCCATTGACCTATGCTTATCTTGCCTAAAGCATCATTTTTATTTGTACTGTAGAGACAGCAGGGACTTGTCCCCCATATATTGATTTATCTCTCCCCACCTAATTTCCTTTTTATGTTATTTCCAATGTTTTACTTGTATATTATGTTGCTTGCTAATGAAAATATGAGCACGGAGAGCTCCAAACTATATGGCTCTAGATCTACTTCTTTCTTTTTTCTTCAAAAAAATGCCCACTGCCTAGGGAACACGACTCTTGTTGATGACGAGGAGAGTCTTGCCATAACAAAACATCTTCATGATGATGTTGATGAGATCCAAGTTTTATTCAATGCATGTGATGAAAGTCTTATCAACTTACCTGTTACTTTTGTAAAGTATTAAACACTTCAGATTCTAATAAATAATATAAAAATAAATATTCAACAGCCATTTGAAACTCAAAGTAAGGTTATCCGTGAAGAGTATTCATACTAACAAATTCTTTCATTTTCTATTGTTGCCACCCAACTTGTTACAAGTGTAAGAAATGAATCTCAAACATTGTTTCTTTTTTTTTTTTTTTTTTTGCTACACGAGATTTGAATTTAGGGATAGAGGTTGTAACAATTAGACTGTCCCATTGGGAATCCTCAAACTTTTTTTCTTATACAATATATATACTCTACTTTTCAATTGGTAAAGTTCTATTTTATCATACAAGGAAAACTGTAATTTAACAAATTTCTAAACACCATTAATATCACCAAAACTTCATCTGATATAAAACACATAAATTCATAAAATTTCCTCTGAGAATTTTATGATAAAGACTCGAACTTGCTCCTCAAAACAAGTTAAGCCCGGTACTAAGTACATATCCGTTACAATATTTTGGGACACTTTTAAATAGTTTATTGAGCACATTACATAGGAATAAATTTTAGGGCACATTGTATAATTGACAAACTTCTATATAGTTGCTATGTTTGGATTCTGATGGAGGCAATCTCTTCTCCGAAAGATGTAGCATTTGATGCGATAATTATGAAGAAAATTTATGATTTTTAAATATTTTATATTTTTTTTGGTTGAAAAATTTATATAATAATAAAATAAAATAAAATCTCGCATTGATAGAGGTTAACCAAACGTTGTGTAACTTAGAAGTAGTTGTTCAAATTTATTTAGTTAATTGCAAGATATCGAGAGTCTGTTTGCCTTATTTTTTTCAATTAAAAACTCTTATTTTTTTATTTATCAGTTAGTGTGAAAAATAAAAGTTAAATAGATCTTTTTGAAATAAAAGTATATAATTATTATAAGTATAATAATTATCAGTTATAATTATAATTATAAGTATATACTAAAAGTTAAGTATTTTAAGTTCATAATGAAACCTATATAATAATTTAAGTACGGTATTGTCATGTTTATTGACATTCTCATGACAAAGCCTTTATAATTATTATAAAAATTATAATTATAATTAAACAAATATAGGAAACTACTTTGTTAAACAAATATTAAATGAAAATTAGAAATATTCACAATCGATCTTCATAAACAAATTAATTGTTTACTTATTTATTTGTATATATATTAAAAGACAAAAATTGTATTAGTTTACTTTTATGGATGTATATACCAATGATTTGACAACTAAATTGGGGCAAATGTTTCGCGTGCGTGTGTGTGCACATACATATATATAGGAATTTATGTATGTACGTGTAATTGAAGTCATGATATGAACAACCCACTAACTTAGAATTTTGTTATTAGAATTGAAGTATGATAAAAATTAAAGGAAAAAAAAAAGGGAATTCAAATGAATTTGGTTGAAGTCCATATTATGTGATAAGATATTTTTGGTATCCAAGAAAAGTCATTGAAATTGCAGGTTTAGTAGTTGAGATTAACTGAACCCATTAGTACTCTCCAGTTGGTGGGGTCTATACATCAATTCTAAATTTGGCCCTCATTACTAGTCCATGTACCCATGTCACCAAAAGCTTTGAAAACAAACCATTCCTTAGGCAAGCAATGGTCCTAAGGTTGCCCTAGTCTAAGGTGCTTGCCTAGGAGTTTTGGTTGCCTTGTAGTTGGGGTTGGCATAGTTAGGCCAATCATCTTCTTAACAACTCTATTAAGATAACAAGAATTAAATACTAAATTGATCTATCCTTTTCACTTATAATTTGGTAAAAGACTCATAAAGATTGATTAATTTATGTAGAAGATAAAATTGAATGAAGAAAAATATTATATTGATCTCCTAAGCTCTATACCATTTAGTTTTTTTTTTTTTTTTTTGATACTCGACCATCACTATCTGGATTATTCGATGAATTTGATTCGGATATTGTAGGGTCGAGGAAAACTCTCATGGCAACTATTTTTCTATTTCTAGGCTCAAGATTTTCATTAAGAGAATTTGTCACTAAGAATTGTTGATATATTCTATACCTTTTATAAAAACAAGGAGAATAACTATAACAAATGCTCCTCTTCTGATGTATATATTTATTATAGCAAAAAATACAATAATAATGAGGACATTGCGATGCAGCTTCATCACTAAATTGGAATTTAATAAAACAATTAGAGAGGGTATCAAAAGAAAAGCTCGAGTCATGTGCAGTTTGGGTTGGAGTTGTGGAAATTGCCCTAAGTCTGTAGGACCTTACAAATCAAGATGGATATCACAAGTTTTGGACTGAAATATGTGTCCTGGGAATAATTGCCGTCCTTAGTGAATACATTAAAGCCGGCCAGAAAACTGAATAGTGTGAGGAAACGCACAACATGAAAGCAACAAACCCAACAACCCACCCAAAAACACTAAGAGAATTTTCAATTCAGAATTTTCTCTCTTTTATGGTAACTTGTCTGAACCTTCACTGTCGGAAATGTCGGAAAAAGAAATGAAAGATAATTGCACTGGCATGGGCTATTCCTGCCAGATTTTTGGAATTAAAATATCTAGTTTATTTAAAGTTCAACAGTGAGAGACAAGATTGGTTGGTGGGATGAGTGTGAATGAATGATAAAGAAAGTTGGTGAAACAGTGATGAGCAGCGTCAGGGCCCAACCAACCCAAGGAACCAAGTTTTGGGTTTTATCCACCATTAATGGTAAAAATCTCCAACATTGCCTATCACGAGCATCTCAGAGGATCCTAAAAAACAAAGGGCAAAGATGACCCACGAATAGGTACAGCCTGTTACACACGTCCGACCTTTATTTTATGTCTTTTTTTTTATTTTATTAATAAACATCGTATCTAATTATTAAATTAATTCGATTCAAATATTACAGACTCTATTAATTATTTATTTTTTTATTTTTAATATTTGAATTCGATATTTTAATTAAAAAAATTTAATCTTTTATTATTATATTGAAGAAACTTGCTATTTCATGTCTATGATATCTAGGGCAACCTCTATGACAATGCGCGGCTCCCATGTGCCTCTCTTGCTCAAGAAAAGGAACCAAAAGCCTTTAATAATTTCACACAAATGTCAAATCAAATATCACCCCACTGATTTTCTTTTCTTCCATAATTGAGATCCCGTCTTGTTTGGCCAAAAAAGATCAAAAGAAGAAAGGGAAAAACAAAATATTTGACTGACTTGTTTATTCCGTAGTTAGTTTTTGGTTTTAAACAAAGGAAAACAAAAAAAAAAAAAAAAAAAAATGGCCATTGAAAGTGCAATCTTTGTGTCTTCGTATGCACTTGCAGTGGTTTGTTGAGCTTCATTTTTGCAACTATGTTCTTGAAAGTGCGACAAAAAAATTACCAATTTTTCAGATTAGAAGGCATGCTTAATATTGAAATTTTTTGTTCTGTTTTACATTAAATTAGCATTTTGATCCTTAATTAAAGTGATATGAATAGATTAAAGTGTTTAGAAGAAATATTGGATCCAACTTTTAATCTTTTTCAATAGGAGGCCGACTATATAATACGGTTATATTTTCTTATACGATTATTAAATAAATAATTAGAGTCAGTACATGTAGTCACTCCTTTTAAAAGAAGTTTTGGATGCACAAATTATCGAATTATGTTCTAATCCAAATCTATAGTTCTATCATTTTGCACTCGCAAAGAAACACTTGCACAAAATACTATAATAAAATACATATTATTTGAGATAAAAATATGATACACAGACTGTTGGAATTTAATAGAGTCAACATACAGCGGAAGCATTCATAAATAATTTTCGGGAAAAATAAATATGGATTGGGTATAGGGTAAATACCTCGAATATGTAGAGCCCAAAAATCGACCATGCGTCCCTCGATCGGATCTCGCGGTCGGGATGGTGATCACGATGTTAATCGAACCACCACCACAATACCACGACGCCGCAACCCTCAGTCCGGCGATTTGTTGTGACGAGAAAAATCCCCTGCTCGGAATTCTTCTCGACCCTCTATATTCTCTCTCTAGAGAATAATGTTCTCTTTCTTCACTCAAGAACATTCACCATTGTTTCCATCTTGGTTTTACGTACAATACACACTTTTTACAAAAATGTGTTGCAACCATCACTTAGAGAGAATCATGGGAAGTTGGAGTTAAGGTGGGGTTAGTGGGAGTTACCCCACTAACCCTATCACAAATGTCTAAAATGCCCCTCATGGGCATCATAAACTAATATCTCTCACTTGCACTTGAGGGCATTAAACGTCCGTCACAAGATCACAACTCATGCGATCACATCACCCTACTGGACTTTCATACAGGATTGGGCGTCGTGCGACCTGCGAGTACACCTGCAAGCAAAGACCTCTCGATGCACCTGTTAGGATGATCGAGAAGCCATCGTTAGTATCAAAAGAACTCGTTGCACCCCAGATCCAAGACTAATTACATCCATCGAGCTACTTTCCTCAACGAAAGTAATCCCCAATAAATGCTCGACTGTGTATCCACTATTATGCTTACATCCCAACATGGACAGACATAATAGGCTAGCCGGTGAATACAAGAAATGATGTAATGTCAATTGGTCTTCCTTTTCCCAAACTCGAATCTATTAGCCTCAATTCAGCTGCTTTCCTAGACCTGTCCCTCAGACCTCAATTTATCTTCCGGGCCATCGGTAAACAGACTAAAGTAGCAACACTGAGCCAAGACTTCTAGAAACAGCCGAAAGTGATAAGGGTACAAGAGATCCCACCCAATGGATCTCGGGTCTCACATAGTGGGAACGGGGATCAAAATCATATCAGTGTCTCAAATAATGCTCCCACTATTCCTGGTCGACATATCACACGCGGTATGAAACGCGTGCCACAGTGTTATTCCCCCATCTCTCAAAGGGCATATGTCAGATTTCTCTAACACTGTGCAGGTATGGGACTCAGTCTACACATAAGACTTTACCCAGAGATCTCAGAGAGAGTATCTCAGAGACAATATCACTAGTCGCAGGTGATATCTGAGATCTCAAACCTGGCTACTTACAGGCAACATGGATGTGGGTACGTCCATGCTGGTCATATCGCATATGACCTCATCCTGAACACATATCAGGGCGACTTATGTTCTAGTAGGGCTACTCTCAAAGCCTCTTACAACTAGAAACCGTCTCATCTCCGCTCACTCAGAGCTGGAGGTGGTCACTCGTGTGAGAGAGTCGACCACGCCTGCCTGACATATCATTTATCACAACATATCACAAAATATATGACAATTAAAATAGTGCAATAAATAAGTGACCCAATCATGCACACATGTCATATATATAACACAATAAGCATCAGTACAAGGTGAGAAATGTGAATGTACATGCAAACCCAATGATTCCAATATCTCATATAGGAATCTAACACAATGGGTTTATTGAAGGGATCAGCCAACGCGCTGTATAGTAATGTACTTTATTTGTCACTTCACCCTTCTCGGTGATGTATCTCATAACGTAGTATTAGGTATCAATGTGTTTGGACTTACTGATACTTAGGGTCTCAAGTGTGGTCAAAAGTGGCCTGATTTTCTCAATAAATCATCACTGGCCTCCCACTATCTGACACAACCCCTAAGTGATCCGGAAATCTCCGGAGCCAAACACTCTCCTGAACTGCCGCTGAGCATCTCATAAGCTCAGTCTCTATCGTAGATAAAGATATACAGGTTTACTTCTTGCTACTCCAAGACAGTAAAACCTAATATCGATTTGCATACGTTCAGATCACCAACCCAGTTGGTATCTGAATACCCAATAAGATGCAAATCACCTCCTCCGTAACACTAGAGGAGGTCCGCAGTTCTCTTGAGATATCTTGGAATCCTTTCACTGCTCTCCAGTGATCCCCTCTAGGATTCGATCGATACCTAATTACCATAGTGACTGCAAATCAAATGTCTGAACGTGTACACGACACTGCGTACATCAGAACACTCTGCCGGAACAGGGGATTCTACTCATTTCCCTTGTCCTTTTCTGAGTCTTAGGGCATATGTCAAGAATTAGGCTTTAACCTTTTAGCGATAAGAGTATCTTTAAGGTCGTAGTCGATCTTCTCGAAGTACTCGAGAACTCTCTTGATGTTTGACTCCTGTGGAAGGGTCAACACCTGTCTCGAGCGATCCCTCTGGATCTTAACTTCGAGGAAGAACTGAGTCTCACCCATGTTATTCACATCAAGACTCGACAATATCCACGTTATCGTGGTCATCAGATACTCTCTGTTGTTCCCAGTCAACAGAATGTCATTCACATGAGGACATGATCAAAAGAACGTAAAAGGTATACGCGATGATCCTCTTCGATCATCACGAAACCGTAAGATATCACCTTCTCGTGAAATCTCAAACGTCACTGCCTGGATTGATGATTAAGGTCATATGTAAACTTCCGAAGTCGACAGACCTTATCATCCAGATCTATAAGAATAAAGCCAGATGACCATTCCTTATAGATCCTCATCCAAACTCCCACTCAGGAGAACAGTCTCAACGTTCATCTGGTCTCACTCCAGATCCAAATCATGTCCACGACAATCGCTAAAAGTAAATGGATCGAGGTAATCTTGCCCTCAGTCTGAGTAACCCCTGGTTATCAGATAGGCCTTATACCTCTACACCGATCCATCGGCCTTTTTCTTGATGTTGAGAACTCACATATTCTCAACGGCCCTACTTCCCTCAGGTAAATCAACTAGATCCCAGATCCCGTTGATTCTCATCAACTCCTCTCACCCATGGCCTATAATCAATGATCCTCCATGGAACCCTCAAGAGCTTCTAGGACAGTTAAAGGTTTCTCGTAATCCTCAAGAGTCATACTGAGAGCCTCTCCCTCAATCGGGAAGCGACGGTTAGGTACGCATCCTCGACTACTCTTAAGAGGATAGGAAACCTTTTTACCTCTAGATGGATCGCTCCCACTAGAACCCAGATCCGTAATGGATTCTTGGATCCTGCCATTGGGATTAGTCAACCACTAGGCTCATCTATCTCATGAAAGGTAAAGTCCCAATTGATTTCACCTCTCATAGGGAAATCACTTTCAAGAATCTCGGCATCATGAGACTCAATCTCAGTGAGAGTGCCATCTGTATGCTCATTAGAAATACATCTCTTTTCTCGCAAGCCTAACTCGCTGTGTAAATGCGAGAAATAGTGAACATACGTTGCATAACCCCATAATCTCGAATGGCTAAGGTCAGGCTGCCTCCCTATCCAAAGCTCATATGGAGTACTGACTGCGGACTTTAATAGAATACGATTGAGAACATAGGCTGCAACCAATAACGCATCTCCCCAATGGGAAATGAGTAAATTGGTTTGTGTCATCATCGGCCTCACCGTCTCAAACAAAGTCCTATTCCTCTCTCGCGGCTACTCTACTCCACTGAGTAGCGAGGAATAGTCAGTTTCTCGTAATGCCCTTCTTGAAATAGAGCTCTTTAGACAAATACTCGCGCTCTCAATCAGTCCTGAGTATCTCAACTCTCAGATCTAACTGATTCTCAACCTCGCTAATAACCTCCTGAGGCACCTCAATGCCTTAGACTTGCGCGAGATCAAATAGATGTAACCGAAACACGTGTAATTGTCTATGAACGTAATAGAGTACCCAACACCATTTCAGGTTCTCACGTTCATAAGGCCACAGATATTGGAGTGAACCGACTGCAATGGAGTCCCAGCCCTCATTGCATTGTCGAATGGTTTTCTTGTAAGTTTGCCGTCTAGGCAAGACTGGTTAGCGGGTCCTACAAAACCACTCACCGCTAACCGATTCATCCTCTCTCACACTAAGAGGACAACAAGAAATACCATTGAAAAGAATTATTTCCAGTGCATATAGTCCCTCATGGACCAAAATAGAACCAATCATAGAATTGTCGTAACAAATAGAAATTTTAAATTTCTAAATTAACAGAGCATATCCTAAACTAAAATCAAGTTCCGTCGAACTTTTGGAGCGTAAAGGGCATACAGAGTCTAGCAACTTTGCAACTCTAACTTGCAAGTGCTACTCCCTCTGATGTCAACAAAACACTCCGTTTCTGTACGTAAATCCTCCTACTTGAGGACTTACTGGACGGAACTTTATAAGCGCGCTCCTATCTCGAGCTGCGAAGTATTATCGGTTTTCTCGGATGGTTTTCTTCTTACCTGAGGCTCGAGTCACACAGGAGTACTTGCTCGACTCCATCGCAAAAGCATGACCCGAGTATGGCCTACTCGCCTCTAGATGCTCCTACTCGAGCTCACTGTGCCTATTCACATTAGTGAAAGTGCGAATACTTTCGTCGTATGTGAAATAGACTTTCATGATTTCTCATGAATCAGGTAAAGAATTGGATCACATCCAGTATAAGAAAATATATCCGAAATGGGCTCGGTCACATTCCCCAACTCGGCGATCATACTCGACATTTTTATCAAATGTTGCATCATCATATGATCAACCCTTTTCTTATAAGTTGTTACACTTATAAGTCAGTATCCTTATCTCAGGATCTGTAAGAGTACCACAATACTCTTTATAGGGTGAGCCAAACCAATAAAACCGTAGGATATTGCTCATAGACTGGGATCACATCATCGTGCATGCTACTCAGGAGGATTGCCCTGACTCGGCTATCATTCCTCTTTCATGCACGTAATGTCTCCTAATCCCGTCTCTCTGAGGTGTGGAACCCTCCCGGGAGTCCACCATCTCATGCCTCAGAATTATAATTAGATCTTGCTCCTCGAGGATAAATTGAATCTACCAGTGAAAAATCTCGTATTTATCACCATTCAATTTTATCCCCCTTGCAAAAATCAAATACGACAATTTTAAAAGCAGTCAATGAGATAGTTGTGACTTGTGATGCTTATTCTCACATTTTATGCACCCTACGAATCAACAAGACCCAAATAATTCGAATACATACCCCAAGACGAGCGTATGAATCAACAGACACCATACACCACAATCCGGGATAGCATCTCACCGTTTGGACTAGGATTCGATGCACAAAAACCCACAAAAAGTCACTTTTATGGATGTGGGACCCTCAAAAATTGAAAAAATTTCAATTTCGGACAACCTGAAGCGCCGCCGGAGGTCCCACGCGCCGCCACGCACCGGCGGCACGTCCCCACGCGCCTCCACGCGCCGGGGAACAGATTCTGGCACGTGCCAGACGAGCTGCGCGTCTGGCACGCGCTCACACGCGCGTTCTGCACGTCGGCTCACGCGCCTGACGCGCAGGCGCGCGGGTAACGCGCCTGCACGCGCGCGACCCGCGGGGCGGGACGGTTCCGGATCCGGATGCGGTTCGGAACCCGAATCCGTCCGGATCCGTGGGTAGCGGTTCTGGGACACGTGTCCGGGTCGTAACCCGACCCGGACGACCAGTCGCTTTCACGCACCTCTTCAAGCGTGGAATACACGCCCTTCCCCCTTGCTGATTCACGCGCCTGCTTCGCGCGTGTAGTGCACGCGCCAGCGGGTCTGGAGCTTTTCTTCTTCGCCCGACGGTTCCTGTAACCGGGTCTTTCGACCCGGTTGCCGGAAAACCCCATTCCCGGCACCAGTTTGACCGGATTTTTTATGGAATCTCTAATTCCATTTATTCCAAGCATCCTTGACTCGATTTTTGGAATTATTGCGCCTTAAACTCGGCGTATTTTGGATCCAAAAATCCGACCCTCCGCGGTCAATTTTGAAACCCAATTTTCCGGTCACAAATATATGCAATATATATACCAAATTGAAGAGCATGAAACAAGGATTACAGATCTATAAATTTCATGTGTTGATTTGCCCTAAAACTCGACAAATCTAAGGTTGAAGTGGTCGGTCACTATTCACGGCCGAAACTTTCAACCGGAGTTTTCTTCGCCTAAACGTGCTCAGAAAATTACGAAAAAATTATTTTCGTGTTCTAGGGATTATGGGTAACACAGTGGTGTTCTTGGATTCACGAAACTCATCCGTGATCCGAACCCCAAATTTTAAACCCTATATTTTTTATACCCAAAAATTAACCCGAAAATTATTATTTTTAATCCAACGTATCGCTCTGATACCAATGTTGGAATTTAATAGAGTCAACATGCAGCGGAAGCATTCATAAATAATTTTCGAGAAAAATAAATATGGATTGGGTATAGGGTAAATACCTCGAATATGTAGAGCCCAAAAATCGACCATGCGTCCCTCGATCGGATCTCGCGGTCGGGATAGTGATCACGATGTTAATCGAACCACCACCACAATACCACGACGCCGCAACCCTCAGTCCGGCGATTTGTTGTGACGAGAAAAATTCCCTGCTCGGAATTCTTCTCGACCCTCTATATTCTCTCTCTAGAGAATAATGTTCTCTTTCTTCACTCAAGAACATTCACCATTGTTTCCATCTTGGTTTTACGTACAATACACACTTTTTACAAAAATGTGTTGCAACCATCACTTAGAGAGAATCATGGGAAGTTGGAGTTAAGGTGGGGTTAGTGAGAGTTACCCCACTAACCCTATCACAAATGTCTAAAATGCCCCTCATGGGCTTCATAAACTAATACAGACAATATGACAGAAATCTTTACCATGGTCATGCATCATTTTATAATATTAGATTCTATTTAAATTAAGAGTGATACTATATAAATCAAATGATTCATTGGATAAGGTTTTGAGGTTTTGGGTATTGGTCAAAAAGTAGTACTCCTTTAAATGAGTGATGAATACTTGAGTTATGCTTATCGGTAGTAGAATAGAGCCACCAAACACCATCTTATTCAAAATTAAGTTGTTTTATCTTCCTTGTCTCCATCTCCTTTGGGCTTTCTCCATTTGAGTCAATTTGGAAAGTGTACAATTTCTATGCACACAGATATTCACCTTCCCAGTGGGTTGTTGCACGTCTCAAACTCTAAATCCCCCTCCCATCAAAATCCCTAACAACTCCAAAATCTTATCAAAGTTCAGTTGGATATTCCATTTTGATTTTTATTCCAAATCCTTTTTACCTTTGAAATGATATGACATCCAAGTAACACATTTTCTTAAGTTGTTTAACCTGCAAGACTTTTATTTAATCATGTTTTTGTGGGCCATTAATGTTACAAGTCCAAATTGAGGTCGGCTCAAATCAGCCACCTGCATGGACTCTCTACTCTCTGTAATATTCCAGTCGACTTTCATAGAGTTCACACCTCATTTGTCTTACTTTTGACAACACTTCTACATTGGTTTTAAAATGCTTTTCTACACCGGTGGACAGACAACCTAGTGAGATGGCATACTAAATCTCTAAATTAAGTTTCAAATTTGAAATTTGGGAATAAAAAAGAGTGTATTAGGAGAACCGCCCCTAAATAAGACCTCCATAGACGTTTGAATCGGATTAATCAAAGTATAGTTTTGAATACTATTGATAGGTTAAAAAAAAAAAAAAAACCCTTTTGAGTTTCTAAGGATATGAAAGTTTTGAGCGTCCAAATTAAGGAATTTTCGGTCTTTCTGTCATGCATGTAACAAGAAATATGTAAATAAGTTGTGTTTCAAAGGATAATAGATCACCTCTCACTACTCCGTGATTCGGAGTTCGATTTTTGTTATAACCAAAAAATAAAATAAAATAAACATAACTACAAAAATACAAGTTTCAAAGTGAACATCAACTCTATGCTCTCCAAAACCTCTAAATACTCTCCATACAAGCATAGTAGGCCAGATTTATTCCCTTTTTTTTTTAATTTTGAAGTTTTAAAATTGATGTTTGGTAAAATATAATTATTAGTAAATTTTAAAATTTAAAATTATAATTTATATTTACACCTTAATGTGAGTGATATGTATTATATCTAGATAGACGGTAGTAAATTTTAAAGACCTAACCTAACCTACAAATGTGAATACTCACCCCCTACATCTAGATAGACAGCAATAGTGATATGCATTAATCGAGTTTTCAGAACAGCAGAGGGACCCAAAACATATTTGTTTTGATTTCAAAATAATTATAATGCAATCCGTTGATTTAGTAATTACATTAAAATTATTTTAACTCTAATTAATTTCACTAAATAATTAAACTTACACTCTAAAATAAATACCGTATGGGAGAGCGAAAGATCTCAGGGTGCTATGAAAACTTTAGTAGGATCTCCAAGTCTAACTGCCATATAATGAGTTCATTGTGGAAAGTAAGACCTTTAAATTTACAACTAAACTGCAGTCATGGACTTGGATTAATAAATAAAGCTCTTGACTTGCATCGGTTTTTCTTTTTGTTTGATTGATACATTTTTAATTATGCACAGCCTTTCTTCGGTATGATTGGCTATGGAGGTCCTACTGCTTCATTATTTTTAGGAAGGTGTGTTTCTAGTTTCTGAAAACCAACAGTTTAGTCTCTAAGAAAACAATCGAGTGGTCATAACTCCCTTTCCTAACCTGTGATCCGAGGATCAAAATCTCGTGTAACAAAAAACAGGAGGCCCAACCTAAAGTGGCCTACTCTGACCATAGGTGCTCCTTGAGGCCAAGACGGGCTTCAGCAAGTCAGAAGGAAGAGACCCAGACGCGAACTGCCTGGGGCAAGCTGAGCGCCTTGTTGGTGAGCCAATTCGCAGTCACACTGGCTTCTCTAAAGGGATGATAGAGATAAGTCCAGGCTCCTCGCAGCAAGGAAATGCAGTCCATGGCTACCGTGTTACAGGGAATGGTAACTATCGACCCCAATGGTTAGGAGCCTAGACACCACTTCAGAGTCCGTATCAATTTTCGAACAGCTTTAGTCCCTCATTTGCAGTAGTAGCTAACTTGAGGCACTGCCATGGTGACTGAGGATCAGCCTAGTTCAGCCATAAAGACCCTTCGAACCATCACACTGCAATCAACATTGAGTTTCATCCAATTCCAGGACAAGACTGTTTAAAAATAAGGTACCAAAGCTAAAAAAAAATATGTAGAAAATATCTGCCAAATATCAGTAAGCTGGCCAAGATTTTCCATGACCAATTGAATTATGACAAATCTTCCCAAATCGGTATCTACAACAGCGAATTTCTTCTGTTCATCCAATGTCCTCGAGGCCTATACATAGGACACAACAAAATGTACAACTGTTTGTGCAATCACAAGGGCCAAAATGCCAAATCACCTTATCTTTATTTGACATCGGTTAAAGAAGGCATTACAAAGAAATACACCAAAAAGAACTGTCACTGAGTTCTCTCACTAAACTGTGACTGAATGTACATCTCCCAGAATGGTCTACATGACAAGAACAAAAATTTCACCACCCTTACGGACTTCAACAGGGTAGGCCCCATGTTAAAGTGTGGATTAAATCCCCAACATACTCGCCCCAGTTTCAACCCGGATATGAGCCACCAAGCAAGAATAAAAGAACAAACCATTCATGAATGTGGAGTTACCATGACAAGCAGAATCATCGGGAGATCTTTTCAGGCAAGAATAGGTAACGGAAGCGAGAATCAAATGGAAGAATGCCGCAGTTGCGGGAACCGAGGAGTTTTTGTCGCCTCTGTGACATGCATTTCTCAACGAAGGCGGCCTGACATGCTGGAAGGTAATGTGATATCCACACAGCCAATTTCGAGTCATCCACTACGCTTCTGGCAAAGCAGTGCAGCATTTTTGGAACCAATAGCTTTCCTTTGCTGCTTACTCCAACTGACGCTCGAATAAAGTCGAGCTGGGCTTCTTCAAGCTCCTCTCTAACATTCTTTGCAGTGTATATCCTTACCTGCATTTGGCAATTGAATGCGGCTTCAAATAAACACTAGCAGAAGAAAACAAATATTTAGGGAGAAAATAAGTGAGAATCAAATTAAAAGAAAACTAAGAGTTACCGCAGGAGATGAGTACATCCCACTGCTGAGAGCAAAAGTAACAAGCGGCTCATATGTAGAGAGTGCAAACTTCTTTTGCTCTTCTGGCATTTTGATCTTATGGAGCGCAAGCAGCAGGGCCTGACAACAACTCATCATGAATATCAAAGATGAAACAAGATAGGAGATAAATGGAATAAGAACATATTCAGAATGAGCACATTCATACAATTTGCGGTCTGTGGACAGGTGGCCGCATCTTCAGAATCACAAACTCAATAGCAGCAGCACTAAAAGAATGCCTTCCCACCGTATAAGCAGCCTGAGAACAAAAAACATGTCATGGAGCTCTTCCCGAGTGAACAAACACACTGTCATACTCATTTACAATATTATCAATATCATGACTTGATATGAATTCTACCTTAAATATGGTCATGGGAAATTGTGAACACAACTAATGAGACAGAAACTATTATAAATCACAGATCATGTAGATCACTTAACAAAATGAGATAACTCCTCTCAAATATTCACTCACTCTACAAGCATGGATTCTACTTCTTCCACAGCAAGAATTTTACATGGTTCATTAGAAACCCTCAATGTAAGTTAAGAGTGCAAATATGCATACCATGATACAAATTGCAACTTTATAGTATTTTTTTAGGCTCTGTAGCTTAGAAATTCTTAAATCTCTAGGATATTCTAGACCCTAGTCCAGTGTCAATAGCATATCTCACTTCACTGATCATAAGTGCACAAAACAACATAATGCATGGACAACCAGTACAACAGCCCAGTAAACTATAAAAAGTTCCACTTGTCCCTAATCACAAGTGAATTTCATATGCCACACTGCTCACACCAAATGATGATATAGCTTGGCAATCAGGAGTAATATCTTTACCAGATCCAAGGTATTGCAGGATAAAAACCCACTAGAGTATACTTTCGGATATTTTGCTATTTTGGGACTCACCATGAGATGTAATTTTGATTTCTTAAGATTTGGGCATTTACTGATATAAATTTTGCCTGCGGACTAATCAAACACTGGTGATTCCTTCCCACTTAAGGACCGACCCTCTCTCCCTTTATTCCAAGTTTCTCCCTCCTCTCTCAAACTATACTCATCACTCTTCTTAGCCTCCAATCTATAAGCTCTTCCTTCTATAACTCTCTCACACTTTGCATATGGATATGCTCTTCAAGTCAAGATATATAGATCATTTTACCCAAAATTTGCATTCCATTATGGTTTTTCTTTTTCTTTTTTATTTTTTCTGGAGGCAAGGAACAGGGAGTAAAACTTTTAAGAAGATAATCTACAAATAGAATGATTTCTGAGGTCACAGGTCATTGAACTATAGATGTGCAAAGAGTTAGCATCTGAATAGATTAACAGAAGCGCTCCCTAAAGTATGTATTGTGAGTTATTCCTTTCTTTTTCCATTTTTTGAGGCTCAGCATATTGAGAGTTATTATGGTATTAGAAATAACTAAGAAATCCACCTTTTAATAAAGACTACAATATGGTAGCGTTCAAGAAATCAGACCTTTTGCATCAAGGAGAAAAGCTTTAAATCACTTTTTGGGACTCCATAAGCCAAATAAGCCTGCCAACAAATAAAAAATTAAGGAAATAAATTTCTAAAAATTTCTCATCATTCCTTTATTTTTACAAAGGACAACACGCAATTTAAAAGAAAACAATTGGATTCAGGACACCTACATGCATGATCAGTGCATTATACAAGTTGATCCAGAATGCCAGCTTCTCATCACAGTTCAGATGGATTGGGTTCACTTTAGCAAGTTGCTCCACAAGTGTCCTGTCTCCCAACAACAGAACCATTATCTGACCAGAACGTTAGAATAAAAAACTTCTAAAATAAGGCCTCAACATCTCTCCTAGTTTAGCTTTAAATAGTTTTATTGATATCCTCAAATCTTCTCAAATTGAATCAAAGCATTTGCAGGTTGCATCAAGAAGTGAAAGGAAAATTCGAAGAACTTTCTCCATTAAGATCACTCTTTCTGGACAAAATATAAGGGTCACAACAAGGTCCTTTAAATTGGGAAAAATGAAGGCAAAATGGGAGTAAAATAAAGAAATTCAAACAAACCTCAAGCTTTAATTTTAGCAGAATTCATGTTTATTACAGAAGAGCAAATGAACCAAACAAAAGCATACTGACCCTTCAACTTTAGTTCGTTTAATTTAAAGAATTGCCTATAAAGATTTCTTTAATAGTCTCTTCAGTTCTTTTAATGCAATCATTAGCCCACAAGTTCTCCAACTCAACTTCATCAATAATCTAGTATCATCAACAGTTGTGGCAATGCATGCTTGAAAGGATTAGAATTATGAAATTAAATATGATCATTAGTTTTACACAATCAATAGAAGTGGTCAGTTTGGAAGTAACTCAAAGATAAAGCAATCTTGGTGCTTTTTTTTTCTCCTATGTCTGTCTCTCAAACGGCCGACTGCAAAGTTTGGGATTAAGGCTCAGATGGTGGTTGTTGTTATTGTTGTATAGTTTAAGGGTCTAGTTTTGAAAAATAAAAGTTGGTTTATAAGTGATGCAATGTTTAGAGGCTGCATTATACTCAATATGAAATTCTAACAAACATAAGTAGAGCCTCTCAAGGCTTCAAAACAATTATTGACATAGAGACCACTAGAAGAAACTCGAAGGCAAATAACAGAACCTATATGTGGAATTACAATTGACTAACTTCAAAGGAAATGTGCCAAAACAAAAAAAAATAAAAATAAATAAAAAAAAATAAAAACCTGTCAGACGATTGGAACAGAATTACTGAACCCAAGCAACCTGAGACTTTTTTGAAATAAATAAATCTCAATTTCAAAATATTATTCCCACACATGGAAACTAGAAAATACTAAGCAGGAATGTTGTTATATATGGAGGTGCATATCAAATATCTTACCTGAACCTCCGCAGTGCCCCTGCAGCATACTCTAGTTGCTTCTTGCCAACTGACATGCAAGAAACTTCAACTGCTAAACCATAGCTTCCGATATCGGACCAACTCAACTTTCCACGCACTCTGTACAGATCACAAGCATTCTCCAAAGCTAATACCTCATTATAATTCTGTAGATCAACTTGTGGGCTCTGAACCTCTGAAGAAACTAGCGAACGCTCGGACAATGACCATAAAGAGGAATTTGAAAGATGTCCACGTGGCGACAAGGATGAGCAGTGGCTCTCCAAGGAAGACAATTTGGAAGGCATGGAAGAGTCACCCAAGGAGATGAATATGTTCTTCATGCATCTTACCATTTCTTCTGACAATTGATTGGGGTAATCCCAGAGGCCCTTTGGCGGCATATCTTTCACAAGCTTTCCCAACTCTGAAGACTTTTGAGATTTCACTTCAGCCTTTGCAGATACTGACTTCTCTTCAATAAGTACATCAAAGTCTTTTGTACCCTGAGACAAATTACAGTCATTAGATGCTCAAGCCCAACAATGCTCCACTATTCTTAGTTCTAGGGCTCCCTAAGTCTTCAGTGATCTTAGCACTAATGTTGCCTCTCATGACACAAATCGCTAAAGAGAATCTTAAATGAATAAAGGAATAAATAAAATCCAATAATTCAGAAGCAATTAATAAAATTTGCAGGAAAGATATGCAGTAAATGAGCATATCTGCAACATGAATTTTTAGAACTCTGTAAGAAAAGATTTAGAGTAAGATTCACACAAAAACACATTTTTTTTAAAGGGATCAAGGAAGAAGGGTCGGAAGAAGCAAAAGGCTGAAATTTTACATAGAAGGTAAACATCCAAGATGGTTTAGCAACGTGCATAAATGTCAGAGAAAGCAACAAGATAGGTATGGCTTATATCAAGGGAGATAAACCCCTGGATGGCACTCAATATTGAAATTTCACACATCCTAATTTCATGTAGCAGACACATCAGCATATATCAAGTATTGTACTAAATAAACACAATTAAACCCACTAATTAAAAGAACTTATTCTGAGGATAACTAGGGAATCAATGCCTTCTGAAGGTAGCAATGAGTAGCATTCCTATTTATGCTAAAGGATCTGCAAAAAGACCCAAAAAATCATGAGTCTCTGAGTTAGAAACAAAATAAAAAGTTGTATTTTAAAACCAAACTTCCTTTCATAGGGCCGATCCACACATTTGCAGATGGGGCAAGCATTTTACTTTTATTCTGATTCTAGGTAATGTTTCCCAAAGTGGACAAGTGTTTCCCACACATGAATTTATCTCCTCTAAGAGGAATTTCTCATATATAATCCCTCTCAATAGTCAAAAAATATGGACGCCATAATAATGCCTTTACATTGGACAAAAGTATTGTTATATACAATGTTGTGAACTTTATATCATCAGTGTGAATGTTGAAATGCTACAGTAACAAAGGTGATATTTTCAACCAAGTGAAACCTTGTATTAATCACCGACTTATCAATGCGTGTGCGAGCATATGATGGGTGAGTAACAAGAAAACCTATATAATGAGACTGGAGCATTTAGAAGGAAATAAGTGACAACAATCCAATACTCAACCACTATCAATGATCCAAATTAGAAAACCTATATCTATGAGGCTTGACTTCTTCAGTGTTCCTCAAAAAGATGAACAAAGATAGAATCTTATGCTCCCTATATCCCATTACACAGCAAGTGCAATTAAACGCGTGCAAATGAAACTCTCCATATTAGTAGTCGCACTAGGAACTTAATTTTTAACGATCTTGCATCTGCCATGAGTTTGTTGGTCAAACAATTACTAGCCAAAATAACTTGATCATAGTTTTTGCAACCAAAAATCAATTATACAGATATAAAAAAATTGTGACACAAAAAAATATTATTTATTAGAGTGATAATGATAAAAGGAATTGAACCTTTGCCGCAAATTTTGCTGTAGATGGCTCACTGGCAACAACTGATGAGTGGTCCCTCAACTCCTTGCACAGTAAATTACCAGATGAGGTACGCAGTTCAGATAAGGAATGTTTTAAGCACCTCAACGAAGATGATATCTGAACATCAAATGTGTGACATATAGGATGTTACATTCTGATTTCAACGAAGATACCATGTCTTACAATTTAAGTAACACGATGTGGACATGGCCAACCATAATATGTTAATTGACCACAATAATCCCAAAAAAAAAAAAAAAAAAAAAAAAAAGGAGATCATTCTGAAACTTTCAACAAAAATACCTCTAAAAGAACAAGAACAGGTATTTGATGCTTTAAAGTGCAAACACAAGGTTATGGATTTGGGGGGCAAAAACAGAAACCAATGTCATAAAGAAGGCCTAAAATATATATGATTTGCTAATGCATTTACAACTTTTGAAGGATGAAAAATTAATTGATAAGTCGTAGGATTAAATGTTCTTATATAGGAGCTGTCCATGCAGCTTTTTACAATTCAGAATTTCAAAAAAAAGGTAGGTGACTCCCTAAGTAAAAATAAATGTAACTCAATCTGGGATGGAAAACTCAGAAAGTTTATGGTAGAAAGGCACCAGTAGTCGACTACTTGTTCCCCTCAAAGACAACAAAAAGACATATGCTTGATACAGAACAGTATGCTTACTGGTGATTTTGTGATGTCTGGAGAGCATGGAGATGGTGGCTCCGATGATGAATGTTTCAAATGATATTCAGCAAGTCTACGTTCATTTCGCTCTTGACTAAGCTGGAAATGCAATGAGACCATTTGCTTTTCAAGTTCCGAAACTGAGGCCTCTAACAGTGCAATACTGGATAACAGCTCCTGAGCCTGCACAATTATGAGAAGCCATTTATCGCATTCCCGTAATCCCAGTTGATTATAAGTATGAAGAGAATAATATCAAGAAAACCAAAAAACACTTAGCCAAGTTAAAATCCTTTGGCTCCTTAGTCTTACAAGCTCATTGTGTACGAGAAAATGAGAATTTAGTTAATTCAGCAAATGTAATAGCATACCATCTAAGAATGGAGTATCTACAACTAACTGACTAGCTCCAACAAGCTAAATCCTTTCTAGATTGTGCCCAGACCCAAAACTTCAACCGCCCATGGTTATTCTAGTGGCCACCTCATGATCTCATGAAGACTCCAACTTGTATTCTAGTAGGCATCTGAGAAATGATGGTTGCAGCCCATAACACTACAACAATAGCTGCAATCTCAACCTTTATCTGTATCCATATCCAACAAGAATTTAGTCAACTCTGCAGGATTTCTGATAGTGATATCCACACCCAAGCCATTCAAGTGGACAGATCTCATGTATTACAAAATCTGAGTTACCTACAGTAATTCAGTTTCCTCAAAGGAGTTATACTTCTGTTCTTTCTTTATTATATAGTATATATTTCATCAACCACTCAAACAGCGTTATTTAGCAACATAAACTACTCCCTAACTACAAATATTACATCCAGATGGCAGATTGTCAAAGTTGTTTTGACACAATTTTCTCCTTATTAATGAAGTGCATCCAATAAAGAAATCCATAAAACTTTCATGCACTCAATTATCCCACTTCATTCCCATAGTTTGCACCCATCATACTTGATCATAAATTACAAAAGCCGAAAATTACCATAAACCAAATTTTAATCCCATGTCACGCATTTGACCAAAGTCTGTAATTCTTTCTTTTTTTGACAAAAACAAAAAACAGTGCAAAATGCAACCCAAATACATCAAAAGGCATCCAGAAGGTGCACCCAAGAAACGAAAACCAGGTAAAAGCAAGAGGATAAAGTCAAGAAAATCAAAATGTTATTGGAAACTTAAATATTCCAAACCAAAAATGTAGCAAGGAATGACTTTTCCTTCTCATTCCCCTGAAAAACGTCCACAAAAAGTCACCAAAAACTTCAGAGCACATCTATGCATCTATCTGACCCCAACAAACCTAGAACTTCTCTAATAAGGAACCCACCACATGCCACTTAGGGCAAAGAGATGAATAAATAAGATTCTACATTTTTTTCTCCAACAAACAAGAAGCTGATATCCAATGAACTCAGAAGCAAACTAGAACCAAATACACCAATTGACCAAGGTGAGCCCTTTTCTTTGGAGTTTATCTTAAACCTCTTCTTGGAGTTTATCTTCAGCAACGATCATCTCTGAGGCCGCCTACCCTTCAGAGGACAGTTTCAGAAGAGCCCTAGCCTTCTACACAGGTTCGGATGGATCCTTGTCTTGCTTCCCAGCCCAGAGTATCTATACATCAGTTCAACCTAAACCAATAACCTGCCTAAGGTACAACTATCAAAGACATTACAGAATCAGCAAGTAAAATCCTACGGGGAACCTCCAAAAGGTTGCTAAATAGTTCCACAACCATATCACCAACACTGCAAGTTCAATGGAACCTGATTGCCTTCAACTCTACACTTATTATTGTCTTGTTGCATGCTTGGCTACACTAATTTGCATCTCAACCACACCCTTCTCTGGTAACCCGAATTCAGAAAACCAAATTCAACACTTTAATCTTAAGTATATCCGTGTTGCCCAGAGAAGGCAGAACGTGGAAAAAATAAAAAAATAAAGAAAAATAAAGAAAAAAACCTTAAATGATTGACAGGTAGAGGGAAGATGACATTGAGAATGGAACTTTGGAGGACATCACAGCCGTGAAAGTACTCCACATGATGGAGGAAGAAAAGATTAAAATTAAAACCATATACTCATTCTAAAAGATTTAATCTTTTATTTCTTGCTTAAAGATTCTCATCGTCAAAAGATCTAACCACCAAACTTTCAGCATCATAACAATTATTCTTCACCAAATAAAGTTCTTTGCTACATCTCCTAAATGGACAAAATTGCATTGTAAGTCATGCCAAGATTATGATATACCCAAAATGTAGAAACTTTAAATTTTTGACAGTTAGCAGCTTCATAAATTTTTACAGGACCTATAGGCTAAGGCAAGACCAAAATATGTATCTTTGAAACCCAATATCCGAGCCAAGCTCGAATAACATATTCCACCACATTCATCCTACAAATCTCAATGAAGTTCATTTCCCACTCCAGATTAGTCCATAGATTCCAGAGAAAGTAATGTTCAAGCAGTTTTGATGCTCAATGTAAAGGCTCAATACAAATTGAGCAGAAATTTGTAAAATTTTCCAATAAGCTACTGTTTGGTCAATTGTTTCTCAAAGATATTAAAAAACTAAGATATGTAAGAAAATCCAAACATAAAACATCATTGTTAAGCACTTATAAATTCAGCTTTTCAGACAAACAAAAGCTACAAATTAAAGTAGAAGAGATTGGATGAGATTTTTTCTGCTTTCACCATCAAAACTTTGCGGTACTTCTGCAGAAAGCTGACAGATGCTTTCAGAGCCAAAAAGAATCCACATGTTGAAATACCAAAATTAATCCATGATGTCTAGAAAGTTTTAGCTATGACCTCCTTCAGTACTTTTGTCATGCTGATTGTGGCACTTAATCTGCTGTAATGGAGCATTCTACAAGCCTGTCAAAAACTAATTCACAGCCCACAATAAAGTCCGAAATGGTGAATCATATTGCCATGTTTCCACCAAATAAGCTAAGTGACATCAGAATTCCAGACCTTTAATTTGTTTGAATATTTTATTGACCTAAGCACTTGTAAAGAGTACAACATTATAAAATATGATGTTATCATCAATAAAAGCGAATGAGGGGGCACATAAATCATGGATGACTACAGCAAATGGAGTAATGCACTGTAAGATAATCCCTTGAAAAATGAGGGAAGGGATATCCTAATAAGAAGGCTACACAACAAACCAACACTAATATATTGACCACATACTCATTCTAAGAAAAAGGCAAAACAATGAACATACATGATCAGGGAGCCATGATATGCTCGACAACTTCACCGCAGTTTTTTCCATTGCATTTTCTAAAATGACATGCAGTTCCATCTCTTCTTGCAGCTGCTGCTGTAATTTTCGTACCTGTATGGAAGACACAGCCATTAGATAACATTACCGAGAAGAATGAACAGTAGCCTCATCATATTAGTTATCGAATCTTATGATGAGGTTAAAATTGGTAGAAGAACCCAAAACTTCTAAATTAGTTGAATGTATGCTGCAATGCCAACTTGAGAAGTGCGATCAAAATGCAGTGTAAAATATATGAACATGTGTGTGATGCCCTTAAAATTGTTATACGTGGATGAAAGAATAGTTATCTATTCCAATAAAAAATGGTTCAGTCCAATTTGTTATACTAATCAAATAATTTACAACTAAAATCTAATGATTATAATAACAAATAACAATTGCTTCTACTCATACATTTAACAGTGTCAGACAATATTGAAATTATACAAATTCATAAAATCATATTTTTGCCAGAGATCTCACTGATGTTTCTGAAGATTTCACAACAATAGCATGGTCCAACAGGTATCTCAATCTTTTCACTTTTATAGTTTGAATTTTTCAAAATGCTGTCTTTCAAGCTCAACTTAGCAACAGAGATAATGAGAAAGAGATATTAATGATGCCCCTTACATCAAAGGCTTTACCAAACACCAAGCTATTCCAATTAAACCAAGTCCTGAAACATAGATCAGTCTTGTTAACTACAAGATTGTTTTAAGCCCCTGAAAGATGTCATGGAGATCTCTAGAGTCGAATACTTGGTGGCATAAAGTGACCAAAATACACTTTATTTCAGAATAGTTATGATGCCAAGGTAGTCATAAGGTCACTTTTACAAGTACTTGGAAATTTTTTATCTCGGAATTCTTCATATAAAGTAGGCAGTAGGTCTCGCTTGTTTTTGGGAAGACATTAAAATGTGGACATTTCTCTTCCTGCTGAATTCCTAAAACTTCTCATGTTTCTTTCCATCTTAAATGCTACTATTTCTAATTTTGCACATTCTCATGATTTTGAAATATTCTTCAAATTTTCACTTCATTAAAAGATTAAATAGAAAAGGTAAAATTAGGAAATTCATCCTTTACTTCGGTAGGACAAATCCTGCCATTCACTTCTGGTCTAGACAAAAGAATATGGAAGGTGCATTATTCAATCATTCTTTCATTGTCTTACCAGAAGTCCAAAAATCCATAACTCTCATCCTACAAAGTCATGTGTAAAACTTCAAAAGTTCCTTCAACAAAATATATATATATATATATATATATATATATATATATATATATATATATATATATATATATATATTGTTTAAATAGTGATTCGCAATAAACTTTTAGCTCATTAAGCTATCTCTCCCAATATTAAAATGAGTTGTGAGATCATTTGTTACTTCATTATCTGGTTCTTCAAGCTTCATGGCATAGAACTGCCTTGTAGTTCAAATAAACTGTGGATTCACCCAGAGAAGTTTGACATGTTTACAAGTTAGATTCACAAGTTCGACCATTGCAGTAAACTAAATTTTTTTTAATTTATTTATTATTATTTTGAGCATCAAAAAGAAAAGTCAATTTAGCCTATATAGCAGTTTGAGACCATAGGAATGAGTACAATAATAATACAACAGACAACCTCACCCTCCCTCCCTGATATGCAAAATAGAAAGAGCAAGAGTTTAGTTAAAATATCACACTTCAGACCAGTGTAGAGGCACTACACTTACATCCTGTTCAAGTTGGGATCTGTATGGATGGGAGCCACTTGATACATCGCATTTGCACGATCCAGAGCTTGCAGTTTCTTCAGTGGTGCCACTTACCTAACAAGCAATCAACCAATTTTACAATCGACAACAAAAACACTCGGACTAAGAAAAACATTAAACATGACAGAAGAACAGTTTACAAGGTATTTTAATCACAGTGACAGTGAACTCCAGAGTAAATTCATAAGTAAATCTTTAAACTTTTGGCACCCTGCTAAAATTATCAGATGAGAGAGATTTAGTGCAAGCCCATTCAGGCTAAGGCAAAACATTAACCAGGCGAAAAAGGGACTGCATTTCCTATTAACTGGAATACATCAATTTGGAGTAATAGAACTAGTCATGTTATGATGACAATCACTGGCGATACAGCAGTTGGCTCCATAGTAAGGTAGTGGAAAATTGTGACAATGTACTGAATAGGTTAGTTAAATTGACAGCTGGATGAATACGAGTCAAAACACAACCAAGCTGATCATTTCTCACAATTCACAGGAAAATGCATATTCAAGATGCACGATCCATGATGAAGACAAGTCCGAGATTACTTACCTCTACACCATCCATATGTCCCACGTGACTTTCTGAAGTACAGCACTCAGAAGCAGAAATTGTACATTTGGAGAAAGAATCGCCTTTGGTACAAGTTAGATCACCACTGCCAAAACCAGCAAAATGTTGAATCATGACAGTGGAATTACTCAGATTCTATACTAAAAAATAACTGCAATACAAAAATTTTGGGTACAAAAAGCCACAATGAACAAGAACTGCAGGCTTACAAGATCAAGGAAGGAAGTAGGGCCGTTGAATCGCACATCTTATGGTCACAAAGTTCCCAAACAACCTTTGTCTAATTCTAGGTATCATCACCAACCTTAAATCATGCAAATCCTTTTGTCCATAAGGATTACAGCTGCAGCTGATTGTCGGTAGCTTGGCATCAACAAAGCACAATATAGCTTAGGACTCAAGGACCAGCGAATTTAACTCAAGCATCAATGATCCAGTCCCACTGCAATCCGATTTTGCCAATATTTTAGCATTACTGAACTAAAATACAGAAAATTCAGAATAACTTGAAAGAAAGGGTATGATGAGATATTGAAGTAGAAAAGCAGTGTGCCACCTGTGAGCAATAAGGACAAGGAAAATTCATGAATGCACAGCTACCGGTCATTTTCAACATAAAATGAGTTCACCCACATAGCAATATCTTCTTCAAGAGCTAAAAAGGATGTTCACTTGATAAAACAAGAAAAGCCAAGATAAAGTCAAATCAAACATCAAATACATATGATGCATCAATCAAGTCAAAGCAATTACACGGAGTTTTAGGGTTGTCACAAAAAGGCAGTAAAAATCGCAAAAATGAAGATACTTGGAAAGAATTAAAAGCCTCTAGAAACAGAATACAAAAGGACAAAAAGGGAACGATAAAGGGTATCATACTCCAGCTACTTGAATAAGTGCTCTCAATTGCAAAGAAGAAAGAGGAGAAAAAAAAAAGGTGGGGTCCTCTTGCCCCAATTGTTTGCTTGTATTTACTCCACAATCAAAACCTCACTCGTTCAATTTTTCTTTAAAACTTTTCTTCATCTTTACATTACAATACCTAAAGTAATAAGCTACAAAAAGCAAAGAGTGGATACAATAATTGAAACATCAAATTCAGTAACAGATGTGAAAAGGGTATTGATGGAAAAGTCACGCAACGTGAAATGAATCTGAAGAAACCCAAAAACTTGAGAAAGAAACCATGAAGGGCAATGAAGAAAGTGAAAGGTCAGATACAGATCTCAATCTCATCAACATCTTTCAAAAGTGGTCCCACACAGTATTTACTCACTCAAACACAACAACTTCCATTTCACACACAGATCCCTAAAACCAGTTAATTGGGCTGACCCCAACTCAAAAGAATGCCAAATACAAAATACCCAAATCAAAAGAGAAAAAAAATAAAAAATAGAAATTGGGAACCATATGTACATAATGAACGTGAACTGAATGCACACTTTAGTTAAAATCACCTGTGTATGAACCAAAAAGGGAGTTTGAAAAGGGCATTAGAACAACATCTGAACCCACCATTAGCGCAGAAGCTGGGATTCTTCGAAATCCCAAATCAAAAAAAATAATAATAATAAAACCCAACCTCTCTCTCTCTCTCTCTCTCTCTCTCAAACAAGCATAACATAAGAAAATACCCACACGATTTGATTAATATAAAAAAGACCCTAAAACGTCACCGAAGCTATGTTTACATAGATTTCATGCACCTTCTCTCACTCTCTCTCTCTCTCTCCCCTATAGGAATCTGAAATTCAAAATCTGGGAGGGTGGTCTGATTTTGGGGAAGTAAAGAACAAAGATACGGTTGAAAGTCTGACCCAAAATGGAACGATTTTTTCAAAATTTTGGGCAAAAACAAAAGCGTCAGAAGAATCTCAAACTACTTCAAATTCCATCCAACCAAAATGCCAAATGGATTGTGCCTGAAAATTTGACCCAAACTTGTGGAGTTTTTTCACCCACCGGCCACGGGTACGAAAAACTATTCGGGTTATGTTATTTTTAGACTAAGGACGTGTTTGGTTGAAGATAAATCCATTGAGGACTGAAAGATATGTTTCCCGCAGTTTCACTTTTAATTCAATTTGCTTGTTTCATTAAAAGAAATTAAATAAAATTATGTTTAGTAAAAAAAATTAAATAAAAATATAACTTTGACAAAAATATGGATTTTAGTTAAAGTAATGGCTCCATTAGTTTTACTCAAATAGACTCAGACTTATAATAGTTTTGCGGGAATAATATATTAAGTTTTAACTTGTTTGATGTGCATTGATATTTAATTGATTTAGTAATTGGATGTTGATATATTTTAAAATAAAATTTATATTTAAATTTTATGTATAGAATAAATAGTTGGTAGTAGATATTTATTTCTTAAGGGTTTAATCAGTTTAAATAAGATTTAATTGAATTTAATATTATTATTAGATACCGATAATTTATTAAAGAAAAAACCCTTATCAGATGTGTTGGAGGTGTGTTTCGCCTTCACAGATCCGGCTCCTTATGAATTGAACGGGTGTTCAATAAGGAGGCTTGAAACCTGCAAAAAACCTCCGAAGGGCAATTTGGCGGGAGAGACTCCGACGTTCAAGTCAGAAAGAACGGTTTTCAAAATGATAAGCAGACTAACAAGAAGGGAGAATGGATCTCCTTGTGACCTTTGTGTGTCCTGTGTTGAGTTAGAGGATTTACCTGACTTGATGTCTCGAAATCTTTTTATAGCGTCTCTTTCAGAGTCGTGCTGTCGTGGGACATTACAATCCTAGTTTCCTTATGGAGTGATCCAAAGATACCGGATCTGTGAGTGTCAAAAATTTGATATCGTTATTATTTAGGAAATTGAATTATACGAAGAAATTCTTTCCCTTATCGATTAGATACTTTAGATTTCCTTCCTTATGCAGAAAATACGCTTCGTATTGTAATGGAAAACTCAATCAGGGCGAAATTCAGTTTGAGTATTACCAGTTGGGAATAGGAGCATTCAGTTCCTTTGGTATTCGGCTGCCATTGGTCGGATAGCGATGATAGGTGTTTGGTCTTACTGAATATATCCACTCATCGGTCTACTACCTAAGTCAATGTGTTTTACGATCGGAGGGACTAAACTCATCGGGACCACGAGTGCTTTGTCGGGTATTGGGTGCCCGAATGCTGTACTGGTTGGTATTTAGATTATATCTCATCATTTGTCCCTGACTCATGATATCTATTTGTAGGAAATACGTCATGAGTGAACTTCGGTTCTCGAGAAATTAGAGAGGCATGAAAGCAGGTGACACGTGTTTCCTGAGATCATTTGAATCGCCTTCAATTGATACGAAATTAAAGTGAATAAAATATGAATCTAGCTTTTGACTCAACCATTTCGCCCTTCCTTGGCACTAAGATATTCCGTCTTCCACTTGTTTTAATTAATGTGGCATAGGAAGGCGAGGCGGCATGTGCTCCTTCTTTTAATTCGCACTCATTTCATAGAGGCATTTCAACTGTCCCAAGATTTTGAAGAGATCTTTTTGTGCCTATAAATAGGGACTATGAGATTTTATGATGTTTCAGCAAATTTTTTCCTACGCTTGAGGGCTTTTTTTATGTGAGATTTGTCTTCATGAGAGGTTTTCGAAAAGACATTTTGGCTTGGCTGAGTGTTGCAGCATGAGTTGTTTCTGTTGGTATGAACTCTCGTCAAGAGTGGGGACTATTGGTATAAGGGCTCGAGATGTCATTTGCTATCTGAATGTCACGACAGGCCTTATCAACGTTCTCGTCGGGGGTCCTTGACTAGGATTTAAAAAAAGAATCCCCTTCTTGATCAGCTCGTCCCCTTTTCGGCAGTTCTTTTGTGCTGGTTGGGCTACAAATTATCGTGCATGAATTCCATTCACGACTTTTGTGGTCTTCGGTGCTTAGGGTTGCCATTTTGTTTTTCGTTATTCTTTTTTTTTTTACTATTTTTGTACTCTCCAGCGTTATTAAACAATAGAGACGATGTAGTCATTACTTAGAGTAATCGGTCCGACCGAGGGACTTAGAAAGTGTAATTGCTCATGTAATCGAACATGTATTTGCTGTAATAAAAAAAAACTTATTCCACTTACTTGTCCTTTGTTGTGTCTGGTGGAATTATTTTCGCGTATCGAAGTGCTTATGTGACCGGCCACTTGTACGAATGATATTGGGTGTGGTACTCATTCTTTACAGGTTACTATGAGTATGTTGCATTCACCTATTGTTACGAACTTAGCCGATGACGCTAGCTCTTTTGACTGAAGTTCACCCAAGAGATTGAATCCTCTCGCTAGGATGGGGCAACTAAGGCCCTTTAGGGGTGTAGGTGCTTCCGGTAGGACAGGGCAACTAAAATCCATTCAGGGAGATGGATCCCTTCGATAAATCGGGACGACCGAGACCTTTCGGAGAGATAGATCCATTAGATAAAACGGGGCGATTGAGAGCCTTTGGGAAGATAGATCCCTTCGATAGAATGGAGCAACTGAGACCCTTTCGGGCGGATGCAAATTCCCATAGTTCGAGTAGGTCTAGGTGTTCATGTAAGTTTGATTCGTTCTTTTCAGAATCATACTAGGTTACCCGGAGGGAGTGGATCCGAATCTCCATTAGTATAACAGATTTGCTTCTATATGTCAAGCTAAATGGACTCTCTCTAGTTGCCCTTCAGGATGTGTTGCAGTATGACCAGAGGATGTTATAGATTTCGTCTACCTATCGTCTTTTGGTTTTATCTAACATTGTCTTTCGCCCTTAGAGGATCGTCCTGTTGGTTATTTATGTGAATCCGTTGGTTTGTGGATGGGCAACCAATGAAAACCGATGATCGATCTCTAGCTTTGTGCAGAACTCTCGGAAGTTAGCGTTATTAAATTGTTTTCCATTGTCCGTGATGAGAACATGAGGTATACCAAACCGGGTGATTATGTGAGTCTATACGAATTGTTAGGCCTTAACTGCTGTTATTTGGGCCAGAGGTTCGGTCTCTACCTACTTAGTAAAGTAGTCGATGGCTATTATAAAGAATATTTTTTATTTGGTAGCCGGTAGGAATGGTCTGAGAATGTTTATTCCCCACTGAGCAAACGGCCATGGTTTGGTGAGGGGGCTAAGCTCGGTAGAAGGCGTTCTGGGAATCGAGGAGAATCGTTGGCACTTGTCGCATTTGTTGACATAATCGTTCGAATCGTTATTCATGGTCGACCAGTAGTATCCTTACCGTAAAGTTTTGTGTACCAGGTTGCGAGCCCCCAGGTGGCTGCCGCATATTTCTTTGTGAATCTCCCGTAGAACATAGCTCCCCTCTTCTGGGGTTAGACATCTCAAGTAGGGATGAATGAAAAACTTTTAGTATAGCTTTCCGTCGATGATCGCGTAGTGAGCAGCCTTTCGCTTTATCTTAGCTGTTTCTAGTGGCAAGTCAGACAATCGATTGTCTCTTAAGTATGCTTTGATTGAGTCTTTCCAACTAAGAGATTGGTCCATTGCTAGGACCCTTTCGGGTTCATCAATACTAGGGTATAGTAAACTTCCAATATAAATCGTTCAACTAGAAGCGACCGAATCTGAACTGGCTAATTTAGAGAGTGTATTGGCTCTCACAATTTCTGAATGAGAGATTTGTTGGATGTTGACTCTTTCTAGCCTTGCCATCGTTTCGCGTAGTTTACTTAGGTATTTGCTATAGTTGAGTCTTTTATCTCATAAACCCCTTCGATCTGCTAGACTACTAATTGACTATCAATGAATACCCAGACACTTTGAACTCCCATATCGGTTGCGATTCAGAGTCCTGTCAGTAAGGTTTTGTATTCCGCCTTGTTGTTGATGGCTCTAAAGTCAAAACAGAGGGTATATTCTGCTTTGAGGTTGTCTAGACCCATTAGTATGAGTCCGACACCACTACCCAAAGAATTCGAAGACCCATCGACATGTGTGGTCCAGTCTGGTAACGACCATTCGTTAGGACCTCTGGTGGGTTTAAACGTAACCATAACCGGAAGAGTACACTCAAGGATGAAGTCAGCCAAGGCTTGCCCTTTGATCGTTGGCCGAGACTAGTATTGGATGTCAAATTCACCCAATTTGACACTCCAATTAATTAAACGACCGAACGTGTATCTCTTCTAAAAGATTTGTCTCAACGGTTGTTCGATGAATACCACAACAGTGTTGGCTTGGAAGTATGGTCGAAGTCATCTGGCCAAAATGACCATTACATATGCTATTTTTTCGATCGGTCAATAATTAATCTCGACTTTCTTAAGTATCCGACTGATGTAATAGATGAGCTTCTGAATAGTTGAATACTGTCTTACAAGGACAGAGCAAAGCACCTGATCGAAAATAGAGAGATAAAGGTAGAGTTTTTCGTTAGGAATTGGTCGATAGAGCAACGAAGGGGTCATAAGATACTTTTTGAGCCGTTCGAAGGCCGTTTGGCACTCAGGTGTCAATACGAATCATTGGGATCTCTTCAAAGAGTAAAAAATTGGTTTGTATTTCTCTTTAACTTTTGGCATGAATCGGCTTAGAAACACTATCCAACTAGTGGACGCTGCACCACATTCAATGTTCAGGGCGGTAACATGTCCAAGATAGTTTGTATTTTTTTTGTGTTTGGTTCAATCCCGCGATTGGTGATCATAAAATCTAAGAATTTGCCCAACCAGATTCCGAACGTGCACTTGGCAGGGTTCAGTCGCATGTCATAGAATTCAAGTATCTGAAAGGTTTTCTCAAGGTCAGCAACATGATTTTCGGCGTCGGTGCTTTTACAAGCATGTCATCCACGTACGCTTCTACGTTGCGACCAAACTGATCTTTGAAGACTTCGTTAACCAGCCGTTGGAAGGTCGTCCCCGCATTCTTTAAACCGAAGGGCATAACTCGGTAGTAATATGTACCGAACTCAGTGATAAAACTTGTTTTCTCTTCGTCCTCAAGAACCTTCGTATCTGATTGTACCCCGAGTAGGTGTCCATGAAATTCAAGAGTTTGTGGTCTGAGGAGTTGTCCACCAACTTATCGATATTCGAGAGGGGGTAATTGTTCTTCGAGCATGTTTTGTTGAGATCCATGAAATTCACGCACATTCTCCACTTACCATTAGCCTTTTTTACTAAAACCACATTGGCTAATCACTCGGGATACTTGACTTCACGGATGAACCCGGTAATTAGTAACTTTTGGACTCTTCTTGAATGGATCATTGGCATTCGAGGGCGAATACTCTTTTCTTCTATTTAACCGGCTTGTAGTTGGGGTTTATTGTTAATTTGTGAGTAATGATAGACGGATCGATGCCAGGCATGTTCTCAGAGGACCAAACGAAAACCTTGGAGTACCATTGTAGGCAGCTAACAATAGCATCTCGTAGGGGAGCAGATAGAGTAGGCCTAATTTGAACAGTCTTATTAGGATCGTCTATAAGAGGAATCTTAATCACCTCTTCTCCTGATTCTGGTTTGTTTATCAGTTCGATGTCGCCCCTGAGTTTTAGAGTATCGATAGGAAAGTTCTCACATCCATCTCGGTCAGCGAAGAAGGTGTAGGGATCAGGATCGCTGCAAATAGTTGTGATCCCTTCAAATGTTCTAACTTTATCTTCATGTGCCGAGTGCTAGGTAAAGCCTCCAATTATCCAAACTTGATTGACCGAGGATGACATTGTACGGTGAAAATAGTTTTACCACATGAAAAGTGGTCTTGACAGTTGCATAGTTAGGGGGAGTCCCTAAAGTTATAGCGAGTGGAATGATCGCCTCTGGATAAATGCGTTCATCAGATAATCTCTTGAGGGATCCGACTAGGGGTTGAAGGTATGAAAAGCTGAGACCCATTCGATAGAGAGCGTCCCAAGTAAGGATATCACAATCTGCGCCTTGGTTGACGAGGACCCTTTTCACCGTATGAGACTCTATTTTGATAGTAACAACTATGCGATAGGGGTCAACTCCAATCAAATCATCATCGTCGAACCCGATGGCAGCCCATTTTTTCTTAACTGTAGCCATTTTTGTTTGGTAATAGGAGGTTGGTGAGAAAGACTAACGACTAGTCTAGTTTCCCACGGACGATGCCAATTGGTTGGAATTAGGTTTCGGCTTCACAGATCTGCCTCCTTGTGACTCGAACGGGTGTTCAATGAGGAGACTTGAAACCTATAAAAAAACCGTTGGAGGGTATTCCGGTGAGGGAGGTTTCGACGTTCAAGTCAGAAAGAACGATTTTCGAAAGGATAAACAGACTGAAAAGAATGGATGATGGATCTCGCTTGTGACATTTGTGTGACCCGTGTTGAATTAGAGGACTTACCTAGTTTGATGTCTCGAAAGCTTTTATATAGTGTCCCTCTTAGAGCCGTATTGTCGCGGGACGTTACAACCCTAGTTTCCTTATGGGGTGATCCGGGGATTCTAGATCTGTAAGTATCCAAGATTTGACGTCGTTATTATTTAGGAAATTGAGTTATATGAGGAGATTTTTTTCCTTATCGATTAGATTCTCTAAATTTCTTTCCTTACGCGGGAAATACACTTCGAATTATAATAAGAAACTTAATCAGGGCGAAATTCAATTTGAGTATTACCAATTGAGAGTAGGAGCATTCGGTTCCTTCGATATTTGGCTGCCATTGGTCGGATAGTGAGGACAGGTGTTCGGTTTCACCGAATGTATCCATTCGTCGATCGTGCTGTCTAAGTCAATGTGTTTTACGATCGAAGGGACTAAGCCCTTTGGGACCATGAGTACTTTGTTTGGTATCATGCGTCCAAATACTGTATTAATTGGTATTTAGATTATGTCCTATTTGGATGCAGGGTTAAATATTAGCTACTTTTAAGAGTTACACATGTACTTATATTAATATGTAAATAGTCTTTTGAGGTTTTTATTGAGGATTTTAAAGATAGGTGAAGATTAGAATTTTGAAAGTAGATATCCCAAAAAGATTTTTTTTTTTTTTTGGCCTAAGAAAGTCAATAGATAAATTGAGAAGATTTAATTCAATATATCTTTTGTCTTTTGCCTTTTATTAATTTTTTTGATTTGGAAGTAAAGATAGAACTTTAACTCAATACTTTTCTTATAAAAATAATTTTAAAATATTTAAATAACTATTTAATTTACTTATTTATAATAAAAACTGTTACTCTTTTTTAATTAATTTTGTAGATGGGACGGGTAATTGGGTTGCGCTGGCCTGAATTTGACCTATTTTTAAGGGCGAGTTCAACCATTTTAGGGACAGACCGAGTTCAGATCTATTATTTAAACTCGTTTTAATTACGGGCGGAGTATGACTACTGGTCGGCTTGTCTCGTTATAGATTCGTTCCGTTTAAAATCAAATATTTTTTTTATGTTTAAAAAAATATTGAGATTTTGTTAGTCACTTTGATGAATTTAACATCTTATTTTTTATGTAATTTTTTAATATTTTATCATATTATTATTGTTAATTTTTATAATCATGTGTAATTTTTAATTTGATATGATAATATTTGATTTGTATTTTATTTTGAATAATTAATATATTTTTATTTTATATTTAGTATACTATAAAATAGATTAAAAAATAAAAAATAAAATTTATGATACGGAGTTGAGTCTCACTCGAAACAATCTCGAGACCCTTTTAATTCTTTGGATCGACCCTAGATCTCATTTTTTTTAAATTTTCTCAAATTGGGTTTATACTCCAACCCATAAAATTTTAGAATGGTCGAGTTCGGGTTTTATAACAATCCGACTCTGAAGGCACAATTGCCAGGTGTATTTGTGGGGACGGGTTTAGTGAATAGAAAACTGATGCTTTGGAGGTCTCACTCGAAAGACAAACAAATGAGTCCAAAATGTAAAATGGATAAAATGAGGGGTTTGAATTTTGAAAAGAGATAAATGAAAGGTCTCATTCCTCGATGCAATGCCCACAACACATCTGCCTGAAAACCATGTTCTCTCTCTCTCTCTCTCTCTCTCTCTCTCTCCCAAGCAATGATTAAAATTTGGTGCAGAAATCAATTCTCATGGTCATGGAATTGTGAGGTGTCAAGTGGCACCAGGAACTGAAATCAGTGGACCTTCGAAGTGACTGATGGGAGGAGAAAAAAAAATTGTTTGTATTTGGGACAGAGGAGACTCAAGCCTCTTGGCTTGTCGGGTCAAGGGGGAAAAAAAAAAAAGGATATTTGTCGGTCAATCTTGACTCGAGTCTCTCTCTCTTTTTCTCCTTTATATTTTTATTTAAACTCAAAAATATTAAAAATTAAAATGCTTAAATTGGACGCAATGCATTTCATATGACATTACAACAACAATATCTAGATTTTAATTCTAATTTATTAGAATGGATCATTTAAAAAATAAATATAAAAAAATTAAAAAAAATATTAGTTTAATTTGTACAAATTTTACTATACCACTTATTTCTATTCAAAATTATTTTATCATCTAAATCTTTAACTATCATATTTTTACGGATAATATATATCTAAATTTTTAAAATTTTACCTCTATATTTTATTAAATCTCATATATTTAAGTTTTCGATTCTCCTAATTAATATATTTTTAGGTTTTCTCAGCACGTGTACAAACCAACTCAGAATATATTTTCACATATTATCTATAATTGAACTAATTCTAACTTATTATAAATTTCTTCATTTCTAATTCTATCTTTTCTAATTTTACCGCACATCCACCTAAATATTCTCATTTCTATTATAATTATTTTTTGTTCTTATTATTATTTAATAATTCAACACTCATTATCATACAATAGTATATTTACTATGACATTATTCTTTCATTAATTTGTAATTAGATACGAATGCTAGGCCAAATAGGAATTTGGGGAATAGAGAAGGAGAATTAATATATATATATATATTGTATATATATATATATATATGTATATATATATATATATATATGCTTAAAGCTGTTCTAAAAAAGATTTCATATTTATAACTACTAATAATGAGAAATGGTTTAACTCTTATCAACATTTCTTAAATCAAAATACAAAAGTAAAAAATTGTTTTGTATTTATGTGACCTTCTTTTTAAAAAGAACGGCTTCTAATGATGTTATCAAAATCAAATCAGATGGATGGGTTCAATCGGATAATAAGTGGACCAATGGCTTAACTCATCAAGTTATAGCCATTAGGATCATTTTGTGAAGTGGAAGCAGATTGACCCGTTTGAACCAACTGATTTTATGCCAGATTTGGTGATCTCATAATGTACATTTCATACTCCAAATCTTATCTACGCTTCGTACTTTAAATAAGCAACCATCAACTATCAAACAAACAAAAAACCATCAACTATCAACCATCAAACAAACATAACGTACATTTAATATTTCAAACTTTATCTACACTTCATATTTCAAACAAATGATCATTAATTATCAAACAAACAAACAAATATCAACCATAAACCATCAAACACATAATTTTGAACCAAAAAAATAAAGATTTCATTAATAAAAACGTAAAGAAGTTTACAAAAAAAAATATTAATCAACTAAAATCACATTACAAACATAATATGCATCATCTCTCACGACGTAGGACCATCCCCTTGGACTGAATGATATCCATCACTTTCACCAAGTGAGTTATCATCATCCTATAGAGAACAAAAGTTAGTATGTCATATAAAATGTCACGTAAGATAATTTTCATTATATAAAGAATAAAAGTTAGTTTATTATCTCTTCCCACATCCGAAGAGATACTTTCATATTTAGAAATTTTGAGGTAAACATTTGAAACAAAAATTTAAATTTTGTTTTTGTTTTCTTCAATTCACAGCGTACCTTGATTAACTCTTTAGTAATGCTAACTTTTTATATGAGAAGATGATGATTTTCCATAATAACTTGAAGGTGTTGGCCCCATCCATTTACCTTTTACTCTACCCAAACATTCCTTACCAGTCATTTCGAGAAACACTTTGTCCTCAAATTAATTGATGGACTCTTGCATTGAGGTGGCTTGTTGAATTGCCATCATTTTATTAGTTTGTTCATGTGTAAACTCTCATAAAAATACTAGCACAAATGCTTATAAATAAGTGATATCTAAAATTCATGTGACTTACCAACATATTGGCAAATTCTTCGTTCACCTATGATCCATTCTTGTTCTTGTAGGTAGTTTTGTACAATTCAATTCTGTAAGAGGGATATTTTGTCTCTAATTCCTGAAACAAAATTGTTAACAACTAAAAAAATACTATTAAATATAATATTAGTATTTAAAATAATTATTAATTCCTTTGTCCGCCTATTGAATGACTTTGAGCAACAAGTGTGTGTATATGTTTGCGGCAATCGACTTTGTTTTTTCTATTTCAAAGTTCTCCTGTAAAGTATTTTAAATTATTATGATAAGTATATAAATGTAAATAAAATGTTATTAAATAAAACATATTGTTATCTTTCTACATCTTGTGTACCAGTATGTAACAATGTCCTCCTATTCATGAAAGTTGTGACTCCTGAGACATTTGCTGAAATCTTTTTAACAGTCTTATCCTTATCATAATATTTTTTCTTTAGAGTGTGTGTGAGAGTATATATATATGTATATATATATTCTTTAGAGTATATACATACATACATACATACATTTATATACTCTTTAAATTTTATAAAAATTGATTTAAGGACGAATGCATTAGCACCATCTTCATTTTCTGTTTCACTCTTTGCTATAAAAGAAAACAATTGAGCTTAGAAAATGTTGTGATAGTAAACTATAATAATTGAAGGACATTATTTTTTTTCAATATTGAAAAGAAATCATGCAACAATAAACGAATGTATTAGTATCTTAGTGAAAAATTTCATTTGTTCCTTTGATGCCACAGGGATACAGCGTCAGTCCCTATCAATGTTTTGAAATCCGAATCGGAATATAAACCGGTCCCGCCAAGGGGTCGATGGGTCATTAGATCAAACCGTTCGAACCGGAAGAAAAACCGAGACAATGTCAACATGACATCATAAATAAATTTAATTTATATTATATTAATAATCTAAAATATCTGTATATTTAATCACAAATTTTTATCAAATTATATTTAAAATATATAATATTAATAAAATCTGTTATGAAATTAAGAAAAGGAAAAAAAAAAACATGATTTTTGTATTTTCTCAACAAAAAAGAAAAGGAAATAAAAAATAGCATAATGCAGTGGTCTGGTGGTTGCAATCACTCATGCACACAATTGCATCTTGAGTATGAGCCTAAATAAATACAATTTTAGTTTTTATTTTCTTAGCAAAAAGGAAAAAAACCCAAGTTGGCCAGTTCAATTCGGTTTTTGGTCTAACTCCGGTTCTAACCGGTTTTTTCAAAATCTAGTTTTGTTAAGTAACTCGAACTAACTGCTGGTCTGGTTCTCGGTTGGATTGGTCAGACCGACCGGTCTGGTACAGGTTTCAAAACACTAGTCCAGAATCGCAAAGTTCTAAATACAATACAACAAAAAATGGTTAGTATCTGTGACTCCCATCCAATGAGCTGCAACTCAGCATCAAAGGACACTACAATTTGCTAAGATCTTAGATCCTATATGCCCTTGAGAGTGGTTTTCCCTCTTTTTTTGAGTATTTCAAAAGATTAACAGTTGTAAAATATGAGATAATACATTAATAAATGACCAAACTCAATATGTTTACAATTAATTCTTAATTTTGATACATTATCAAATGTAGCATCCCGCAATATAGAAGTTCCTTCTCCAATCGGGCACTTATCAACATGTGGAGGAAGTGCTTCCTGGGATGAGTTCTTGATTCTAATATTGTTAAATTTTCCTTTTTCTTGAGACATATTTCTAATACAAGTAACGTGTAAGTTTGCAATAAGTAAACTTGTAAAACCAATAATAAATGAAATGAATTTAGAGTAATTGGAGAATAACTAAATAACCAATATATATATTGAATGAAAATTATATACATGCAAAGATAACATTAAACTAACATACAAATATATAATGAATAACTAACTAACCACTTTTCAAAACTACTTTAGGGTTTATGAAACTTGGTTTGATTAATTATTAACAATAAGAAAATTAAGTTTTACTTTTCAAACTAATATATTTTATGAAACTGTCTCTACTTATTCATGCAACTAACCATCCAACAACATCAAGCAACTAATAATTCAACAATAACATCTAATCATTTTAACAATGTCAAAAGTCACAATAACAATAGTATTAACAATAATAACAATATCAAGTCACAATGTTCATTGTTTAAGTAACATGTTCAAAAGTAATCATCAAACAACAATAAACAATCTCAAGAAGCACCATCATGATCATTATCATCAAATATATCATCATTATCATCAACACTATCACCATCACAAGGAGATAGAGAAGGGAAAATCTGACTTAAAGCAGGGTTTAACCAAAGATGCTACAAGATGAGCATCTGCTATGTGCATACCTCTTGAAATTCGTTGTCTCTTTGCCTTTACTGTGCGCGTATCTCTTCAAGTTCGTTATCTCTTTGCATTAGTAGGCTCTTCAAGTGACTCACCTCTTAGATCAATTGCATTATTTTTGTCCTTACTGCTGACGGGGTGAAAGAAAATGGACCAATAATTTTGCAAGTTCTGTTCAAAGAATCCATCCCAAGTACTTTTCCCCTTTTTGCTCTATCAGTTGCCTCGAGCCATAGAGTCCATACTATCAACAAATGGTTCAGATGAGCCAATATCATCACTACCACTCTAATTCCTCCGAACAAACTCATTATATTTTTCCAGTATTGTCATGAGAAAAATTATAAAAAAATTAAAGTAACAATATCATAAACTATCCAACAAAGAAATCAAAATGCCCATTGACAGTTTAACAATATAATAAAATATCTAACAAAGAAAATCAAAATGCAAAATTTCATTCATTATTAAGCCATTGATAGTTAACAATAAAATCCAAAAAATAATATATCTATCACATATTCCAAATTTAAGAGACTTATTGAATATAAATTAGATATACTTCTGTTTATATTGCAAAGATATTATCCATCCCAAAAAATTAATTAATAATGATCAAATAAAAAAGCATACATTAGGAATCAAAAAATCAATTTAGGCAGTGAAAAGGAACTTGGGAGTGACTAACTTAATAAATTCATCTTTCAATATTATTATGGTAGGTTTAACACAATATATTCAAATCAACATTAAAAATGTTTATAAAATAATTGAAAGTTTTGAAATTACATATCTTAACTATTCTAACTCTCTCTTCACTTCACGTCTTGTCTTTCTTTTAGAATGTTCACATAAAAGCATCTATAAATGATGGCTCGGTTCCCATTTCCTTAGACTAAAAAAAAACTGTTAGAACATCTGTGAAATAGTTAAAAAATAATTGAATTAAATTAAAAAAAATTAGTATTTTAATAAAATTACCAATTTATTTGTATGCTCATCTATATTGATTGAGTCTTCCGCATATGTAGTAGACGATTCTCCAGAATTACAAGACCAGTTCTTCTTATTCTATTCACTCATTCGTTTACTCTTATCAAATTCTCAAAAATTCGTGATCCTAAACTAATTCTCTTTAGTGATGCAGTTTGACTTCCTTCTATTAGTCTTTTTATGATTTAACACCTCTTAGATGTGATGATCACATTTTTTGTTAATTTTTTTTTTTATTTCATTCTCCTTAGTTTCATCATAAGTGAACTTTTGCTGCAATAAATTAAAAAACAATTAGTTATATTAAAATTATAAACTTAATTACCTATATAAACTAAATAACATAACTTATCTTGAACTCTCTCTATCATAACTCTTTTGTATCTTCTGGGGTGCTTGTGAAAGACATCCAAACCCCTCCTTAATTGTTGTTTACTATTTTATTAAGCTCGTAAACAATATGTACAGAATTTGTGAATTTGTCATAAAATTCTAAACAAATAATGGTAAGTAAATAAGATAATTAAAAGAATTATATGCTACATAAATAAAAGAAACAATAGTGATGAAATTTTAAAATTTAGTATTTACGAATCTCCGCAAGGGGATATCACCTCTCGCCCGTCTTCCCTCTCAACATGTGAATATTGCACTGAAGGTGTAATGGAAGGAGACGGCGAAAAATCAGTGCAATTGCACTCAAGTGACATAGGTGCACTAGGATATGAAAAGTCGACATTATTACCATTGTGCTCATTGATGTAGTTGCACTCAAATATGAAGAGTTGGCACCAATGTAGTTGCACCCATATGACGCAAGTGCATCTAATCAGAGAGTGTGTGTAACACTGTAAATAAATAAATAAGAGAGTGACACAAAAAATAGGGGAAGGAACCAAAAAAAAGGGGACAAAAGCCACCACCCGCCTCTACACTTTATTTCTTTTATTTCTCTCTCTTCCTCCCTCACCTTTTCCGTCACTCACGAAAAGCCCTGCACACCCATATCCTCATTCTCCCCTTCAGCTCTCTCTCTCTCTCTTTCTCTAAAAATCATTAATACTATATCCAAAATCAAATATCAAAACTTCCAAATACCCAAATATCAACCTTAAAACAAAACCCTAGTGTGAAATCTATCAAATTTTAGAAAGAGAAAATCTAGAGTTTTAAAAATTTTGGGTTTTGAATGAGATTGGTGTCTCAAATAATAATATTTTCCCAACACATATTTGATACCCTCTCTTCCTCCCCCACCTTTTCCCTCACTCACGAAAAGCCCTGCACACCCATACCCTCATTCTCCCCTTCGGCTCTCTCTCTCTCTCTCTCTCTCTCTCTCTCTAAAATCATCAATACTATATCCAAAATCAAATATCAAAACTTCCAAATACCCAAATATCAACCTTAAAACAAAATCCCAGTGTGAAATCTATCAAATCTTAGAAAGAGAAAATCGAGAGTTTTGAAAAATTTGGGTTTTGGATGAGATTAGTGTCTCAAATCAAGATAATAATATTTTTCCAACATATATTTGGATTATTTAAGATTGTGTTATTGATTTATGTAATTTTTAGGATTTTTGTAAAGAGAGAGAAATTAGGGTTTGTGATAACTCAACTTTGGAGCGAAATTGGTGATCCCATTTGAGGTAAATCATATTTCTCAACTTAGATATATATTATTATGCAAGTATTTAGTCTATTGAGTGTTGGTAATATTAGAACAAGTATAAAAACTAGGATTTTTATAATGGATAGCCTGACTTTATTATAGTTTTTTAATCATAACTTTCTCTGCACAATATTAAATGGAGTAGGGTTTATTTTTGCTGAAACTAAATATCTAGAGTTTTAAAATAACATATGATTCAAATAGATTGGATGAGAATTGGATTTTTGGTGATTTTTCAAAGAAACCTGTTCTGTAGAACTGTTCTGTTCGTTGCCCTGTTCCTGGCCATGATTTTAACTTGGAAATTAAATATCTTCTAGGCAGAATTAGGCTGGATATTAAACATCAAATTTGTAGATCTATGTCTTAGTTTTAATTTGATATAAGAATCACTTAAATCCGATATGTGTAGTGAAAGTTATGACAATTTTTTGATAACTGGGCAAATATGAGTCATAAATTTAGGTCTAACACATTCATAGATTTGGGTATTTTTGTGTAATTGGAATTGAGTCTAGTTGTAAAAATAAAATTATAGCCCTATGTCTTAGTTTTAAATATTGGAACCACCTCAATTCAAGTTTTGTAGATCAAGATATGATAATTTTTCTAAAATATAGTTGTGCAGAAAAAATTAAATTGCGAGACAAATGAGGGAAATTTTGGTTGATCCTAGTATTGATATACATTTGAATGACGAAATTGTGTTTATTGTTTTAGATTGAAACAATTGAAGGGTTAGGAGGGATTTATCTTGAATTGGATTGTGGATTGGGAGTGGTTACTCTTCCAAGAGCTGAGTGGATGTATGCTTATGATTTTAATTAAGAAAATATTTTTATAATAATTTTATAAATATTTTAAAAATTGATATTCAAATTTTTTTATAATTGTGGAGTGTTCCGAAAGGAAATTTAAAATGAAAAATGTATCAATGTGTTGAATTAGAAATCATATTTATCGATTTATATTGAATATGACTTGATTGAATTCATTTATTGAGAATTCATTGAATAATTGTTGGCACATTTGGATATATGTTGTGATGATTACGAAATAGTGGTATATGCATGATTAATAACTATAGTCATTTCTTTCTATGGTGTGAGCCCAACGGGGCAACGTGGTGGGGGTTTATATGACTTAGGAGGTACTGTGCTTGAGAGATGCCTCCAAAATCATCCCTTCGGACTAGGTTGGTAGCATCCCAGGGGAGGCTTGAGCCAACGCCAAGGTTTGAGATATTTGTGGGCTAAATAGCATGAAAACTCTTGACGGTTTCGCCCTTAGTCGCGGTAGACCATTATTGAGAATTTTAATTTTTGGCAACCCTATGGCTTTAGAAAAACACATGAATATGACAGATGTATATAATTTGTACTCTATGGTTTATTGAGTTTTATTTAGATAACTTGATATTTGATTTCAAACCCTTGTTTTCGATGAATATGATAATATGAATTTTGAAATAAATATTTAACATGTTCACAATTATCGCCCATTTATTATCATAATATGTTATACACTCACTGGATATAGTTTATACTCACCCTTCCTAATTCTATTTTTATAGAGAAAGTTTAGTTGATTCCCGTGGTTGTTTGGTATCGGATTTTGGAGTGATTGCCTTCAGAGACTCCTTTTGGCATAGACTTTGCTCTAATTTTTGAGCTATCGATAGTTGGACACTTTTGAGGCAATTTTTTGTATAAATTTATTTGAAAACTCTTCTAATTTGTGCGTTTTTATTTTTGATTGGAATTTGTACAACTTATGTTGAGGATCTCTGTCTTTTTTTTTTTGAAGTTTAATTTGAAGAATTATTTTTGTTAGATTTGATTTGGATCCATTGAGTAGGGACTTTTTTATTTTTAGTGCATAAGATTGGATATTGATAGTCGGGTTGGTTTTATGTATGTGATTGGACTATGGATGGCCGGGTTGGGATTGTGCATGCGTTTGAACAGGGATAGATTGTATTGGTATTTGTTTGTGTGTTTAAATGCATGTTTACTTGTTTGGAGTTGTTGGCTTGTTTTGGAAAATAAATGAATATAAATGAATGTCTTGCGGTAACTTGATGTATGGGTTAAGTTTGCTCGTATTTCGAGATAACGCGATAGTTATCACATATTCGATCTGAGGGTCGGGATGTGGCTGTGTGACCTTTGTGTGCATGTTTTTCTTATTTAAAACCTTCAATTCGGGTCTTGTTGTCCCCAAATCCTTTCCATAAAACAAATAAAGTGAAATTGCTTAAGAATATTACAAAAATTGAGACAAAATCTAATAAATAATAGTGAATAAAATATCATTCTCATGAGAATTGTTGAATGATTACTAGTTTAACTAATCACTAATAATATTAAGAAGACGAACATGATGACAAATATATCTAACAAAAGACTAATAAATTTAATAGGGATTAATATCACCAAAACATCCAATTGTATTCACTATTTGATGTGTTTTCCGAAAATTTATTGTTAAATTATTTTCTCGGAATTGATAATCAAAAACGCAAAGTTACTTTAGTCGTTGACTCAAGTCATACTAAATTTATCATTCTATAATATCTATAATGAGAATTTAATTATAAAATAATAAATTAACAACAAATTTTCAAAATAATTATACATATCATGTATCGAATCCTTTTCCATGCATTCAACATATATTAATTATCACTGGACATGTTTCATAATAATTCATTTTGGTCATATTATGGATGCGCAAAACAATCTAAAAGATGATCAATCAATTAGCAGTGTTATGAATATAATAATCAAACAATTCTTTAAGAAAAAATATCAACACCATCACATTAAGCACTTAAACCAACATGGTTTTGCAATGGAGTTTTAGCGACAAAAAGATTTAATCACTCATGTAATGAAATATACAACTCAAATTAAAAGAAAATATTAAAATGGGAGACCCCTCTTCTCATTGACTCCTCCTTTGCCTGGTAGAAATTTATAATGCTCATTAGAAGATATTTGGGAAGTGTTGTTGTTTCCCTATCGGGCCAGTTGTACTTTAGTGGCATAGGTGCACTAGGCAACAATAATGATCCTAAAGAGGTTGAATTCTCAACTCTAAGAAAGAGTATAAATGGAGAGTGATGGAGTATGAGGCTCGAGAAACTTAGTGCCTAATAAGATGGTAATAACATATAAAATAAAGAAAATATATAACTTTCTTTTGTAGACTAAAAGAAAATAAAATGGCAATACATATTGAAGTATGTAGAGGAAGCTAATTCTAAGCCATACCAATAGGCAAGAATTTTACCCTTTATATTTTGAAAAGTATACACCCAAAGGAGTGTTAAAAAAAAGAAAAGAAAAGAAAAGAAAGGGTTAGGTATAAAATATGAATGAGGAAATGCCACTGACACAAGGCAATTGAAGAGGCCCCGTTTGTTGTTGTATTAAATTCAACATTTGAGCATTGGGTGTGTTTGGGAGTTGGAGTTAGGTTTATCCATTTAGTACCCGAGGGAATAGTCACTGACCAAATTTATGGATGAAGTAGATTCTTCTTTTATTTTTATTTTTATTCTTTTTTTGTGTTATATTTGAACTTTAATAAAATTAAATCATTTGCTAAGGCCATGGACTCATTATCACACAAGAATTGGTAGTTGAAATGAAACATTCCTTCAGGGCAGAGAAATGGAAATCCAGATACATATATAGATGCAAAAAATTCCTGGTGGATTAAGATGGAAATCTCAAACAATACCCTTTGGTTTAATTCATTGGGCATGCGTAATAGCTTACAAAACATGCACCTAGGGCAAGCACATAGGATAATTTTTTATGGGGCTGCTTATTACACTGATACCGGATGCATTTAGTTTCTGGGTAATGGGAGATGGGAATTAACATATTCTGCTAAGACATCATCAGCTACTAATGATCTATACTTTTATGTAATGGAAAGAAAATGAAATGAGTCTGCAGTGCACCACATGTTTAACACCTATGGCTGTACAATTCCATCAGAAAATGTCTGATGAAAGCATGATCTCAAAGAAAATTATCCCACTGATTCTCCACCATCAATTAGCCCTAGTAACCGGAGCTGTAGCAATAATTAAGTCATCAGAACAACGTGAATTCTGAATACCTTGCACCAGCATTTGAGGTGGACAATACCCACACTGGAGGATTAAATGCTTCTGAGCTCTGGGTCTCCTCTTTTGGTCTAGAGGAAGATGGTGCTGCTTGTTCAAGGATCCCACTGGCAGCGGTGATATCTTCCACACCAAAGTCTATCCATGCTACATCAGTGCTGTGAGATCCAATCTCCTGTTCCTCACTGATAATCATCAAAATGGTCTATGTCATCAATCACTTCATCACCTTTACCATCAAACTCGAAATGCTGCAGACGCAAATTATAGTGAACAAATATGAGGTCCTTGATTTGCCGCTGTTCTATTGGATTCCTTGCATCTTTAAGCAGCTTTTCTGCCGTATCCCTCTTGAGAGCATATCGGGATGCTCCATCAAATGTCTGGCCAAGGATTCGAATAGCCAGTTTCTGCAAGTCAGGACACTTCTCTCCATACCGCGACCACCACGCATCTGCAATTAATTTTTTAGGGAGATAATATCAGATTTTTGTGTTAAGATGGATAGAAAGCCTGTTTAAGAAGATACTAAATTAGTGCACCAACCTGCAGTAATATGCGATCTGCAGCTAATGTCTTTCCCCCGAGCAAAATCACCTTCACCCTTTTGATAAGCCCGAAGCTGTTGCCCTATCAGGTATTCAGTCAGTTGGTCTCTTGACATTCGGGAAATGCAAGAGAAAAGACCATTGGAAACCTCCTCGTCAAGATGAAAATCACTTGAATAATAATAAACCGGATTCAAATAGTAACCAGCAGCATGGAGAGGGCTATGAAGATAATTGTCCCAATATTCATCAATGATTTTCCAGAATTCCATGTACTGTCCCTTCATGTTTCCAAATCCTCTTTTTATTGTCTCCTTCGCATGGTCCATAGTATCATAGATAAAACCCATTAAGGGTTTATCCTTTCCATTGATTAAGTGCAGAACATTCACCAAAGGAATGCAACCACTCAAAACTATTTCAGCCTCATTCCAGAAGTCGGGATTGCCAACCAGATCAGCTACCTTCCTTCCCTCAGGCCTGGATGCCCAGATTGATGTTCTCCACTCAGAAGAGATGAACATCCGTTTCAAATTTTCCCTCTCTAAAACTATATTCTCTAAAGTTAAGAAAGGAGCCACACACTTGATTTTGTGGGGCTTAATCAGGTTGTGGCCGTTTATATGATCTCGCATTAACTTTAGAATTGTGGCATCACTGTAAATGAATTTTGCTATAATCCTGGCCTTATCTAATGCATTTTTGATTTGGTCCATCATCCTCATCCTACCTAGCATGAGCTCTATGCAGCGAGTTGCACTGACTGTCCAAAACAGAGTTCTGTACTTTTCAGTCAGAAGCTTTCCCACAGTCCCAATACAGCCCATAGTGCAGTTAGTGATAATCTGAACCACATTGTCCACACCGACCTCCTCAAGAACACCTTCAATAATTAACTGCATGGCAACAGGATCCTCAGCAATAGCTGATACATCACACGCATGAAGAAATATCACCCCCTTTGGGCAATCCACCAGAAAATAAATGAGACTTTTACCTCCTTCAGCTTTCCATACGTCCAGTAAAATGCTGCAGCCTGTACTTGCCCAGGAAAGTTTAGTTTGGTCGGCATATTGTTGGATCTCATTGACTTCTTCTTCAAGGATCCATCCTTTGAGCTCCTCAACAGCTGGGATCTTACACCTAATCTCACCATGGCCAAGTGTGCTATCAATTAGATTCTGGAAGCCTATTGATTTAGCGACGCTGAAATCAACACCAGCTTCAAAGAAGAATCTACCAATGCATTTCTGAGCATGCTTCGGTAATGACACTATAGCATTGTCAGGTGTAACAACTCCAGTTCCAACTCTTCTGTTTAGAAGAGTAGCCTGTTCTGCTGCATCATCTTCTGCAGAGGCAGTTGTCTCAATATGCCTCCTGCTTGATGAACCTCCAGTCTGAGTCAGCTCAAGCTTAATGTGTTTCATAGCGCTCGAGCCAGGGGAAGAATTTCTCTTACAAGGAAGTTCTGGATGGCTCAGGTTCCCAACTTCTTTCCTAAGGTAGCCACGCCTCATCTCAAGTAACTTGTCTCTGAATAATCTGCCAATATCTCCAGGAACTTCTTTGCATGATGTTACATCGTGGCCAACACCCCCAAGATGGTACTTCAATCTGGTGAAGCCACTAACTTCTTTCCCACAGTAATTGCACTTGACTCTCCCTTTTTTATCGTCAAGTGCAATACCATGATCATGAACATTGATGGTAATATCACCTGAAGCCATTATCTGACAAAAAAGGGCACAAAACAATTGATGAGGTCCTTTTATATGGATAGTTTGATAGTGACCGAAACTAGAGAAATACTAGAACCTACTCAAACAAGGATGGATATGAGAAACTTTAGCAATATCAAAATGTTTTTGTAAAGGCACTCTAAATATTATCTGCTTTAAAAGAAACAAAATTTTGAAATTATTAAAGAACATCTACCAGTAGACACTAAAATAGTTTTAGACAAACCATTATTGGAGGGAAGCTGAATGGAACAACCAGCAACTCAAATAAGGGCCTATACCAGGAGAATAAGCTGCCAAAAATCACTAGTTCATGCTAAAATATCAACAGCCAGAAATTACCAAGCAAACTACCCATAACCCTTGCTTCAAAAAGCCTGACATCAAGCAACACAAGACAACCCCAAACCCCTTCCCTAACCAAAAAATGTGGGGAAAAAAAAAAGGAAATGGAATACCAAACCACTGTATTTCGATAATTTTGTCCAATGCATATGTAAAGGTGTTTCTACACTTTCCATTTTAAATAGATCCTATACACATACATGCTTATGTTACACATTTAGAAGTTGCTAAACTGTCACCAGTTTATACTAATCAGTCAAAGATTACTCTTTCCAAATAGCAATCCCATCCTATGGTCCAAGGGTCAAAACATCCTACATACTCATGCACGTTAGGTTCACATTTTAACATAACATAAAAAAGGTCAATATTTGGTGGAACTCATACTTTGTAAAGGTACACAAATATCAAGCCAAACATCACTATTAGATACTCACAAATGTACACTCTTAATCGCAAATATATGTTATACCAATGGTAGCATATAAGGGAGGAAAAAAATGATTGCAGTTATTAAACACAGATTAACAGTAACAACTGAAAGGTAATTAAAATCAGAAAATATTACCAAAGCTGTTTTCGCTCATTAATATTTCCACATTCAAATATGAAACATAACTAAACAGCAAGTCATATGAATAGTCCAAGTCACCGTGATAAATAGACAAGTATAATATAGTGAACAAGATTTTTCGTTCTTGTGTTAGAATACTGTGAAAATATGCAAGATATTTTAGTAATTAGAAAGCAAAGAATCAAACTTTGTGGAGATTATTGACAGTGTTCACTTATGTTCAGCACAGATCAAATTTAGGTTGGCTTGAACAATCAAATCATGTAATAATTAAAGAGATCCGATAATATTATCATACAAACAAAAAATATTCTGAGAAGCCACTTTGAATTTCTAGACCAATTGATAGCTATGAGACAAGCCAACATCTTTCCAAGAGTGAAGAATCAACAATATCATATATCTTGAAAAGATTCTATATATTGTAAAACTATCTATTCTATCCAAATTGTTATCTCACTTATTTATATTTGTGTACAAAAAAAATTCCAATCATGGAAAAATCAAATGGTACTAAAATATATTGCTTGATACAGTTCTAGACATGCGTCAATAAGAAACAATTAATGTGATCCACAACTTTTAATATCTCAATACAAGTTCAATTTATTAGAATCTTTATCTAGTATCACTCACCATGTACACAATAAAACATATGCTCCACAGCTATGTCATCCAAAAATTATTGTAAGACACTATTTCATTCATCAGTCAAAAATGAATTCCAGGTGAGTGTTCTTATCCAATTTCTTGACCAATTTCATGGGGACAACATAATATGCCAATAACCACAATTGACTCATTGCACATGACAAGAAAACTAGTTAGTTTTTTTTCAACATTCCTAAGTGGATAGTTTGTCATATTTGGAGAATGTTGGGTTTCCATAGTATTAAAGATTTTTTTTCCCCATCTGATTGAAAGGTTTTGGCCCCAACAAGGTCACAACGTAGCTTGGAATTGTGCTATTCAGTCTACATATTACTGCATCCAGTGAAAAAGGAATTCAAATTTTTGGAGAGCAAAACTTTCCTACTTTGTGTCTTTGGTGCTCAACAGTTGAACTTTTTAAAGGTAATGTCCGGAAAATATAAAGATAGAGGAAGGGGGCTCTGCTCTTCTAATTTATCTCCTTGTTCCCTTCTAATCCTTTGCTTGTTCTTTATTTTTATTTATTTATTTATTTATTTAGTTATTTTGTATCAACCACCATGTATAATGAACAAGCAATCCCACAAATGATTTTTCATAGCCACAAAAACAACCATTGGCTAAGAGCATGGTTCTCCTATACAAAACAACTCTTCATACTCATTGACAACCCCAATCAAAATAGGGCTTGGAGTAAAATGTACCATGCAGTGAAGGGAAATTTTATTTTATTTTTTTAAAAAAAACTATTATTTCATTAAACTTAATTGATTGAGTTAAAACAACATCAAAATTCATGCAATTAATATTAAGACAAGCTAAAGGGGAGTTCTCAATGAAGGTTATGATCAGTGAATGGAAGTAGTACCCCCAACAGTGAAAAGGCCACCTATTTCTTAAAACATCCAACAAAACACTGGATCTAGCATAGCCTAAATTCTTTTTATCAAAGAAAGTGGCTTCATAGACTTGAATTTAATATGTCAGGAAAAAAAAAAAAAAAATTCACGATCCATAGTACCCCCAATCATGGCAAATGCAAGTAAATAAGATACTATTAACTTAAAAAGTCTTCATCACATCAAGTCATCTAAAATTCCATCCAACAGATAAAGATAAAGATATCCATTGAACATAATTCAACTCACCAACAACTCAAACTAGGAAAGCACAGAAGAAGGAGCAACAAATATTTTTATTTACAAAGATCTTCCATGGCCCTTTAAAAAATCAAATCTCATAATATACTATGAAATTTTCCCAACTCGACAGCCAAAAACAACAATCAATTTTTTTCCTTTTTTTTTTGGCATAAGAGAGGACGATAAATGTGATTGCATAAGATCTATATTAGGAATCAAATCATATAACAATGGAACAATTTTTTCCCGTAAGGAAGGGGTGAGCAGAGGGAGTTGAATTTGTTTTACCTTGAAGAAATGTTGAAGAGATAAGAGATACAAAACAGATCAAAAAAATTGCTCCTTCCAATTGCTCTTTCCAAAGATTTTTCTCTTGATGTCTAATCTCAAAGAAAAGCAAACAAGTTGCAGACTCAATGAAACCAAATTTCCAAGCAAAGCAAGAGAAGACGAAGAACACACACTCTCTCTTTAGAGCTGAGCAGTGGTATTTGTAGAAAGGCTAGGACCTCGAATGTGTCGTGAGCCTGTCTTGAATGTAACGTTGCCGTTACCAACTTAAGTACAACCACGTCATTTTCACCAACTCATCAATGTGAAGCACTTGGAATCACAAACCATCCCCCTGCTTAATTTTCTATGGGCGACATTTGTTTTAGTAGATTCATGTACTATAAAATTCGCTACAATTTACTTCTTCTCACTCTTTGAGCAATGGTGAACTTTTTATAAAAAAAATTCATAGGCAATACAAAATTTATTAAGTTTTTATTAGTTCTGTTAAATCTTCCATCTTGCTTGAACAAACTGCTTTATAGTAAAATTTTCATTTAGAAACAGAAACTTAAATAAATATTTTCAATATTTTAGTTTCTCAATGTCATCCCTAACTTAAGGTGTCTTTAATTCTTTCAAATGTACGAAAATATAAACAATCTCTAAAATACAAAACTAAACAGCTTTACGTCATATATGGGAATATTAGTTGACACCATAAATCTATGTTCTCATTCCACTTAATATATATATATATATATATATATAACATTAAAAATATGGTACAATTACATAACACTTTCACAACCTTGAATGGCCTTTTTTTAATTAATTAGTTGTAATGTTGAGGTCATTTATAATCATATTGAAAATTAGTTCTATATTTTCCATCATTCAAGGCTATGGTTTACTAAGGAAACAAAAAATAGGTACCAGGAATTGCAACAGAAAACACATCGGTATTATCATTCAAAAAAGTCAAAGTTAGATCAAGAAGCAATCCCACTATGACAATTCAGGTTGAACCTACGACTACAATTGTCTAAAAAATGACAAAAAGGTATTCATTAATAAAAAAAGAAAAAAAGTAAATATCTTAAACATACAAAGACAAAGGCACCAACTTCTCAAGGGAGCCATGTTATAAACAGGCACTTTGGATTTTAAGTCCAAAAAGCACAAAATTACTTCTAAACAAAGGCTTAATTAATTGAATGGGCAAGCAACAAATAGTGATAACCATTTTTATATTTTAACTTTTTTAGATAAATGACTAATTAGCTAAATAATAGCTTGTGCTTGTTCTATATACTTTTCCTCTTTGTGTTGACTTTGCTTATCATTTTTTGAAGAAAAGAATAGTGTTTCACAGATTCTAAAGAGTGAAGATTTTGAATTTTTCCAACAAATAAGATAGCGAAAGGCTATACCTTTTTAGTATTTCCACCTTATATCATTCAAAATTTTCAACTCAATTCAGCTAAAATTTCAGCCAAACTTAGTGGAACACAACTACAACATCACCACCTCTAAAATTTTCTCTGGTTTTTCTGTTATTTTCAGAGCACCTTCAATTTAAACATTTCTAATGGAAGCATTAACTACACTTTCTTTAAAATACTCGAATCATTTTAATCTATTTTCTCTAATCATATTTGAAATTGAGTCTACTCTTAAGTTTATGTAATATATTGATTCTAGTTTTATATATTTTTTCACTCTACTCATCGAGCATAATATCATCTCTGCAACACTTATCATTTGTGATATTGATTTTTAATAACCTAACATTCTCTACAATAAATAATTACTGCTCTTATTGAAATTTTATAAAACTTGCATTTTAATTTAAGCAAAATCTTATGGTCACATGATGCTCTAGATACATTTCGTACCTTCATCTACCCTAGAATAATCCTGTTTGCAATATCCACCACAAAATACCCATTTTTCTAGATGAGAAATCCCAAGAAATGAAAGCCAACCCTTTTAGACACCCCTTTTTTACAATATTCCTGCTCAAATTATTATTTGTACTAAAGTTGCATTTTATGTATTTTGCATTCCTCCATTTATAGCGATCAGTACATTACCATTTATGAAAACATGCACTGAGAAATCACATCCTCAATATCACTTTTAAGCTGAATTCAGTGCACAGTGGACATTGGCGGTAACTTTATTTCTAACACTAGCTCCAATATACATATCCTAAATTAGATTGATATAATTCAACAACAACAACAACAACAACAACAACAACAGCCTGAGCTTTAATCTCCCAAAAATTGGGCACATACATATATGTATGTGTATACACATACATACACACACATACATATATGTATGTGTATATATATACATATATGTATGTATATATGTATATATATATATATATATATATATATATATATATATATATATATAACTTTTGTTGAGTTTGCCACATCATTTCTTTAGGTGAACTTGTACAAGTAAGAAGAAGAGAATCATAAATGTTTCTTAGTTGTTAATTCCAGAATTTGAACTTCTCTTCAATGTTTTTCGTTTTAATATCTATATTACTCAAAACTATTTTTAACATAACACAAAATTTACATATTCCATACATTTAAGTAAGGTATTAAATAGACATGTAGAGTATGATATATGTTCCATATATTAAAAGAGGTGAGCCAATTTAGAATTTTTCATTGAGTCAAGTAAATCAATTAGATCTATTCCTAAAGTTTCATCTATCAAAGATTAAAGCATTCTACAACTCCAATGCAGTCACGGTAACGATGATTCAAAACATCACCAGTGTGTGGCAATTGGTACTTAATGCATCTTGAACTGTCTGTGTTATTGCCTTGAAGTTCTCTTCCATTGCTTAGCTTTAATTCATTAGTTTAGCTTATGAATCAATGCAGGCTAAAGTACGTGACAATAGTTTTGGCTTCAATGAGATTACAAATTTATTACTTGGATATGAATGCGACAGTCAGGTGTTTGTAGTTACTTTTGTTTAAAAATGGACAGACACTGACATAGTGAAATCAAAATCATAAAAATTCTACATTACTTTTAAGTTATGAAGTATTGTATCGTGTTTTGTTTAAAGGATGTTCGACACGTACATACACATTTGTAAAGATAACTGAATATGAAACATGTGCTTTATTAGTAGAAACAAAGAGCAAAATGTGAAACAAAAGGAACAAAGAAGAATGAGAAACAAAAAATGTAGAAGAGGAAGTTGTGCCCCAACGAGGGGGAAGGGGGCTGAAGGTGTTGACTTATAGGTGGTTTAGGAATAGTTTGGTACTAAAGTAGTGATAGAGAGAAAAACGAAATCCTTTATGGAAATTTTCATTCTTAGTTTCACATTTTCTCTTTAATTAAATTTAAGCTACCATTTTCTACATTATTTTCCCTTCCCTCCCTCCCCCCAATACCCCATATGCATTATTTACGAAGGTGAGAGCTAACTAAAACAATGAGATCCATTAAAAATTCAAGATGACTATTTTTTAGATATTTAAAGAGAACAAAAGTAACTCACCTAACATGGTACCCACCAAACTTTTGGATGAAGCGGACACCATCTCCATTACATGTCGGATTGCTAGATTTCAAGCTTCAAGTATAGCAACCGCATTACAGCATCAATAAATTCCATCACACAGGTTAATCTTGCTTATAAAGTCCATGCATTTGGAATGATTGACAACAAAATAGTGGTTTGACTAGAAACCTCTGAGATGAAATAAAATTTATGGGGCATATCTTAAGTTTGATAATAACTATAACTAGGAGTACCCTAAAAAACTAAGAAACCTGCAAAAGACTCTTGAACTCACAAGGCAGATACATAAACCTTTTATAACCCTGAATCTAGATAGTTCAAAAACTAGAAATTTCAAAGGTACCTATCTTTCTTTGTTACTACACTACACTTCAACGGAAACATTTAAAAACCACTAATGAAGAAAACATGCATTAAAAAACAGAATCTTAAAAAATTCCAAGAGTGGAGCCTTTTTGAATGATTCCAATTAATGTCAATTCTTAGCTTTTTACATAACCACGTTGAAAAGAACACTCCGTGGCCAGAACATTAAAATTACATGTAGTTAAAACTTATATATATATCATTCATCTAGCCTCCACCAAGCATTCACTCATAATTTTTCATGTTTGAGATGTCAGAAGTTAGAAGACTTCGCAGACAAGTGAGAAAATCTTCATGTAGAAAGAGAAAACCATGGAAGCAGATCCTTTTGGTAAATAAGTCTTGAAAGGTAATTATGCATACCACAATACTCAACGTGGAAAACATCCTTGCTTCTTGTTGTTGGTACCTTTTAGTATTTGATGAACATGAATAATGACTAAAAAAGTTATAAAAATCAGTTTTTTTTTTTTTTTTTGAACTTTTAACCAATTTTATTATTCTTTCACGCAAAGGAATATATTCTTTTTCACAGTTTTCATAGTTTAGTTTCCCACGGCTAAACTCAACTCGGCATCAAGAAGTCAGCATCTCACTGTTTCGGGAATATTGCACATATAAACAGAAGACGATGTAGAAAAATTATGAAACAGCAATAAGTAGCAAAGGGAAATTTTTTGGGAACAAGCAAGGACGTCGCTTGGAGACGAATAAAAGACAGTCTTGAGCTTCCACTGGTTTCGTAATTTTTTTTTTTCCTTTCTCATATTTTGGTCACTGAAACATGTCAAATTCAATTCAATCCCCCATTTGGCATTAAAAAAAAAAAAAAAAAAAAATCTAAGCTCATTGATGTAGGCATTAACATGAAAGTGCTTAAGATCAATGTTTTAATCATACTAAAAAACAAAGTGAAATGAGAGAAGAATGAACTTACACAAGCATTTGGTAGCCGGAAAGCCTAGCCATCCTTGATCTTCCTCGGGATTTACACCCTTATATCTGGAACACGTGAGAAAATACTCAAAAATTTCGATCCTCATATATAAAATCCTTTTCTCTCTCAAGCATTACAGAATCTCCTACTCTCCTAAAACTACTACGAACTAAAATCGGGGGAAGGAGAAAGACAGAGGGATGGGGATTGTTGCGATCTCCCCCTCCTCCCTCCTCCCTCCCCTTCCCCCTCCCCCTCGCCCCTCCGCCACTCTTCAATTTCTGATCTCGAGGATTCCTCCGACAATGAACTCCGGCGTTCCTTCGTTAAAGGCTCTAAGAAAAATCAGACGCTAAAATACTTCTCCCACACACACTCTCTCTCTCTTCCCTCTTCTGCTTTGGAATTGGGCGGTTGTTGTACGGATTCATGCTCGATTTCGATGCGCTCGAGGGCCATCTCGGTCGTCTCAATGCAGTGACTCAATAGCAGACTTGACTTGTTTTCTTCTTATGCCTCAATATACTTCGACATGTTACAATTCATAACGGTGAAATTACTTTAAAATTATTATTTAAATGATCGATAGAAAATTTAAACATCAGAAAATTTTTAATATAAAAAATTAATAAAAATAATCCCTTTTAAAAAATCATTTTTCTAATAAAATTATATATTTTTGAAAATTTTAATGTTCAATTAAAAATATTATAAATAAAATAGATTATAAGTAAATTAAAATAAATTATTTATACATGTATAAAGCAATAGTTAAATCTTCCGCTCAATAGAAATATCAACCAATTTCTTTTACTTTTATAACGGAGTTTTAGATTTTATTTTTATAATTTTTTTCCCTCAACTCTATTATTCTTATTATACCACCTAAAAATAAGAAGAAAGTTAATTGCCCAATTTATGTGATATATAATCATAAATCTTATTCTTTTATTTGGTTTCTATAACAATAACAAAAATTTAAACCTTAATATCAAATTTTAGAGTTAACAGTTTGAAATCAATGTATGAGAAAGGGAAAAAAAATAAAAATAAGTTATTCATATAAATATAATAATAATAATAATTTATTAATTCAGTTAATTCATATTCTCTTATGTCACTCATTTTTATTTAAAATTATCTCATCAACAAAACTCTTGGTAGTTATATTTTTACAGATAATTTACATCTATATTTTCCAATGATTACCGTAACATTTTTGTTAAACTTTTTACATTTAAGATCGTACTCCTCTTAATTAGTGCGTTCTTGGATTTTTATTGTACATATCTAAACTATCTTAAGTGATATTCTTTTATCTTATCCATAATTAAATTTACTCCCAGTTTTGTACATATCTTTTTATTTCTAATCTTTTCTTTTCTGTATTATTACATTAATCTGAATATCTTTATTTTAATTATAATTATTTTATATTTTTATTGTTGTTTAATGTCCAATACTCCATTCCATGCAATAATGTAGGTGTTATTGCAATTTTATAAAACCACCCCTCCAACTGTAATGGTATCGTATGAATACACTTTTTCATTTCATCTAGTCTACATAGACCCTATGATTTACATTCTTATCTATAATTCACATCCATGTAATTTAAAAAACATTTAAGGGTATAATATTTATAAAGACTAACACCCAAATGTTTCAACTTGGGAAACGTTTTCCAAAAAAAAATGAAAAGATAGAAAAAAGTACTAATTGCAGGAAGTATTATTTCCATGAGGTATAAGGGCAAAGAAAACATTAAGGTGTACATTATAGAAATGTGTCATCTTACTTCAAAACTGAAGGCACTCAAGTTGGAGTTATTTGAAGACTTGCTTATGTATTTGGTTCTAATCTTTCTACACAATTTAGTTAATTAAGGTTAGTTATAACTGTGAAAAGGAGAAATGGACTCCTAATAAGCTCATTTCACATTATATATATGAAGAAGAGAGATTAAAGCGAGAGAAGACTAAGAGTACCCATTTGGCTTTAACCTGTAAGGATAATAATAAGAAAAGCAAAAAAGGACAAAAAGTTATAGTTGCTCTACTATGAAAGAAACAACAAAAAACACAAACCAAGAAATTTGCTTATTTCTTTTGTAGTAGTACTTGTCACAAAAAGAAACAATGTAACAAGTATCACGTTGATGTGTAAAGAAAGTCACTTTCTTATTTTAGTTTATTTTGATGCTAATTTAACTTTGGTATCTAAACATACTTGGTGGATAAATTTCGCTACTACTACTCACATTAAGTGATGGTGAAAAATACATCTACGTAAGCGATGACAAGTCGGATGAAGTTAATGCAATGTGGACTTTTGGTTATTGTTAAAGACATGGATTTGGATTTCAATGAAAATTTCATCATATTATCATTTAAATGGAATTTGGTTTCTGTTTCAATATTAGACAATATTGGTTACTCTTGTTCTTTCTGGAAATAGTTGGTCCAGTCTTTTTTATGATTCAAAACTTGTTGGCTTTAATTGTTTATCCAGATATGATAGTCTTTACTTACTTGATACGGTTCTCTCAATTAATACATCATTGCATGTTAATTTACGTGATACTAAAAGGAAATTATCTGATAAAAATTCTGCATCACTATAGTATAGGCATTTATGGCACATCTCTAAATAAAGAATTGAAAGACAAAATTTTTAATCCCCTTAATTTGTCAGACTTCAAAGTCTGTGCTAAAAGAAAACAAATAAACATAAGGAGATTAAGTATTGAAAGATCTTCAGACATCTTAGAACTAATATATATCAACATTTGTAGTCATTCTCTACACTTTGAAGTGGTAAACAATATTTTATTATATTCATAGACGATTTCATACATTACAGATACTTTTATCTCATTCATCAAAAGTCTCAATTGTTGGATGTGTTCTAGGTCTTCAAAGTTGAAGTTCAGAATCAACTCAACAAAAGGATTAAAAGTGTTAAGCCTGATCATGGTGGTGAATATTACAGTAGATATGATGATCAAGTGAAAAACACTAGAGACCTTTGCCAAATTCCTATAAAAATATTGTATTATCTCATAATACATTATATGAATTATATTGCTAAGAAACGAAACCAAAAATTAAAGAATATGGTAAGGAGTATGATTAATCGTATTACTTTACCAGATTCACTCTGGGGAGAGGCATTAAAGATGATAGCTTACATCCTCAACAGAGTTCCAACTAAGGTAGTGGTCAAAACCTTAACATTTATATATTTGAAGTTATCCAGCTGAGGCAAGAACTTATATGACAAACGAAAAGAAACTAAACCTATTTTGCTTGGTATCTTGAACAATCTCAAGATATAAGTTTTATAATCATACAACTAGGTCCTTCTTTGGGAAAAAAAAATGCTAGATTCTTTGAAGATATTGAGTTTGAGGGAGAGATAACATTAGAAACTTTATCTTTGAATAGTAATTCATTTCTTTTCTTATGATTGTTATTGACCATGATTAGACTTTTATTCATGACATTATTCAAGAAGCAACTTTGGAACCACAAGACAAAATTAAAAATATTTGCGATCAAGGTCCATAAGTTAGTCTTGAAGAACAAACTCAACAACCTGAAGAAAAAATGCCATTAAAAAGATCAAAAAAAAAATAAGAGAAAAGTGATTCTGAATGATTTACATTGTTTTTCTCCTTGAACATGAATTAGACGTTGGAATAGTGAAAGATGATGTAATTAAATTTGGCAGGTCATTAAAAACCCTAATTCTCAAAAGTGACTCGATATCATAAATAGGGAAATCATGTCCAAAACAAACAAAGCAGTTTGGGATCTTGTCCTATTGCTTGAAAGTCTGAAACCTATTGATTGCAAATGGATATTTAAATCAAGAGGGATTCAAAAGATGATGTGAGATATAAGATTTGTCTTGTTGCCAAAGGGCTTTACTTAGAACAAAGATGTTAACCACAAAGAGACTTTTATCCAATTTCTTAGAAACACTTTTGTAGGATTATAATGGTACTTGTGGTACATTTTGATCTTGAGTTATGTCATATGGATGTTAAAACAACATTTCTCAATTGTGAAATTAATGAGATAATTTACATGATGCAGTTAGAAAACTTTATTATGGGTGATTCAAAGCATATGGTTTGCAAATTAAAGGAATCTATATATGGTATTAAGCAACCTTCCTGTCAGTGTTATTACAAGTTTCATCGAGTTGTCATTTCTTTTGGTTTTGAGATAAATGTGGTTGATGATTGTATATATCACAACTTCAGTGGGACTAAGCATATTTTTCTGGTTTTATATGTTAATGACATACTATTTGTCCGTAATGATATATGATTATTATAGGAAAGCAAGAGATTTTCATTAAAGAAATTTAAGATGAAAGATTTTGGTGACGTTTCTTTTATGTTAGTAATATAGTTACACCAAAAATGCTCTTGAGATACTCTTGAGTTGCCACGAAAAAGCTATATCGAGAATGTTTTTGAGAGATTTGACATGTTGAATTGTAAATCAGGTGATATCGGTGTTGCCAAGGGAGACAAGTTCAATCTCGATAATGGCCTAAGTATGATTCTGAGCATACCCATGATGTATGCTTGGATTTGTTCATGTCTAAATATAATGTATATTGTTGGGATGTTGGGCACATATTTGATTAATCTGAGAATGGATCATTAGAACATAGTTAAAAGGGTCATGCATTATCTTTAGATAACAAAAGACTACATGTTCACATACAGGAGATCGGATTAGTTAGAAATCATTTGGTCTAATGACTCTGATTTTTTAGAATACCAAAATAGTTGTATATCCACTTCAGATTATCTCTTTCTCCTTGTTGGAGAAGTTATTTTCTGGAAGAGTGCTAACTTTTTCCTCTATGGTAGCTAAATTTATAAGATGTTATGAGGCATTCAATCATGGGATATGATTATGGAATTTTGTCACTCAATTGCAAATTATAACTGGTATCAAAAGACCATTAAAGTTATTTTGTGACAATAAGCCAATAATGTTATATTCCAACAACAACAGGAGCTCATTAAAGTCAAATTACATTGATATTAAATTCTTAATTGTTAAATGAAGAGTTCAGAGTGGATAGATATTTATAGAGCATATCAGGACAAACTTAATGGTTATAGATCCGCTTACTAAGGACATAGCGCCCAAAATCTTTCATGAACACAACAGTCATATTGGTGTTGTCCCACTTGATGATAAGTTAGTTTAATGGGAGTTTATAGTTATGGATGCTTTTGCTTGCAAATGGATCTTATAGAAATTTTATATCATAAGCACACCATTGATATGGATGCTACACATTTTGATGATATGTTAATTTAATAGAAGTTTGTATTTATAGATAAATTTGCTTGTAGATATATTTTATAGATATTTTATAACTATTTACAACAATATAATATTTTGTACTTACACTTTGATTTTGTTTGATCTGATCTCACTAAGGAGTAAGGTTGAACCAACTAGAAATAGGCCCTCCGGGCGATAGGAAATCTTTAGATAGAAGGGTCGCATCCACCTGCTCGGAGAGTTCCATCCCTTATCGACGACGCGTTCGAACGATAGGAGCTGGTCGACTTAGACCTTCCGGGCGATAGGAAATCTTTAGATAGAAGGGTTGCGTCCACCCATTTAGTGAATTACATCTCTTATTGACGACACGTTCGAATGATAGGAGTTGGGCGACTTAAGCCCTCCGAGCGATGGAAAATCTTTATAAAGAGGGGTCGCGTCCACTCATTCGGAGAGTTCCATCCCTTATTGACGACGCGTTCGAATGATAAGAGCTGAACGACTTAGACTCTCCAAGCGATAGGAAATCTTTAGATATAGGGGTCGCGTCCACCCATTCGGGGAGTTCCATCCCTTATTGATGACGCGTTCGAAAGATAAGAACTAGGCGATTTAGATCATTCGAACGATAAGAAATCTTTAGATATAGGGGTCGCGTCCGCCTATTTGGGGAGTTCCATTCCTTATTGATGACGCGCTCGAACGATAGGAGCTGGGCGATTTAGCCCATCCGAACGATAGAAAATCTTTAGATAGAGGGGTCACGTCCACCCATTCGGGGAGTTCCATCCCTTATTGATGACGCGTTCGAACAATATGAGCTGGGACACTTAGGCCCTCGGAGCAATTGGAACAGGTAGTGTGCTTGTAGAAAATCTATTAAGTCAGTGTTTCAATAATTTGAAAAATACCCTCACAGTCCGTAGGGGGAGCCATTGAGCTCGATGATCACTTAGGTGCTGAAGTCGAGAACTCCGGATCGCATGATAGTGTCCCAATTCCTAGCAGTGTTCTAAAATTAATCTTCATATACTTAGTGTTAGGCAGAGCTTCCAGGGTATTTAAGCCCGATCTGTCCAGAATGACATTGTAGAGCAAAGGAAGATCCATCCGTTGAATATGACAGAAGCCGTCACATGGTTAGGGGGCATCCTGAGAGTAACCAAAAGTGAGAAAATACTTTTTGGATATATCCATTCACCTGAAAGCCCTTTGATTGGGCCTGCGCGGGGTTGAAGATGGGTAGAAGTAAACCCCACTCGTCTGAAGGCATCTGGTATATGAGGTTACAGCCTGCCCTCTGATCGATAAAGATTTTTCTAACTTCATGTTGCCCAATCTTGGCTGTCACCATAAGGGGGTCGTGTCGGATTAGGTCTATTCAGATTAGATCTTCATCCGTGAAACCAATGACGGGCCTCTTCCCCCATGTCATTTATCAGCGTCTGCCGCTAGAATTTCTTGTGGTGTAGAAGAAAGTGTTTTCGGGTAGTAGAAGATCGGCGTGATCAGACGTCTTGCTTCATTTTCTAATAAATTATCAAAAGAACGAGGAATCTTCTGAAGGACTAGTCCATTCTGGATTTGGAGTATTAGTCCATCTCTCTTGTCGGTTGGGGGCCGAGCGGCATGCCTGTCCTCTGTTCGGTCACGTTGCGGCGGTTCATGCTTGTAATCGGTGGGGGGATCTCCTTCCCTCCGGATGATAAACTTTTGTAATCTCCCATCGTGTACCATAAATACTAACTCATCCTTTAACTTCTTGCAATCATCTGTTGCATGACCATAATCACGATGGAAGTGACAGTATTTTGTTCTATCTTTGTGGGAGTCATCTTCGGTCGGCCGTGGGGGCCATCGGATGTACGGCTTGTCTCTGATTAAAGTTAAGACCTGACCAGGGGTCTCGTTCAGTGGGGTATAGTTGTTATACCTCCGTGAAGGAGGGGGATTCGTTTGGCTCTTTCTTGGTGGAGACCTTCTGGGTGATCGGTTACGTTCCTTTCGAATGGATTTATCCCTCCTATGGTCGAACACCTCAGCATCCTCAGCAGTGATATATTTCTATGCTCTGGCATAAAATTCCTGAATAATAGCATGAGGGTTTTTCGTGATCGATACTTTCATGCCGGAAGGTCGTAGTCCTGTTAATAGCGCAGCCAACGCGATTGAATGATTTAAAGATGGAACCCTCATTATTTATGTTTTGAATCTTTCCAGGAAGTCCCTTAGGGACTCTTTTTCCTTCTGATGCAATAACAACAGTGAGATGGACTTTCTCTTGACCCCTCTGCTTATCACGAAATGTGACTCGAACTGTTCTTATAATTGGGAGAAAGTTCTTATGCTCAACGGCGGAAGATAATTGAAACAAGTTAATGCATTTCCTGAAAGAGTGGTGGGAAAATGTTTACACATGGCTGCATCAGACATGTCTTTAAAAATCATCACGGTCACGAAATGGGTCACATTGGCCACATGATCCCGGGGGTCTGTTGTCCCATTGTACCTTTCCATGGGGGTAAGAGTACGTTGCGAGGCATAGGTTCCGAAAAAACCTTCAGATCGAAAGGTGAAGCGTGAGTATAGGGGGAAGGTTGATTTCTTTGGGCATTAGCCTGCCTAAGTTCTTCGGCAATGAGTTGTTCGACTTGCTTTTGAAGATCACAGGGATTTAATCTAGAGTTTTTAGATACCTCATGGCGTGGGGACGACAATTGCCACTGGGGACATTTAGACCCCCAACAGAAGACTGGCCCTCAGGCCTAAGGGCGCGGCCAAGACCCTCTAGTTGTTTGCTCATATCTTGAATCTTTGACTCCAATCTCTCCATCTGGGGGCAGCTGACTTGCTCTGGAGCAGGAGCCACAATCGGCTAGCCGGGGATCACTGGCTGCAGGGCCTGATCCTGATAAGGCAGGTGAGGGGAGGTCGCATGATCACGAACAGAGTGATCGGGTGCTACGGGAATGGTGGCCTTAAAAGATGTTGCAGTGCACCCTTCTATAATAGGGGCGGCTTTCGAAAATGCTCTGGTTCTTGGAGACATAATTGTCAGAATAACAGAGGTTGCTCTAGTCTGGTTCCACAGACGGCGTCAATCTATTGGAGGTGGGTTTCGCTTCACAGATACCTACTTCTTGTAGACTTGAACGGTTGCCATAAAAAGGGATGTAATACCTGTAAAAACCACCGGAGGGTGTTCCAGCGGGAAGACTCCGACACTCAAGTCAGAAAATACAGTTTTCGAATGAAACTAAAGCAGACTAAGAGCTCCAGGAAGTGGTTTCCTATAACCAGAGTACCCAATGTGTGAGGCCCATAGAGCGTACCTGGCTTGGAAGATTTTAGGATGTCTTATACCTGTGAGAGTCGTGCGTCATCGGGGTACTTCAACCCTACTTTCCTTATCGAATAGATTCGAAAATTTTGAGAGTTCAATATTCCAAATTGGTCGTGATTTTCATCATTTGGGAAGTTTTCATTTTCTGGTTGGATTCTTTCCTCAACTGAAAGATCCTAAAAATACTGCTTTGAAATAGGAAATCGGAACTGTTAGGATATTTTGACATTCCCTTGGAATCGTTAGAACTGTTGGCTATCGATCGGTCGTTCAACCGATGAAAGGTTTTCAGAGCTTGTTCGCTTGATGGATTAGCGATTGGATATCCAATCGGGGCGGTTATCTTTACTTGATAAATCATGTTCAAGACGACTAAGCCCCTATCGTTTGGGAGGTCTGGGCAACCAAGGCTTTGTCGTTCAGGAGGTCTAGGTGACTGAGATTTTTCGGTAGATAGTCATAGAGAATATCAAACATTGAGCGATAGCTATCCCTTTGTGGGCTTCGCGTGTAGGCTTTATTGATGTTGTCCCTTCCGAATTGGGTTTAGAGCTATGTTCTATCAATTTCATAGAGAAAATCACACTACATATCCTATTTAGTGCTACTCCTCTAGTAACACTCATAATTGAGGTTAATTAAATTAAATATATTATCACTTTCTCAATTATTTAATCTCATCGAGTCTTTTGTCCAAAATGATATCCAATAATGACCAACGTGTTTCCCATTGGCCAATAGTTTTAGATAAGTTTAAAAATATTTGATAAGATATAGTATTATATTACTGACATCAAATAGGATGACCAAAGGTGCGATATGTGGCGCAGTTGATATAAATTTTATATTGCATATACATGTCATAACCAACTAACACTACAGTTCTAGTACACGAAACTATACTTATAAAATCTCTCACTTGTAACACATCATAATATATAACCTTGATTTAGTAAAATCATCCATGTGTATTTAATATTAATGACATATAAATGACATAGAGTTGTAAAGTACTAATTTTCATTTCATAATACACTTGAGAAAATCACACTACATATCATATTTAGTGCTAATTATCTGCACAAACTTTTATTAAGTCTGGACTATTGGACTATGTTCTATCATCAAGGTAAACCATCCATGATTAACACAAGATTCTCAAATTATAGCTGTACATGATTTAATGTTCAGATTTATCAATCAACTATAAATTTTAATTTAGGTTAATATAATTATGAATTATCCATATTGTATGTAGATCAAATATGTAATTTATTTATATTGAACCAATAGACATTATACATGTCTAAATAATATGAAAATATGTTTATTTATTTGAATAACTAAAAATAAATATTATTCTAATACAGAGAAGTTAATATATAATTTTTTGGATACATGAAAATTTATAGTGCAGAAAAACTGAGGCTATAGCTTATAATGATAATGAAAAACCTTGTTGATGATGAATGGTTTTGCATAGGAAGATTGAAAGATTTTAGAGAAGGAAAGAGAGATTAATTTTGTATTCTTGTGCTAGTAGTGCCTAATAAGATGGCAGAAACATATTAAATAAAGAAAACATATAACTTTCTTTTGTAGAATAAAAATAAAATAAAATGGCAATACATATTGAAGTATGTAGAGTAAAGGAAGCCAATTCTAAGCCATACCAATAAGCAAGAATTTTACCCTTTATGTTTTGAAAAGCATACAGCTAAAAGAGTGTAGAAAAAAAGGGTTAGGTATCAAATTTGAATGAGGCAATTGAAGAGGCATCGTTTGTTGTTGTATTAAATTGGAGATTTGGGTATTGGAATTGGGAGTGTGTTTGGGAGTTGGAGGTAGGCTTTATCCATTTGGTACCGGAGGGAAGAGTCACTGACCAAATTTATGGATGAAGTAGAAAGATAATCAATTAATTTAAATACATGTTATAATAATTTTGAATCTTATCTTATAAAAAGTTAAGAGTAAAAATTAAAAAATATAAGATAGGTAAAATAATTTTTAACTATTTATATCTATTTATTGTTATTAATATAAAATAAGTAAAATAGTTAAAAAGAAAAAAAATCTGAAGGAGCTTTTGAAGAGTCAAAAGCTGTTTTGAGTATCCACTGACTTTTTGGCTGTTTTTTTAATCATCTGTTCCAATTTTATCAACTAAAAAAAGTCAAACAAGCAAAAGCACACTTCAAAAACTATACAAATACCTCTTTGTGTAAATTTCTTTACTCACGGAATACAATGAAGGGGAGTAGATTTAATAAAAGGACAATAGGCCTTCTCGAAATTTGAAAAGAAAAAAAATGGGATGGTAAAGACCATAAGACAATTACAAGCTGGGGGCAAATGGTTTGATTTGGGCCATGGACCCATTATCACACAAGAATTGGCTGTTGAAGTGAAACATACCTTGAGGGCTGAGAAAATGTTCCTCAACAGTTTAAACAGCAAAATCTTTCCACTTCCATCATTCATTCCCTAATTTGCATTTGTATTCCTTCCCTAATTTGCATCTCCTTGTATCAAAAAAAAAAAAAAAAAAAAAAGAAGAGAAATGAAAATGCCTGGTGGATTAAGCTGGAAATCTCAAACAGTACCCTATGGTTTGTAGTTATAAATTCATGGGGCATGCAAAATAGCTTACAAAACATGCATCCAGGGCAAGCACATAGGATAAATTTTTATGGGGCTGCTTATTCCACTGATATTGGATGCATTTAGTTTCTGGGTAATGGGAGATGGGAATAAATATATTCTGCGAAGACATTATCAGCTACTCATGATATTGCCTATTTAAGTGTTAGCAGTGGCTTGTCGCGGACACAATTTCTACAGGAAAACATGCAGACGTTGAAAGAATGAAACGTCAAGTAAGCATCGCATGATCAATTCAAACAAGGGCAAGCAACAGGTCAAGAAAAAATGGCGGGCAATCTACTCATATCAATAAGTTAAATCAACAATTTTTCTCTGGTCAAGCTTGGAGCAATATCAATTTTGAAGAGTCTTCGTAAAACATCTCCAAGTGATGACCTACTTTTATGTAGTGGAAAGAAAATGAAGTAAGTCTGCAGTGCACCAAATGTTTGATGCCTATGGCTGTACAATTCCATCAGAAAATGTCTGATGAAAGCATGATCTCAAAGAAAATCATCCTACTGATTCTCCACCATCAATTAGCCCTAATGACTGGAGCCGTTGCAATAATCAAGTCATCAGAAATTTAGGAAGGGTCTCACAATCTAAATTCTGAATACCTTGCACCAGCATTTGAGGTGTACAATACTCACACCAGAGGATTAAATGCTTCCGAACTCTGGGTCTCCTCTTTTGGTCTAGAGGAAGATGGTGCTGCTTGTTCAGGGATCCCATGGGCGGCAGTGGTATCTTCCACACCAAAGTCTATCCATGCTACATCAGTGGGAGATCCAATCTCCTGTTTGTCACTCATGACCTAATCATCAAAAGGGTCTATTTCATCAATCACTTCATCACCGTTACCATCAAACTCGAATTGCTGCGAATGCAGATTATAGTGAACAAATATGAGGTCCTTGATTTGCTGCTGTTCTAATGGATTCATCCCATCTTTAAGCAGCTTTTCTGCCATATCCCTCTTAAGAGCATATCGGTATGCTCCATCAAATGTCTGGCCAAGGATTCGAATAGCCTGTTTCTGCAAGTCAGGACACTTCTCTCCGTACCGCGACCACCATGCATCTGCAGTTAAGTATTTTAGGGAGATAATATCAGATTTTTGTGTTAAGATGGATAAAAAGCCTGTTTAAGAAGACACTAAATTAGTTCACTAACCTGCAGTAATATGCGATTTGCAGCTAATGTCTTTCCCCCGAGCAAAATCACCTTCACCCTTTTGATATGCCCGAAGCTGTTGTCCTATCAGGTATTCAGTCTGTTGGTCTTTTGACATTCGGGAAATGCAAGAGAAAAGACCATTGGAAACCTCATCATCAAGATGAAAATCACTTGAATAATAATAAACCGGATTCAAATAGTAGCCAGCAGCATGGAGAGGGCTATGAAGATAATTGTCCCAATATTCATCAATGATTTTCCAGAATTCCATGTACTCTGCCTTCATGTTTCCAAATTCTCCTTTTATTGTTTCCTTCGCATGGTCCAGAGTATCATAGATAAAACCCATTAAGGGCTTATTCTTTCCATTGATAAAGCGCAGAACATTAACCAAAGGAATGCAACCACTCAAAACTATTTCAGCCTCATTCCAGAAACCAGAATTGCCAACCAGATCAGCTACCTTCCTTCCCTCAGGCCTGGATGCCCAGATTGATGTTCTCCATTCAGAAGAGATGAACATCTGTTTCAAATTTTCCCTCTCTAAAACTATATTCTCTAGAGTTAAGAAAGGAACCACAGACTTGATTTTGTGGGGCTTAATAAGGTTGTGGCCATTGATATGATATTGCATTAACTTTATAACTGTGGCATGGCTGTAAATAAACTTTGTTATAATCCTGGCCTTATCTAATGCATTTTTGATTTGGTCCATCATTCTCATCCGATCTAGCATGAGCTCTATGCAGTGAGTTGCACTGACTGTCCAAAACAGAGTTCTGTACTTTTCGGTTAGAAGCTTTCCCACAGTCCCAATACAGCCCATGGTGCAGTTAGTGATAATCTGAACCACATTGTCCACACCGACCTCCTCAAGAATACCTTCAATAATTAACTGCATGGCAACAGCATCCTCAGCAATAGCTGACACATCACATGCATGAAGAAAGATCACCCCCTTTGGGCAATCCACCAGAAAATAAATGAGACTTTGGCCTCCTTCACCTTTCCATACGTCCAGTAAAATGCTGCAGCCTGTACTTGCCCAGGAAAGTTTAATTTGGTCGACATATTGTTGGATCTCATTGACTTCTTCTTCAAGGATCCATCCTTTGAGCTCCTCAACAGCTGGGATCTTACATCTAATCTCACTGTAGCCAAGTGTGCTATCAATTAGATTCTGGAAGCTGGTTGATTTAGCCACACTGAAATCAATATCAGCTTCAAAGAAGAATCTACCAATGCATTTCTGAGCATGCTTCGGTAATGACGGTGTAGCATTGTCAGGTGTAAAAACTCCAGTTCCAACTCTTCTGTTTAAAAGAGGAGCCTGTTCTGCTGCATCATCTTCTGCAGAGGCAGTTGTCTCAATATGCCTCCTGCTTGATGAACCTCCAGTCTGGGTCGGCTCAAGCTTAATGTGTTTCACATTGCTCGAGCCAGAGGAAGAATTTCTCTTACAAGGAAGTTCAGGATGGCTCAGGTTCCCAACTTCTCTCCTAAGGTAGCCACGCCTCATCTCAAGTAACTTGTCTCTGAATAATCTGCCAATATCTCTGGGAACTTCTTTGCACGATGTTACATCGTGGCCAACACCCCCAAGATGGTACTTTAGTCTGGTGAAGCCACTAACTTCTTTCCCACAGTAATTGCACTTGACTCTCCCTTTTTTATCGTCAAGTGCTGTACCATGATCATGAACATTGATGGCGATATCACCCAAAGCCATTTTCTGACAAAAAAGGGCACAAAACAATTGATGAGATCCTTTTATATAGATAGTTTGTTAGTGACTGAAACTAGAGAAATACTACAACCTGCTCAAATAAGGATAGATAAGAGAAACTTTAGCAATATCAGAATGTTTTTGTAAAGGCACTCTAAATATTATCAGCTTTAAAAGAAACAAAATTCTGAAATTATTAAAGAACACCTACCAGTAGACACTAAAATAATTTTAGACCAACCATTATTGGAGGGAAGCTGAATGGAACAACCAGCAATTCAAATAAGGGCCTATACCAGGAGAATAAGTTGCTAAAAAGTCACTAGTTACCCATATCCCTTGCTTCAAAAAGCCTGACATCAAGCAACACAAGACAACCCCCAAAACCCCTCCCCTAACCAAAAAAATGGAAAAAAGGAAATGGAATACCAAACCTCTGTATTTTGATGATGTTGTCCAATGCATATGTAAAGGTGTTTATACACTTTCCATTTTAAATGGAAAATAAATAGATCCTATACACATACACGTTTATGCTACACATTTAGAAGTTGTTAACCTGTCACTAGCTTATGCTAATCAGTCAAAGATTACTCTTTCCAAATAGCAACCTCATCCTATGGTCCAAGGGTCAAAACATCCAACATACACATGCAAATTAGGTTCACATTTTAACATAGAGGAAAAAAGGCCAATATTTGGTGTAACTCCTACTTCGGAAGGGTACACAAATATCAAAGCTAAACATCACTATTAGATACTCACAAATGTACTCTTAATCGCAAATATATGTTATACCAAAGGTAGCATATAAGAAAAAAAACAAGATTGCGGTTATTAAACATAGACTAAGTGGCTGAAAGATAATTAAAATAAAAAATCATGACTAAAGCTGTTTTTGCTCATTAATGTTTTCACATTCAAATATGAAACATAACTAAACAGCCAATTCATATGAATGGTCTAAGTCAACGTGATAAATAGACTAATGTAATATAGTGAACAAGACTTTTCTTTCCTGTGTTAGAATACTGTCAACATATGCAAGAAATTTTAGTCACTAGAAAGCAAAGAAGAACAAACTTTGTGGAGATTATTGACAGTGTTCACTTATGTTCAGCACAGATCAAAGTTAGGTTGGCTTGAACAACCAATCATGGAATAATTAAAGAGATCCGATAATATCATATCATCATACATACAAAAAATATACACTCTGAGAAGCCACTTTGAATTCCTAGACCAATTGGTAGCTGTGAGACAAGCCAACATCTTCCCCGAGTGCAAGAATCAACAATATCATATATCTTGAAAGGATTCTATATAGTGTAAAACTATCTATTCTATCCAAATGGTTATCTCACTTGCATAGATTTGTGTACAAAAGAATTCCAAATAAAAATCTAATGGCACTACTATATATTGCTTGTTATAGTTCTAAAAATGCATCAATAACAAACAATTAATGTGATCCATAACTTTTAATATCTCAATACAAGTTCAATTCATTAGAATCTTCATCCAGCATCACTCAACATGTACACAATAAAACATCTGCTCCCCAGCTATGTTAGCCAAAAATTATTGGAAGACACTATCTAATTCATTAGTCTGTTCTTATCCAATTTCTTTGACCAATTTCACGAGGGACAACATAATATGAAAATAATCACAATTGACTCATTGCACGTGAGAAGACAACTGGTTAATTTTTTCAACACTCCTAAGTGGTTAGTTTGTCATATTTGGAGAATGTTGGGTTTCACAGTATTAAAGATTCCCCCCCCCCATCAAATTAAAAGGTTTTGGCCCCAACAAGGTCACAACATAGCTTGGAATTGTGCTATTAGGTCTACATATCAGCGCATCCAATGAAAAAGGAATTCAAATTTTTGGAGAGCAAAGCCTTCCTACTATGTGTCTTTGGTGCTCAACAGTTGACCTTTTTAAAGGAAATGTCAGGAAAATATAAAGAAAGAGGAAGGGGGCTCTGCTCTTCTAATTTATCTCCTTGTTCCCTTCGAATCCTTTGTTTGTTCTTTATTTTTATTTATTTATTTTGTATCAACCAACATGTAAAATGAAAAAGCAATCCCACAAATGATTTTTCATAGTTACAAAAACAGCCATAGGCCAAGAGCACAGTTATCCTACACAAAACAACTCTTCATACTCATTGACAACCCCAATCAAAATAGGACTTAGAGTAAAATGTACCATGTGGTGAAGGAAAATTTTATTTAAAAAAAAAACCCCTATTATTTCATTAAACTTAATTGATTGGGTTAGAACAATATCAAAATTCATGCAATTAATATTAAGACAAGCTAAATGGAAGTTCACAATGGAGGTTATGATCCTTGAATGGAAGTATTACCCCCAACAGTGTAAAGGTCAACTATTTCTTAAAACATCCGACAAAACACTTGATCTAGCATAGCCTAAATTCTTTTTATCAAAGAAAGTGGCTTCATAGACTTGAATCTAATATGTCAAATAAAAAATAAAAAATAAAAACTTTACGATCCATAGTACCCACAATAATGGCAAATGCAAGTAAATAAGATCCTATTAACTTAAAACGTCTTTATCACGCATATCAAGTCATCTAAAGTTCCATCGAACAGATAAAGATAAAGATATCCATTGAACATAATTCATCAACAACTCAAACTAGGAAAGCATAGAAGAAGGAGCAATAAATATTTTTATTTCCAAAGATCTTCAACACCCCTTTAAAAAATTAAATCTCATCATATACTATGAAAATTTTCCCAACTCAAGAATCAAAAACAACAACCAATTTTTTCATTTTTTTTTTGGGTCTAAGAGAGGACAATAAATGTGATTACATAAGATCTATATTAGGAATCAAATCATATACCCATGGAACAATGTTTTTCCGTAAGGAAAGGGGGTGAGTAGAGGGAGTTAAATTTGTTATACCTTGAAGAAATGTTGAAGAGATACAGGAGAGATATAAAACAGAAAAAAAAAATCGCTCCTTCCAAAGATTTTTCTCTTGATGTCAAATCTCAAAAGAAAAGCAAATGAGTTGCAGACTCAATGAAACCAAATTTCCAAGCAAAGATACAGAAGAAAAAAACACCCTCTCTCTTTAGAGCAGTGGTTGTATTTGTAGAAAGGCTAGGACCTCGAATGTGTCGTAAGCCTGCCTTGAATGTAACGTCGCCGTTACCAACCTAATTACAACCACATCATTTTCACTAACTCATCAATGTGAAGCACTTGGAATCACAAACCTTCTCCCTACTTAATTTTCTATGGGCGACATTGTTTTAGTAGATTCATGTACCATAAAATTTGCTACAATTAACTTCTTTTCTCTCTTTGAGATATGGTCAACTTTTGATAAAAAAATTCATAGGCAATACAAAATTTATTAGTTTTTTATCAGTTCTGTTAAATCTTCCATCCTGTTTGAACAAACTGCTTTATACTACTCAAATTTTCATTTAGAAACAGAAACTTAATAAATATTTTCAATATTTTAGTTTCTCAATGTCATCCCTAACTTAAGGGCCCTTTAATTCTTTCAAATGTAAGAAAATATAAACACTATCTCAAGCACAAAACTAAACAGATGTGCATCATATATGGGGATATTAGTTAAGTAAACACCAAAAATCTATATTCTCATTCCACATTAGAAAAAATTTAACATTATAAAATATGGTACAATTACATAACACTTTCACAAACTCGAATGACCTTTTTTAAATTAATTAGTTGTAATGTTGGGAAATCTTCCATCTGTACTCTTACTTTTCTAGGTTAAAGTAAAAATAAAGGTCATTTATAATTATATTGAAAGTTAGTTCTATATTTTCCATCATTCAAGGCTATGGTTCACTAAGGAAATAAAAAACAGGTATTAGGAATTGCTATAGAAAACACATCAGCATTATCATTCAGAAAAGACAAAGTTAGGTCAAGAAGCAACCCCACTATGACAATTCAGGTTGAACCTATGAACACAATTGTCCAAAAGATGACAAAAGGGTATTCATTAGTAAAAGAGGAAAAAAAATAAATATCCTGAACATACAAAAACAAACGCACAAAATTCTCAAGGGAGCCATGTTGTGAACAGGCACTCTGGATATTAAGTCCAAAAAGCACAAAATTACTTCTAAACAAAGGCTTAATTAATTGAATGGGCAAACAACAAATATTGATAACCATTTTTATGTTTTAATTTTTTTAGATACATGACTAATTAGCAAAATAATAGCTTTTGTTTGTTCTATATAATTTCCCTCTTTGTGTTGACTTTGCTTATAATTTTTTGAAGAAAAGAGTACATAGAGTGAAGATTTGCCAACAAATAAGATAAGGAAAGGCTATACCTTTGTAGTATTTCCACCGTATATCATTTAAAATTTTCGACTTAATTCGGCTAAAATTTCAGCCAAACTTAATGGAACAAGACTATAATATCACCTCCTCTAAAATTTTCTCTAGTTTTTCTATTATTTTCAGTGCACCTTCAATTTATATGTTTCTAATGAAAGTATTAATTACACTTTCTTTAACAATCATTTTAATCTATTTTCTCTAATCATATTTTCAATTGAGTCTACTCTTAAGTTTGATGTAATATATTGATTCTAGCCTTATATATTGATTTTCACTCTACTCATCAAGCATAACATCATCTTTGTAACACTTATCATTTGTGATATTGATTTTCAATAACCCAACATTCTCTACAAGAAATAATTGCTACTCTTATTGAAATTCTATAAAACTTGCATTTTAATTTAACCAAAATCTTATGGTCACATGATGCTCTAGATACATTTCTTACCTTCATCTACGCTGGACTAATCCTATTTGCAATAGCCATTTTTCTATATAAGAAATCCCAAGAAATGAAAGCCTTTTAGATGCCCCCTTTTACAATATTCCCGTTCAAATTATTATTTGCACTAAAGTTGCATGTTATGTACTTTGCATTCCTCCATTTACAGCGATCGGTATATTATCATTTATGAAAACATATACCGAGAAATCACATCCTCAATGTCACTTGTAAGCTCATTGATTGCTAGTGCACAAAGAAGAATTCAGTGTACAGTGGATATCAGCGGTAACTTTATTTCTAACACTAGCTCCAATATACATATCCTTAATTAGATTGATATAATTTATATATGTACCTTTTGTCTCTGGTGTTTGCCACATTGTTTCTTTGGGTGAATTTGTACAAGTAGCAACACAAAAATCATAAATATTTCTTAGTTGCTAGTTCCAGAATTTGAACTTCACTTCATAGTTTTTCGTTTTTAATATCTATATTATTCAAAACTATTTTTTACATAACACAAAATTTACATGATTCCATATATCTTAAAGTACAAGGTGCTAAATAGACATGCATAGTATGATATATGTTCTGTATATTAAAAGAGGTGAGCCAATTTAGAATTTTTCGTCTAGTCAAGCAAATCAATTAGATCTATTCCCAAAGTTTCATCTATCGAAGATTAAAGCATTCTACAATCCCGATGTAGTCACGGTAATGATAATTCGAAACACCAAAGGCGTGTGGCAATTGGTACTTAATGCATCTTGAACTGTCTATGTGTTGACTGCCTTGAAGTTCTCTTCCATTGCTTAGCTATAATTAATTAGTTTAGCTTATGAATCAATGCCAGCTAAAGTACATGACAAATAGTTTTGCCTTAAATGAGATTACAAATTTATTACTTGGATATGAATGCAACAATAAGGCGTTTGTAGTTGCTTTCCTTTAAAAATGGACAGACACTGACATAGTCAAAGCAAAATTATAAAAATTCTACATTACTTTTAATTTATGAAGTATTGTATCGTGTTGTGTCCAAAGTATGTGTTCGACACATACATGTACATTGGTAAAGATAACCGAATACGAAACATGTGCTCTATTAGTAGAAATGAAGAGCAAAAACTGGAACACAAGGAACAAAGAAGAATGAGAAACAAAAAATGTAGAAGAGGAAGTTGTGCCCCAAGGAGGAGGGGGGGCAGAAGGTGTTGACTTATAGGTGGTTAAGGAATATTTTGGTACTAAAATAGTGATAGAGGGAAAAACGAAATCCTTCATGGAAATTTTCATTATTAGTTTTATGTTTTCCCTTTTAATTAAATTTGAGCTACCATTTTCCACATTACTTTCCCCTTCGCCCCATAATACCCCAAATGCATTACTTACGAAGGTGAGAGCCAACTAAAACAAAGAGATCCATTAAGTATTCAAGTTGACTATCTTTAAGATATTTAAACAGTTAACTCGCCAAAAAATAGTAACCACCAGACTTTTGGATGAAGCAGACACCATCTCCTCTCCCTGTCAGCTTGCCTGATTTCAAGTTGAAGTATAGCAACCACACTACAGCATCAATAAATTCAATCACACAGGTTAATCTTGCTTATAAAGTTCACGTGTTTGGAATGAATGACAACAAAATAGTGGTTTGACTAGAAACCTTTGAGATGAAATAAAACTTATGGGACATATCTTAAGTTCGATAATAACTACAACTAGCAGTATCCTAAAAAATTACAGATACATAAACCTTTTATAGCCTTGAATATAGAAAGTTCAAAAACTAGAAATTTCAAAGGTATTTGTCTTTCTTTTGTTACTACAATACACTTCAATGGAAACAATTAAAAAACACTAATGAAGAAAACATGCCATACATAACAGAATCTTACAAAATTCCAAGAGTGGCGCCTTTCTGGATGATTCTAATTAATGTCAATTCTTAGCTTTTTACACCACCATGATGAAAAGAACACTCTGTGGCCAGAGCAATAACATTACATGTAGTTAAAATTTATATAAATATCATTCGCCTAGCCCCTATCAAGCATTCACTCATTATTTTTCATGTTTGATGTGTCAGAAATTAGAACACTTTACGGTCAAGTGAGAAAATCTTCATGTAGAAAGAGAACACCATAGAAGCAGATCCTTTAGTAAATAAGTGTCTTTATCTTTCATGATTTGAAAGGTAATTATGCATACCACAATACTTGATGAAGCCACGCGCTTGATCTTCCTTGAACAAATGCCTTGGTGAATGTAAGCCCACTGTATTCCCACCAACTAGAAGCGAATCTCTTAAAAACAATAAAACATGTTAATTTGTTAAGAATCACATTGGCAATTTTTCACATATAATATGTTATGCAATATTGGAAATTCTTTTTATTAATTTAGAGATTCATGGTTTTCATAGTTTTCATAGTTTAATCTTTATTATTCTTTCACACAAAGGAATATATTCTTTTTCATGGTTTTCATAGTTTAATCTCCCACGGCTAAACTCGGCATCAAGAAGTCAGCATCTCACTGGTTTGGGAATATTGCACACGCGAGCAGAAGACGATGTAAAAAAGACAGGCAAGCAAGGAGGTCGGTTGGAGATGAATAAAAGACAGTCTTGAGCTTCTACTGGTTTCGTAATTTTTTTTTTCTTTCTCAAATTTTGGTCACTCAAACATGTCAAATTCAATTCAATCCCATTACCTAATTTATCCATTTGGCATAAAAAACCCCTAAGCTCATTCATGTAGACAGTAACATGATAAGAAGAATGAACTTACACATAAGATCGCCTTCTATACCCAAGCATTTGGTAGCCGGAAAGAGTGGCCATCCTTGATCTTCCTAGCGATTTACACCCATATATCTGGAACACGCGAGAAAATACTGGCCAAAATTTCGATCCTCATATATAAAATCCTCTTCTCTTCTCCTAAAACTACTACAAAGTTAAATCAGGGTAAGGAGAGAGACAGAGAGATGGAGATTGTTGCGATCTCCCCGTCCTCCCTCCCCCCTCCGCCACTCTTCAATTTCTGATCTCGAGGACTCCTCCGACGATGAACTCGGGTGTTCCGCTGTTAAAGGCTCTAAGAAAAATCAGACACTAAAATATTTCTCACACTCTCTCCTCTTTATTCTCCCCTCTCACATTTTGCTGCGGTGGATGTCCGTATTCAAGCTTTCACGTGCTTCAACTCAGTATTTTGGATTTCGATGCACCCGAGGGTCACACCGGTCGTCTCAATTTAGGGGCGAAAGGCAGCGATGCCATGATTTCAATTGAATAATCGGTCAATTCTGAGAAAGACTTTTAATATTTAATTAAAAATATTATAACTAAAATAAAATATAAATAATTTAAAATATAAGAAAAGAGATCAACCTTACACTCAATAATAAAACTATTCAAATTAGGGTTATGAATCATGTTGTGTTTAATAGTGTCGTATCATAATTTTATTTTATATAAAAAATCTAAATCTATACATAACTTATCTTATTATCATATCGTATTATATTTGATTAATTTATAATCATATCGTATTTATCTGTTTAACTCATTAGTTTATAATCAAATTAAAATAATTCATTTAATCTTTTAATTTATCTATCTGTATTTAGCATGCTTTAACATAATCTTCAAATTTAAAAAATTTTTAAATATAAAATATCTATAAATAAAAATATCATATTACTAACTATATTATTATATCTTTTTACAATAACAAAATACTTAAAATATTATAATTTTTTACATAATTTTATCGAGTCAAACAAGTCGATTCATTAATTTTGATATGACACGACTCGTTTAATTTTTATCGGGTCATCTGTTTGACCCAACGATTGATATGACACAACTTATTTTTAAATAAATTATAACCGTGTTAATCTGTTTATAATCCGAAACAGATTCATATTAATCCAAATTCAACAATTTTATACCATATCTGTATCGCGATAATGTATCTTGTCATAAATTGTCACCTTACAAAACTATATCTTTTATTTTTATAATATAGTTTTAGATTTTATTTCTATGATTTTTTTTTTCTCCCAAGGCCATTATTTTTATTAGTTCACCTTAAAATAAGAAGAAGGTTAATTGGCCCAATTTATGTGATATATAATCATAAATCTTGTTCTTTTATTGGGTTTCTATAGCAACAGGTAATTTTTTTTTCCTTATTTGTTGTCCAAATGTTCCATAAGTGAGATGATAGAGCCAAGCATCAACAAATTAAAAGAATAAAAAATAAAAAATATGGGCTCCTATGTGGGATACTTCATTAAGGACGGCCCTACCGAATTGTTGAAATGTAACCACACTAGAAATTTTTGGAAGTTATGATATTTAAAAAATAATATATAAATTTTTTAATCATAAATTCATATTGTTTAATGATTTTCTTAATGTTTGTGGTGAGAGTATAAGAAATATTTGTTCTGATAACTCATTTTGAAGCCAATTACATTTATTAGAATCTTTATTTTGAACTTATCATAAAACAGTATAAGATTCAAGAATAGTGAAAGTAAAATATTTTTATGAAATAAAATGATATATATTTTGAATTGAATTATAATAATATCTTAAATTAAATAGAGATAATATTTATTTAATATATAAAAATTAATAAAATTATTTTGATTTAACGATCAGTTGCACATCTTACTTTATGTGTGGCTCCGCCACCGTCACAAAATATACAATTAAGTAATTGATCACAAAATATAATCTCCTTGAACCTTTCTATATCTACTCTATTTCTTTGTGTGTTATTTTATTATTCAAGTTTCAAAAAAAAAAAAAAAATTCTTATTCCCTAAAGATACAACTCTATGAGATACAAATAAATATGCCTTCAAAAAATTATTGAATCCCCATATAAAATTAACAAGTTATAGATCCCACATATAATTTATCATAGATTTAAAAAAAAAAAAAACCAATAGTTAATAACATCGTTCTCCTGTACAAACAACTATTAATACTTATTGAAATCCCCAATTAAGAAATAATAACTACTTGGAGAAAAACATCTCATAAGATAAAAAATATTTATAAAAAATCAACCTATTTTTTTTATTAACTTCAATTAATTGAGGAAAAAAAACAATATTCAAATTTGGAAAATCATATTCTAAGTTGCATACAACATACAAAGATATAATTTCCATGTTCCATTGAATATCAATTGGTTGCATTAATGAAAGCATAGAAAGGGCATTAAAATTCTTATTTACAAAGATCCACAAGAACCCATTTTTTCTTTTTTTTTTTTTCCCTTTCCTATATAAGCAAAAGTAATAAACATGATCACATTGGATCCTTAGTCCGGATCATATGATATACGCATGGATCAATTTTCTTTCTTGGGGATTACCGGCTAAACTAAGGATACAAGGTGGTACGATAAAATAAGATTTTAACCGTCTCAAAATATAAATATTTTGGATCGTACGGTATTGTTTTCTATTTTATATTGTATGTTTATTTATATAATTAATTTTTTATACGATAATAATAATCATATCTTTACTAAGTAAAGTCGGTAATATAAATACTTTTATATTATTGTACTCTATCTTGTATCATATTTTATTCTATATTTAGATAATTCATATCATATTTTAATATCATTATCTAAATTTTCTTGGTTCCTAAGAGGACAGTCTAATGATCACAAGCCCCATCCCCCAACTCGATGATCTCGGATTCAACTCTCAGTATAATAATAATAAAAAAAAAAATTATCCAAATTTGTTTACATCTTCCTCTCCCTCATTTGATATAAGTAATTATCAATCTCACACCGTCTAACTGGAGTCTCTATAGATCACTTATGTATAATATTCATGCCATTGTAATCGTGTTTTCCTCAATTTTGTCCTTGATTGGCACAAATATGTAATGAAAATTTTTAATTTTACATCGAAAGAACCGAATAAATAATTCATAAGCTAAATCACAGATACAAAATAAACCTCACTACAAATGTCCCCTCGATCACAACTATTAGGTCTTTATGAAGATAGGTGCTACCCATTGCTTCCCCTTGCACCTCACTAAATTTGAAACAATAAAATTGAATGCTTAAAATTGTGAAAAGTCTAGTGAGAGATAAACATGGGATGACAAGTACAGAAATAATTTACACCCAAAAAAAAAGTACAGAAATAATAGATTTGAAAAGTTCATTTTATGTAATTCAACACGTGTTATGGGAAATACCAATAGAATATCCACATGAAATATCAATTGATCCCAAACTAGTATAGATACAGGATAGCGTTTTTAGTGAATTTAGCAAGAGAGCTTTCTATGGAAATAGAAATAAGCTAACTGTTATCTGACACACATTAGGTATGAGACACATGAAAGAGTGATGTCCCACCCATAATAAATGACATAGAATAAGAGTGAGACTAAGACAATTGGTCACTCGGTGGCTAAAGTAAGTCATGCATGTGTGCATCCCTTATCTGGCATGGAAGAAGACTGCAACACATGATCTAAATTAACCAATTATGCTCCACAGTCACATAACACCCGATCAACACAAAGAACAGCGAGCCAAACTAGGGTTTCTGTCTGAATGGATCCAATTGGGACCTACCAAAGTTAAACTAGGTCAAACTACATCAAAGCGGCCACAACGGTCAAACTGATCAAAATTTGTCAAACTTGGATTAACAGATCAAATTGAGTTAAGTCACTTCATATCAGGTCAAGTCAATCTCATATGGCTCAAGAGTTTTTAGTATGTGTCCAGAATAGTCATCCTATGTTTCAGTTAAGCTTCAGAGTGGGTTTAGAAAGATCCAAAAGTTTTAAAAAGAAAATTTAGCACAAGTGCAAAAGGGATCACAGCATTACCCTTAGGTCCATAAATGTTCTATAGGAGTCAAGGCCAAGGAGGGGTTAAAAAACAAGCCAAACTATCTCAAGTGGACCTATCTTGGCCCAAAAGGGGCTGCACTTTGGCAGCAATGAGAGAAAGGGAAAGATTTTACCTCGACGGATGAACACATATGGATGTGAATGACGGAATGCGTCATGAACAATAAGATCTCAACAATAGATATGAAGGAGAGGTCAACAATAACATCTAGACCTCGCTTTGATCCTTGGATTCATGACTTAAGCAAGGTTGGAGATAGATAAAGATTGATTGAGAGACGAAGAGAGAGGGAGAGAGATGAGGGATTGAGAAAGGGAGGGAGAGAGACAACAAGAAAGGGCGGCTATGGTTCCAATTGGAAGAAAAATGAAGTAGATGAGGAAGAAAAAAAGAAAAATTAAAGCTCTTTAAAGACGGCTCAAATGGTAGAATTATTTTTATTATTTTTTTCTGATTCAATTCTGTTTGATTATATTTTTTTATATAAAAAAAAAAAAAGAGGTCAAAAAAACCCACAATGGTCAAACTAGTGAAACTGGTCAAAATCGATGAAATCGGGGTTAACCAGTCCAATCGAGTGAAGACGGTCTATCTCACATAGTTCAAGAGCTTTTAATATGGGTGTCAAGAATGGTCAACCAATGTTTCATTATATGCTTTGAGGCCAAAGGAGTCAAATGCCAAATCCAAGAAATCCAAGACCCAATAATTTTAACCAAAGTTCAATAACATTAAAGAAGGTTCAAAGAAGGTTTAACTAGGCCCAAAGCTTTAATTAGACAAATTAGCACAAGAGCAAAAGGGTTCCAAGGAGTTAAAGGCCAAGCGGGGGCTCCTTCTAATCACTCTAATATAATAATTAGCATCGACAAATTACTTTGTAACACATTATCTATATCTATACTATATATGAAAATAGGGGACAAACTATCATAAATAAAGACTTAGAATTATTCCTTTTTTGGGAAAAATTAATGTTATTTAATCTTAGTCTCTCGCAATATATTTATTTATTCATATATATTTTTCACAAAATATTTTAATGAAATTTCACTATTTGTAATATTTTATAGTTTATTATACTAGATATTTTCTAATATTTTATGAACATTTGACAAAATATTGATACCTCTTAGAATTTTCCAAACACTTTGCTAATTTTATGGAAAAGAAAATTAAATTTTTGTAATATGCATATATTTTGTTTGTTGATTAATTTTATACTATTTTATGAATAAGATATGAAAAATAAAAATTATAATTAATTTAAAATAGATAAAAATAAACACAAAATTTGAGAATTGTAGTTGTACTCTTTTTTTTTTTTTCCTTTAACTTTTCATTAATCTTCTCAAATTTGACTCAAGCTTATTGTAATAATAATAATAACAACAACAACAACAACAACATCATTGCTTTAGACGCGAAGGTTCATGCTTCGAAATGAGGTGTTATTAGGGGATAAAAATTACAAATTGACCTTTTTAGTCATAAAAAAGGTTTTTTTTTTTTTTTTTTTTAATTTTTTTTAAGTTTTTCTTTACACTAGTGGGAGTTGAACCAAAATTATCTTCATAATATTTTTTTTTTTGAGAAATGACTTAATTTATATACCCTCATAGCTGGGAGGGAGTTAGACTAAGGAATATTGAAGTCAAATTCTATTGTGCTTTCATTTGGGGTTTAATGGCTTTGGTAAAATCTAGCAAATTTTGGTAAGAAAGTGATTGTAAATATTAAGAAATGTAAGATTTAGTTAAAATTATTTAAATCATGGTAACACTTAAAATTTCACATATATAAAATATATAAAATCTCATGATAATCACATGTATCAAATGGAATATTAGAAAAAATTATTTGTATCATGATTTTACAATATTTAATATAAATTTTATGGTAATTTTCTTAATAGAACTTAATGTTTGAGTAATATATATATTTTATTATTTTTCGATAAAAGAATATGTTTTTTTTTTGTCTAATTATTATAATAGTATATACAAATAACTATATTGCATCGGCCACATAATTAATTAAAATTTTTGAAAGGCTGTTGATAGCCATTGGAATGTAATGAATAACCCTCAGCAAAAGAAAGACGAACTGGAAGAAGAAAAGAAGAGGAGGAGAAAGAGCACATTCTTCATTCAGAGATCACATTAGCAATTTACCAATGGTGAGATTTTTCCAAACTCTTCTTTCCTTTTTTCATCTTTTATTTTGTTTTATTATTTTTAAAAAGGCTTCGTTTCTTTTAATGTTTTTTACTAATGATTTTAGTATTTTTGTATATATTTCTATTCTGTTTCTTCTTTCAGTTTTTGAGGTCTAAATAGAAATATATAAAAATTTATGAATCATTATTTTTTAACCATTTTTTTGTTGGGTAAAATCTACGAATTTATTTATCACATTTTTTTCCCTTTAATTGTTGTTCAAAGCATGAGCAACAAAAACAAAATGTGATAAATAAAAAATCAATAATAAAACCACCGATCTCAAAATTATCCTAATTTCTTACATCCTAATCTCATATATTACATAACCAATGTGGGTTGGCTCAGTGGGAGATGATGCTGAGATCTCTTAATCATGTCCGAGTTTGACTCGCTATGAAAATGAAAAAAATCTACGCCGAAAAGTCCCACTCTCTCGATTGGGGCCTGACCATGGATCAACCCAAAATAATTAATGCGAAAACCCAGAGACTATGTGGTATTGGGAAAAAAAATCTCATATATTACATAGCCAGCTTCAATATAAAACAAATGAAACACTTGCTTTAGGCTCCCTTAATTTCAATTCTTCTATTATATTATTATAATTTTAATTTAAATAATTATTTAAAAAACAATTAATACCTTCATAACAATTAAAGGCCGGCTTCAATTAACATTGATTTGCTTAATTCTTTTTAACCTGCCTATTTTCTTTTTATAAAGCCACGAATTTTAATTTTGATCATTCTCTATAATTTTCTTATCATTTTCTCTTTTCTCCTAACACTCTTATCCCTCTCTTCTTTGAGACACAAGGCAAGAGAGCGCTTCCATTTTATATTGAAGGAGGCAATATCAATCAAATACCCACACACTCTCATGAAGTGATTTCTTATACAAAATCAGGTTATATTGTTTTAAAATTTTAACTATTTTTTTTTTTACTTTAATTTTGACTTTTTAATTAAAACAACTTATTTTTTATAGTAATTTAGAAGAATTTAATTATCTCAACTAGAAAATATGAATTTTTTCTGGTAGCATTTTTTCTTTTTAATTTTTCTAGTGTAGTCATAATAGTAATTTTTTTTTCCTTTTATAGGAAAAAATAATAAACAAACGGAGACTGGACCGCGGAATTTAATACATATATATATATATATATATATATATATATATATATATATTTACACACACATATTATTCTACCTTGAAAAAATAAAAAGTGTTTGGTTTAAAGTTGGCTTTAAACCCCCAAAATCATTGAGCCCTTCTTTTTTTTTTGGTAATACAATAGGAGGGGAGACTACCTCCTAAAAGAAATCATATCCCAAATAACGTGCTTCAAAGAGCGGTACACATCACTAGGAGGAGAGAATAACTCATGAAACTCCAGAGAGATTGCCTGTCCCAGAGAGATTGCCTGTCCCAGTCTAGCAAGGGCATCTATACAGCTATTTCCCTCTCTACGAATAAAAAGCACCTGATGAAGTAAGGATTGACAAGAAGCTGCTAGCATTCCCAAATGATATGGAACCTTGGATGGGAGGGAGTCACCTCTAATGAGAGAGCCTCTACAAGCTTGGCAGAATCAATTTCAAGAACAACAGAGAAGAGTTTGGCAAGGTTCACACGATAGAGACCCTCACGAACACCACCTTAACTCTACAGTAAAAGGATCTTGCATCTCCAATTTTATTATAAAATCATGAGTCCAGAAGTTATATTCGTCACAGATAAGATCCTAGAACCCACCAAACGAGAGGGGATACCTAAGGACCCATCCGTGTTCAGTTCGTAGAAACTCGGAGGAGGGGGAGTCCAATGATAGCAACCCAAATGAGGGTGGTTTCGATAACCTCGGCCAAAAGCTAAACACCCATCCTGAGTGTAATGGGAGGTAGCTGTGATGACGCCTTCTGGGGAGAAAGCAATATCTTAGAAGATGCACCAACAATGTAAAACCTAAAATTTTCAATTTAATTGTAAGAATAATTTCTAAACTATATAATGAATTTTGATGTTATAGATTTGAATCATGGAATTTAGTGAAATAAGAAATGAAAATTAGGCTTGGTGTGCACAAATAATGAAATCCAATTTTTAAAATACAATGTTTAAGGCCAAACCCAATTAGCATGCCCAATATTGAATTAAAATTTCCAAGATTTAGCTCAAGATTTATCCTTTTTTCTTTTATTAAACTAAGCCTATAAAAGTCAAAAAAGAAAAAGAAAAAGAAAAAAGAGAGTGTATTTAATATGAAAAATGTGATATGTGTGGTAAGTGTTTAAAGAGGGAACATGTGGATGTGAGAGAGAATGTTGTGTCCCAAATTCTTGAATTTTTTTAAACATATTTTTTGTATTTGTGTGTGTGTTGGACGTGGAAGAGAGGGAGAGAGAGATAAAGAGAGAGAAAGAAAGAGAAAAAGAGAAAAAGAAAGAGAGAGAGAGAGAGATAGAATAATATTTTTCTTCTTCCAAAACCTAAATTTCGAGCTCCTCACTTTTTCCCCACAAACCCACCTCAAATTTCATCAAAATCAACATTTAAACTTAAAATCAGCTATACCTATCCATGTAAACCTCATACACAGTCTCAAAGAAGCACAAAATGGAGTGAAAGATTTTTTATTCAAGCCAAAAGTGTTGAGAGTAGGAAGAGACCGAGGAGAAGAAATTGAGAAAAGAATTTAGGGGTTTGAAAAGCTAAGAACAAGGTAAGTTAATTCATAGTTTTAAATTTCTATTTATCATTGAAATAGAGATGAATCTCATGTTCCATAATCTGAACTTAGAAGAGTGATGAAAAATTGGATTGAATATAGAAACCTTAAATTTCTGCAAATAGGATAGTCTGACCAAGCTGCAGTCTTTTTATTATAACTTTCTCTATACAAATTCAAATTAAGTGATGTTATCTACATGTGAAACTAGACTTTCATACTTTGAAAATGAGATATGATTCACTGGATTCTGATGAGAATTGGATTTTTAGTAATTGTTCAAAGTGAGACCTTTTGTTGAACAATCCCCTATTTCTGCCCTATTTTGGCTGAGACTTTGGCTTGATTTTAAGATACATTCTAGGTTGAATTTATCTAAATTATGAACATAAAATTTGTAAATCTATGTCTTATCTTTAATTTGAGATAAAAATCATGTGATTTGGATATCTATAGTGAAAGTTATAGCCAGTTTTCCATGACTGCACTGATTAGAAATTATGTAGTCAAGACCACTTAGAATAAGTCTCTATGTTTTTATGTAATTGGAGTAGATCTAAACTACAAATATAAAGAATTATTGTTTTATGGCTAGTTTTGAGTGAAAACTAGAAATTCTACAATTCAAGAATGATAGTTCAAAGTGCAATGATTTTCTTAAGACATGAAAGTATGAAAAATGAGTTTTGAAAATGGGTAGTGAGAACTCTAAGTATAAAGACATATTTTTCACTTTACATATCATGCACTTATCATCTTAATAGCATTGGATGGTGTCTAATCTAAATCCTATGTTGTGATTTACATAACCATTAGGTGAACATCCATCGAATCGGGATAAAGTTGAGACTTTGGATTAGTGGGAGTGTATACTCTCCACAAACTGTGAGTGAGACTTTTATGTCATGTTTAATGAAAAATATTTTTATGTATTTTGAATACTTTATTTTGAAATGTGATTTTATAACTTTATTTGAGTGTGATGTGTTCTCATGAACTATGATGTTGCAAATGTGAACTTTGATATGTTATTGCCACATAATTTTACATTATTTGATGATTAATGCTCATTGGGACAAAAAGGAATATGAGTTGTAAATTTGTTTTGGAATTTGATTGTAAATGAAAACTCTATTTTTGGTGACTGATTGTTCACGTAACTACTGTGATTTATTGCTCACTCATAACTAGCGGGAGGAAGAGCGGTATGAGTTAAACCAGATATTGGATTTGGGTAGTATGATGTAGGGCATTAACCTACCAATGGTTATGGTTGAACAGTCATGAGTCACCAATGGTGATATCCAAACCAACACCAAGAATGAGATATTTTTTTTAACAAATGATGGAATAAAACTCTTGTTGGTTCTAGTCCTTGACCCCGGCTAAGATCTTGGATTGGAAAGTATGTTTTCGGTAGTTTAAAAGTTTTAAACGAAATGCAACCCATTTGATACAAATAGAAATATTTCATATTGAATACATTGATTGTTAATACTCTGTGAATGTTTGTAAACTTGTAAATGATTTTACAATGATAACATAGAATTTGTTGATAATGGTTTTAGAACATGATCACACTCCTATTCATTGGCATGTACATAGATTTTTCACTTACTGAGTACATTTGTACTCATCCCATTCTTTTCTTTCTATTTTCAGGTGTGTAGATAGTAAGTGTAGGAAAAGGGTTTCTTTGGAGATCTGTGAGATCCATTTTGTCTGGAGTTTTGCACTTCATATAAAATAGTCTTATTTTGGATTTACATAGTTGTAGACGGATCCATGGGGAAGATCAATCAAAACGGAATTATATTTTATTATTGGTTATTTGTATAAGATCTAATACTTTTGTATATATATGTTTTGATTGACCACTTTGTATTAAGGAGAATGGAACTTTACTTATTTCATTTTGAAAAAGATCATATGGATAATCTTTTATGATTACAGAGATTAGACGTGAATTAAATTCAGATTGATAACAGGTTAACCATGTGGAGTCTTGGAGTGCGTGCCTGGGTTGCACGTAGTTCCATACAATACAACGATTGTTACGTACTTAGATTCGAGAATCGGGGCGTGAAATACAATGAACTTTATAAATGTCTCAAGGTGTATACACAAAGCAAATTGACCAGCCCATGTGGATGGCATGTGACCGACAGTTACGGTCGAGCCACTAGTTCACCGATTGGATCCCCAACGTCGGATAAATGTAAAAGCCAAGCCCAAATCTAAGGCTCCATGGAACAATCCCAGAATAGGTGAACATGAGTTTCTGAAAACTCTTTGCAGAGAGGATACAAAGGATCATAGTTGAGGCCACGACGGCATCCTATACTGCTAGTTATCAAAGTACTATGGATAAATAGCCACACTAGAAATTTGGCTCATTCCTGGCACTTGGGTACAAGTTCTGTAGTGTCTAGTTGGCAAAAAGTGACATAAGCCAACCTCATTGAGAAATCTTCTACCTAACAGACTGAATCCTGGGCCTCAAGATCATGGGGGATCAGCATTGCCACACCTCCTCCACCACAGACTGAAAAAGGAGGGTCGTGAGGCCAGAAACGTCCACTGCCTGTCGGAAGTAATGAATTGACTTATCAATACTAATACAGATGAAGCCAAAGAACCTCCCAAAATCCTTTAAGACAATGGGCCTATACCAATCCAATTGTCCTCCCAGAATTGGATACTCCTCCCTTTACCCAACTACTAACACAGTCCACTCTTAAGTGATTCTCGAATCCAAAGTCAACCTCACCAAAAGGATGACCAACCGGAGAGACAACTGCAATGAAGGAAATCTCTCTGGTAGAGATATTTGTGCTTAAGTACCTCACACCATAAAGCCGGATCTAAGGAGAGAAGGCATCGACCGAGCTTGGCAATAAAAGCCCTATTTGCATCCTTGGACATTTGGATCCCATCTAATCGCATGAACCAGGTGGGCCCCCTCCGAATCACCCCAAAGGAAATGACGGTTTAATCTATCTAATTGCGTACAAACTGATTCAGGAAGCCAGGTTGGCTACATATTATAAATCAGAACCAATGATGTGACTGCTTGAATCAGAGTTTTCCTACCTGCAATACTCAAAAACTTAGATTTCTAGCCAGTAGTCTTACTCTAAACTTGTTCAACAAAGAACTGGTACTAGGACCTACTACCTGACCATGAGTAACAGGGACTCCCAGATACATCCCAAGGTTTTCCGTTAGAAGAAACTAACTCTGAGAGGCCATAAATCTCTTCAGAGATAATAGAGCCCGAGGGGAGATAGACAACTTAGACATTCATGGATTCAAAACTAACCTACTGCACTCAAAGAACTCGTGGAGATAGTCCAGAACTATAGTCATGGCCCAGGGCTTTGCATCCGCAAATAATAGAAGGTCATCAACAAAGAACAAAGGGGAAACAGTTGGGCCTGAAAGAGAGGATCGAATAGGACTCCATCGACCCTTGCTGTCCTGAGCCTGAATCATATATGAGAGCTGCTCCATAACTTGTATAAATAAGTTGGAGGACAAAGAGTCATCTTGTCTCAGACCTTTCCCCAACACAAAATATGTAAGACCTCTCCATTCCAAAACACCACTGAGTGTGAGTAACAACAAATATAACCAGCCGAATCAACTGATTAGGCAACTGTAAATCCTACAATGTCTAACCCAGAAAAGCCAAACTAATGTTGTCATAAATCCGTTAAAGATCAAGTTTCAGAACCATTCTCCAATGGCCACCCTAGAAGATAAAATCATTGAGCTGCCCCTTATATAATACACTTAGCACCACCATATCCGTTGGCAAATAAGTTGTGATGTGTTATTACAAACAGAGACAAAAATGTGTTGATAGCTAGGAGTTAAAAACGAAATTGGGTTAATCTTTATTATTGAACACTAATAAAAATCCATTCAATGCATATATCAAATTAAATTTAAATTCGTTTCATTCATAATATTTGTAGTCTCATAAGACAAATGATTGTTTTATGTTTATCTTTGTAAAATGACTAATGATTATTTTTGCCCTCTTCCTCCTTATACACACACAGTTGTTTATCTATTTTTTTTTTTTAAAGCTAGGTTTTATCCCCATTCCATAGCCAATTTTATAGAAAGTTGAATATATATTGAACATGAGGTTGTAAAATGAATGATGACAATGAATTATTCTAGATTAAATACAATTACCTATTCAAAATATTCAACCTTTTGGGCATTAATTATTGCAAATCCCTTCAATCCCAAATTTGTTAAATGCATTTTCCAAATTAAATGATATAAAAGAGAATTGATTCCATTGATATAAATATCTGGGACTAGCTTTTATTTGAAAAATATCTTTTAAAAAAAATAGTCAAAATCACCCTGATTTAATAAGTAAGATTGACAAATTACCTTTTGAGCATATTGTCTATGTCTGTATTATATTAAACTCAATTGAGATTATGTTGAATTTTCAATAGAATGATTTATTAATATTAGATGGATTTTTTAATACAAAGATCTACAAATATTATTAATGCAGAATCTTGCTAACATACCCAACAATAGCAGTTCTAATCCAAGACTCACAAAACAAAAGGTAAAATTGGTGGGGAGAGGTCAACTCCCTCACAATCAAGTCAATGGTAGAATTTGAGAGTGTTCGATAAAGATAGAGTAAAGCTTAGAGAAAGATGAAGGAGATGAATAAAATGATGAATTTGAGAGAAGAATAAAACGAGGAATTAGTACTCTGATAATCACATGAATAATTTTATACCCTTGTCATTGATAAAAATCATAAGTTCAAATTTTGCACCCTCCCTATTACAAAGAAAAACAAAAGTATTATGAAAAACAACAAAATTATAACCTTGGATTAATAACATGCTGGTATGGGGGTATAGACCTAGACTGAAAAGGTGTCCGTCTCAAGTACAAGAACAAAATTTGTCTTATCAGTAAGGCATATGGGGGTATAGACCTAGTGTAATACCCTGAACACTTGGTGTGCTCTGCAGCCCCAAATCACTGCACACCAAGGCCAAGAGGCAGGCAGTTAAAACTGTCTTGGCACATCAGAAGGCGGTTGAGACATGTCTTGGAATACTCGCAGGCAATGTCTGAATACAATTTAAATGTAATAAACTGTATTAGATATGTGCTAGCATTGGTTGTAATCGGTTATGCTTAATCATCATCAGCAGATGGGTGTGTTAACTGCTATGACACTTATGCATGGGTTAAGTCTCAAAAGACTGGGGAAAGAAAAATTTTGAAAAGAGAAATTGTAATTCCATCTTAGTTTATTGTTGTAACATTGTTGGCGCAATACATGGTTGAGAAGTATCTTTCCTGTAATTATTTGTGTGCTTTCCATTAGCCTCCAAGGTACTATTTTGTGGTGAGAAAAACAAACAAAAGAAAGCGTGCTGCAACCAGTAGAGAGCTGGTTTGCATCAGTTGGGGCGAAAAATCTAAGGAAGAATTTTACTCCGGTAACACCTACACTCCCTCCCCTCCGTCCATGTTCGTAGAATCAAACTTTGTTTTGATGACTTCAAATTTTATTTAAATGACTCAACACTAAAGGGTTACCATCAGCTATCATACTTGTGCCAGTGCGTCACCAAGTACAATGCCTATAGAACTACTTATATGGTGAATTTGTTTTGGATATTACTACAGATTTTATACATATAATATGATGATTTTCACAAAAAGAAAATGATAATACATCCAATTCAAATGTACCTCCTCAAAGCTTACAGAAATTTTAGAAAGGGAAAAAGAATACGAAATCCAAATCTTAGTGCCCTTGCATTGTTTATAATGTTGATTTCTTTATACTATCAAAAAAAAAAAAATGTTGAATTATTTATTTCTTATTTATCTTTTTTTTTTTAAAAAAAAATTAGTAATTATCTCATAATGATAATTCTGAAAAGTATCATATTTCCTTTACGATATTATAGAAGTCTCCGGTATCTTCAAAATTCTAAATTCCACCCAGTTTCTCTCTCACTCTGGGATGGTGATCAGAAATAGGCCTACCAAGCAAAGCAAAGATGGTATAGCCATCTTATGCCTGGTATCAATGTATAACTAAGTTAATTTTATTATGTTTCTTTTTCTTTCTTTTCAATTATTTTTCATTTTGGAGTCCTAAATACCAGCGCATAGCTATTGCCATTCTCGCTATATCAAGGTGTCATCATCTAGTGATGATGAGAACCAAAAAATAATAATAAAAAAAGGTTCCCCAGTGATATATGAGTCAAGTGATAAGCCGTAGCAAGATATCATCGTGGCCCTAAGAAAATTTAAAAAAAAAAAAATCATAATTGCTCCATATAATAAGTAATAATTATTAGAAAAGAGTAGTTAATTTAAATAAATTGTAAGTTTTGGTTTGGCCAATAGAGACCACTTGACAAAAAAGATTTTTCAATCCTTTTTTTTGTGTTCTTATTTATTTGCTTGATATCTTCCCTCATAAAACTGGTCAAGTGCAGGTCCCGACTGCTTACATTGATGGAATCAATTCTCTTTTAGATCATTTAATTAGGGAAATAGTTAAATGAATTTGTCTTTTTGGCCCAAGTTGCAACATTTGATGCAATATTTTTCCTGTTTGGTTCTCATTTTCATGCCATCCATATTGGGAAAGTAAATCGAAAAGCCATACTTAAAAAGGAAGCATTGACACTAGTCCATGTGTTTATCGAACCAAAACATTACATTGTAATGATCATGCAACAATTTGTAAAATCATGAGCAACAAAGATTTATACTAGGAGTGCTCTTACATTTTTCAATACATCAAGCACTTAGCAGCGGTTCAACTCAGCAATTTTTGAGCTGTCATTACCCATCTATTTCCCAATGCTGCTTGGCTTGTTATTAGAATTTGCTCTTCCTCTTTGGTCCATGGCCCCTTCTGTAATACAAGAGAAGGGTTAATCTATAAATTTGTACTAAAAAATAATTATGCTTTTGGATTAATAATCACATAGGTCGTTGATTTTTGAGATTTACAACTAGCCAATAAATTACATGCATGAACATCAAGCGTGTACATAACATATAGCTATATACTATAAACAATCACGCGGCTTGTACATGCACTTAACAGAACTTTACAAAACAACTCTCACTTAGAATTATATCTACTATTTTAACTTTATCTTTTCCCTAGTGTTGAAAGTGTTTGAACAAAGAAGTTCGTATTTTCTTCAAAGTAGTGGCAGTGTTTATCACCAGCCATAGGTATTAAACCATTGATGAGGATCTGTCTCATCCCCAAGGAAAGATGGTGAAATATACTTGCAATTGTACATCGAAAGATTCATCTTAATTTATGTTGATAGAACAACTTGAATCGAAATTCATTAACAAGTGAAAAGAATGAGTTATCATCCAACTGCAAAATACTTCAGCGCTACATATATTAAATCCATTATGTAACAATGGTAAAATTGTTTGAACATTAATAGCTAAGCATAAGTCAATCAAATTGTGCTTTTCATTCCATAAAGCTACCTATGACAACAAAATGAAAAATAATTAGAACAAGAAGGGCAAGAACCATAAAGAGAATAATTAAGTTACTTGATACAATGCCTCAGATGATTGAGCCATCGCTCTCGGCATTGCTTTTCGGACCTCATACCGTTCCTCTTAGATATACAAGTCTAATGTATTTTGCGTGAATTTCTATTTATGCTTACCGACTCTCTCAGCAAGCTGCATAAGGATTTCACAAATATAAACTATAATTGGTCCAAAAAAGATTAAAAAAAAAAAAATTAAGCAAAGGCAAAAACACGGACCTGTCTTCATGATCATTCCATTGCCCTATGCCTCCTTTCCCTTGTATTTGGCTCCAAGGACTTGTATTGCTCTTTATCATTATCGATCACATAACCGATAATTAATCCAACTGGTCAACCACATCTTCGGATATTAATCCATTAGAAGAATTAATTTCACCATTTAAGTTGTTCAATGTAAATAGTGCTTCAACATTATGAGGAGGAAGAGCCGTTTTCTCAGTAACACCATATGACATTTGATTAAATGGTGCAGTTTGGACTCCAAAATATGGATCCAACCCACTTGAAGGAAGTTGATGGATTGTGTGTGGGTAGAAAATTTCATTTGATAGAAAAACCACGTGGCTTGTGGTATCCATTGGATGGACTCATGGGGTAGTTGGAGATATATAGTTATGATCTAAAAAAGGCTCAACTTCAAAGAAGTTATTGCCGAAACCTTGGAGGAATCCATTGGAAGGAGTTGTGAGTAGACAGCCATTGTTTTTATTGGTGTTTTGGTACTTACCATAGGAGAAGTTTGGTTGAGAAGTATAACAATTCTCCATTGGAGAGTGAAAAAGAGAGCGGAATGGGAGAAAATTAAGCAAATGGGAGGAGGAATTTTTGCAGAGCTAGAGAGTTGTACTCTTGGTGGGTAGAACTTGGAAGAAATTAAGGATTTTTTAAAAATAATAAAATAAAGTAAAATATCAAAAAAGAGAAAGAGTTTGAAAAAAATTTACCATTGGTAAATTGCTAATCTGATCTCTAGATGAAGAATTGGTTCATCTTCATCCTCCTCCTCCTTCTACTCTCTTTTTCCTCCCTTAAAGTCATGAAGAATTATGGCTAAGAATTCTATGAAAAACTGAGTTGTCTATATCTACTTATTTATAGACTTGAGTTATAGCTCACTAGGAGTGACCGTTATTGATATAAGTCGAACGGTAATTAACGTTCTTTCAAAAATTATTAATTTAATTAAATGTCAAATATAAAATAATCATTAATATATATTATTATAATAATAAGAAAAAACACATTTTTCTTATAAAAAGATAAAATTTCTATTTTCATAGTATATGATTTACTTATTCTTTAAGAAAATTACCACAAGATTGGATGGCCAATATAATAAAATAATGATCCTAATAGTTTTCCTTTTGTTGCATTTGTGAGATTCGTTGAGATTTTACGTCCTTTGTATGTGAGAAACGATAAATATTTGCTTCTTTTAAATAATTCTCACAAAATCTAACTTCTTTTATTTCTTATTACCACTTGCTTATCCAAGTTAGGGAGATTTGATAGGAATATTTTTCAAAAAACAAAAAGATCTCCACTAGCATGCTATATTCCAATTATATTTATAAATTAGTCTAATTATTCTTTTGAGTTGTAATCAATCACTGGACTGTGTGTGATTGAGTTAATTATTTCATCAATACTTTTTTTTTTTTGAGTCTCCTGGATTTAGTCCACTACCCAATTTCTGAAGGTTTACTTCGACTAATCCGAGTCGAACCGCTCAAATCCCTCGAGGGGGTAAAACTCTTCCCAGCACATTTGCTCCATCCGAAACTTGAACTTCAGACCTCTTGGATGGAGTCGACAAACATGTGATGAGTTTAGGGTTTCTATATATTTTGCAATTTTAATTGGATATTAAGGTTTTAAAACTTATATATGTTGTGGAATGGTGGAGTGAATCAATAAGTTCATTTTTTCTATGTACTTTCTGATTTTTATGTTAGAATAATTTTTTGATGCCGTTTAAGTTTAAATTTGGGATCATGTGGGAAAAGGTACAATGTAATTATGTAATGGAATGGTTGTATTTTCTGGGACACTGTTTTCAACTTCCCAAAATGCCTAAAGTAGACTCTGAGGCGGATTTTGGGGATGTTGAGAGATAGATTCAAATTGCCTTATTGAGATGCTTACAGAAGGGAAAGGATTAGATATTTGCACAAAAAATGTCTGTAATATTTGTTTTGTTATTAATTAATTTGTTTAAGATTCATGTATGTTTAATCAATTATTTATTTTGTTGATTTATTTTTTAGTCATTTGAGAAAAAATTGGAGTAATTTACGTTTCACAAAAAAAAGAATATAATTCTATACATTTTGTAATGCAACAAATTGTAACACATGAAAATCAATTTGTTGTATATATATATGATAAAATGAATAAATTGTGTAACATATGAGATATTAGATTTTTATCATGTTGGAAAAACAAATAAATGTTGGTTTTTTTATCGTTATCATAATTTGTGTAACATATGAGATTTTTATAATAAAAGAAAGAAGAAATGTGTATATATATATATATATGAAAAAACAAATACATTTAAAAATTTGACCAATTATAAAATTTGACCACAACAATTTGTTGTATGTACGTAATATTGCTATAAATTTTAGGGAATTTGAATGGATGTTCGTAAATAACACATTTTTAACATGTGATCTATTGGCTTTTGGTTTTGTAGGTGACACTTAGTTTTTGATTTGCTACACTCAGTGAATGTGACTATTCATTGTGTAACTCTTAGTTTGTCATACTTAATGAAAGTGACATCTTTGTATTCGTTTCAAATGTATATATATATATATATCCTCTTGTAACTTTATTTACACAACATCAAGAGAAAGAATATTATTTTCTCTAAAATTTCTCCCTCTATATCATATTTATTTCTATTTTTTGATTTCATAATACTTTTATAATACGTTATCAATATAAAATTTTAACCAATCAAGTATGAAACTTTTCAAAAGAAGACAAAGAAAGAAGCATTCTTTGATAAATATTTTGTTATTCTTGTATTTATCATTTTTTAATATAGATGTACTTTATAAATTTTTAATATGATATTTACATTTGAATATATATATTATCACATATGTGAGTATCATATGATGTAGAATATTAATCATGTCAAATCTCACCAAGCTTGATTTGTGGTTCACAACATCCGTGGAAAAAATTATTTGTTATGGGTACTTGATACTGAAATCCACTTGAATACAAATGGACTTGCAGAGATAATTAAAGAAAATAATCAAAAAATTTTGCAAAATTGCGCAAAGGCAAAAATTTTTCTCCATCATCACTTCAGCAAAAATTTAAAAATCGAATATCTGACAGTGAAAGATCACTCGAACTTTGGAAAAATTTAGAGGAAAGGTTTAACCACCAAAACATGGTAATTCTTCCTAAAGATTATTATGATTGGATTCATTTGAGATTTTAAAGTTTCAAAATAGTAAATGAATATTATTTAGCTATATTTAAAATCAATTTTCAATTAAAACTTTGTAGAGATAAAATTACTGATTTTGATATGCTAGAGAAAACTCTATCCATTTTTCATGCTTGAAATATGATTCTGCAATAGCAATATCAAGAAAGAGATTTTAAAAAAATTTTGAACGAATTTTTTGTTTATTTGTGGCTGAACAAAATATTGAGTTATTGATGAAAAAACATGAAATCCATCCAATTGGTTCTAATTCATTCCCTGAAATGAATACGATAACTCATGACAATTCTGGACATGGACAAGGATGTGAAAATGGCCATGGTCATGGACATGGCTGTAGTTGTGGCCCGTGGTCATAGTTGCAGTTGGAACGTTTACTGTAATAATCAAGTAGTTATGCAAATTCATCAAACCATTAGAAGCGAAAAAATCTTTCTAAGAAACAAGAAAAAAGTGGATATAGCACCAAAATATCTTGTTAATTTTTATGAAACTTCATTGAAAGAAAAAGAATAAATATGTGGAGATATTTTTTGTATCAAAATAATGATCCTGATAATACTTTTGAGGGTCTAACAAATTTGTTTCATTTAAATATTGGTGATTTTTTTTTACGATGCTATTATTAATTAATAAAATTAATGCTTATTTTCTTTATTATTTTATAATTATTGTTATTTAATGCAAAAATTCGTTATTTATTTATTTATTTATTTCATGAAGAATTTATGAATATTATTGTATCCACTATTGGATCCAATATCAAATATGAGTAACTCTATTTTATAGATAGTGCTATTATACATATTATCCTAAAAAACAAAAAGTATTTCTCTCATTTAATGTGAAAAGAGAAATGTGAATGCTTTATCCAGTAACATATAATTGATTGAAGGCCCTAGAAGAGTAAATATTTTACTATAAGAAGAAATAAATTTTATGATCAACAATGCATTATTCTCTCCTAAGTTCTACATAAATTTATTAAGTTTCAAAGGCGGTCATCTCAATGGAAATCATATAGAGACAATAAATGTTGAGGGATACTGAATATTTATGCATCATTAACACTAAATTGGGACATAAAAAAATATTAAAGAGATTATCGGTTTTTTATTTTTATTTTTATTATACACATATTTGACCTATTTGAGTAAAAGTAACATTAAACCAGAAGTTTACTAATAAAAATGTATTCGTATTATGACATAATCGATTATGGTATCCTAAATTTGTAACGATGTGATTATTGAAAATTCTGCTAGACATCCATTAAAGAACCTGAAAATTCTTCAATCTCATGTGTTTCCATGTGCTACATGTTATTAAAGTAAACTGATAATAAAGCCATTGCAGGAAAAATTGGGATTGAATCCCATGGATTTTTGAATAAAATATATGACAATATGTGCAGACCGATTCATCTACCATATAGACCATTTAGATATTTTATATTTTGAATTGATACGTCTACAAGATAATCATATATGTGCTTATTATCAACTCGAAATCTGACATTTTTGAGATTGTTCGCTCAAATAATTCATTTACAAGCACAATTTTCGGTAACAACAATTAAAGTTTGAAAGAGCGCTGAAAATTAAAAATAAAAATAATAAAAGGAGATAATGAAAAATAAACTATTCATTTCACTCTTATCTTTACAAATAACTTGCATTCAGGGTTTGAGCGACCTATTGCGATATTTTACTAAATTTCCTATATTTAAGATCTTGTTCCTTTTACCTGGTGCATTTTTTTTTTTTTATTTTTGTTATACATGTCTAAATTATTTTAGACAATACTCTTTCATTTTATCTTTAATTGAATTGACTCCCAACTTAGTATACATTTATTCATTTTTAATTCTATCTTTTCTATTTTTATTATATATCCATATAAATATCCTTATTTCGTTTACAACAATTTTATAATCTTCTTATTATTTAATTGTCCAACATTTGGTGCGATATAATATGTAGATCTTCCTGTAATTTTATAAAACTTTCCTTTCAACTCCAATGACATTGAGCGATCGTAAAAACTTCTAAATGTATTTTTTTTTATTTCATCTTATCTGCTTAGATCTTATGATTTATATTTTCATCTATTTTGTCATCGTTTTGAATAATGGAACTAAAATATCCAAAACATTTATTTTTTTATGTCTTATTCTTATAATTTAATTGTTTCTTCATTATTATTACTCACAAATGTATATTTCATGTATTCAGTTTTTAACCAACTTAATATAAATCCTCTGAATTTTAGTATATCCTTTTATAACTCCAACTTAATACTAATACTTTCCTTAATTTTATCAACTAGCACTATATTATTTATAAAAAGCATATACTATGGTATTTCATTTTAGATATTTTTTGTTATTTCATCTATCACTATTGCAAAAAGAAAGAGACTTTTAATGAAATCTAATGTTAATTGAAAATCTATCACTTAAATCCCTATAGATTCACATATTGATAATAACTCTCTAATATATATCTTTAATGAATTCAGTGTACTTTAACAAGTTTCCGTTCTTTATCAATACTCACCATAATATTTCTCTAGGAACCTATCATATGTTTTTTTTAGATCAATGAATATCATATGTAGGTCTCTCTTCTGTGTTCTAAACATTTCCATCGATTGTATAAACAAGTGAATCGCTTCAGTGGTGGATCGTCTATGCATGAACTCAAATTGATTTTGAGACACATTTATCTCTAATTTTAATCTATACTCCATCACTTTCTCTCACAATTTTATAGTATAACTAATAAATTTAATTTTTCTATAATTGGAATAATCTTATATGTGTCATTTATTCTTATATAGTGGAATAACTGTATTATCTCTCTATACTTGAGGTATTTTCTTGATTTGATAAATTTTGTGAAAAAAATCTGTCAACATTCTTATCATCACTTCACCGAAATATTTTCAAATCTCAATAATGATACTATTGGATCCTATAACTATTATTTTTCATTTTCTTTAAAGCTTCATTTATTTCATGGGAACGAATCTTCTATTTAAAATCCCTATTGATCTCCTCTATAGTTATTGTAATATCGCTAATATCTCTTGTATCCACAACATTAAAGAAATTATCAAAATAACTCATCCAATAATTTCTTATGTTGTTATTCCTTACAAGGACCAAATTTGTCTTACTCTTAATACACCTAACACTATTTAGAGTTTTTTTCTTCCCATCTCTTAGTTTGACAATTCTATAATATCTTTTTCTTCATTCTTAATTTCTAGTTTCTTATATAATTCATTATATATCTTATTTGTTAATATACAAATAATCTTTTTGACTTCTTTTTTTGCACTCTTATACTTTTCAAATGCATCATTACCTATATTACTTTTAAAATTCATATAACACTCTACGTTGTTTATATAATAGTTTGGATTTTCTCATTCCATCACCATAACTCCTTATTTCTTGGTACCCAACTTTTAGATATACGAAAAACCTCTTTACCTATATTCTTAATATTATTAGATATTTCTACCTATATAGTTTCTAAATCATCATTAGTAGACTAGGTGGTTGTTTGAATTAATTTGTCTCTAAAAGTTGTTACATTTTTCCTTTTCAGATTCAACTACTTAATTTTTGACTCCATAAATTTGCAACTTATCTTTTGTCTTTTAGGTACACGTACATCTGAAACTGAAAAGTTATGTTGAGTTACTACATTCTCTCATAGTATAACCTTACAATCCCACAAATCATTTTATTGCTCCTCCTTGTGAGGAAGAAATCTATTTAACTGGCATTTGATCAACTTCTGTATATAACTATGCACGACTTTCTTTTTTTGAAAAATGTGTTTAATAGTATCAAATTGATTATTATGGCAAACATTAAAATTGTATCCCTACCTCGTTCTTACTATCAAAATCAAAGTTACTATGTACGATTTCATATCCATCATTACTCTTACTTAAATGTCCATTTAGATCTCCGATAAATAATTTCTCCTCACTAAGTATAATTTGTATAAATTCATTTAAACTCTCTTAAAGCTATTGTTCGCTAGTTGCATCTGTACCTATTTGATATGCATAAACATTAACTATATTAATTATGTATTCTTTACTAACTAGCTTGATAATCAAAATTTTATCTTTCTTCTGATCTCCACTATATCCTCTTATAAGTTTTTATGGATAATTATTCTTACCTGGTTTTTAGTTTTATCTCTACCTATATACCAAAACTTACTTCTTTGGTTTTCTCCCACACCCACTTAGTTTCTTGAAAATATATAAAATTAATCCTCCGTTTAGTCAGTATTTGTCCTAACTCTCCTAACTTACTGGTTAAGGATTTTATATTCCAAGTGGTTAGGTGAATTTTATCTTCATGGACTACCTTCTTTACCTGCACTCATCCACATAAATACGAGAACACTTACGTACTTAACACCACATCTAGATGACAATTTGATGCGTCAATTTTAGACAATACCCTAGAGGCCTTTACTAACTTGTTACTGTACCTAGAATTCGATGCAGCACATCATTGAGAAGGAAACACCTCAACAAATTTTTCATATTTATCTTTTATTTTGATTTCAAATAAGATTTTACACTGACTGTTAACCTATCACAAGTTTCCTAATCTATCTGAACTTGAAACTGACCATGACGAATTTTAAAAACATTATAAGTAAAATAAAACAAAATAAAATAAAGACAAGCTAAATTTTCTGAACGGGTCATATATCATTAATTTTTTTTTTTTTAACTCGAGTAAAATCTTTTCCTTCATACTCATGACCAATGAATCACTAAAACCAAATATTACTTAAGATATACATTCATATAATTTGATCTAATCATACTTAAAAGGACACATATCAAAGAAGATAAGTTTTATTTTTTTAAATATTCTTTTTTATATATATTATATGTATTAATATATACACACACACACATATTATGCTTATTGTTATTATAATCAATTTATTTTTAGTGAGACTAATATCACAAGCTATCTTATTTACAACCTTAGTGGGTGGTCCAATAAAAATCAACATTTTTTCAAAGGTTTTGGAGCAGACATCCTCCGATCAGAACCTAATCTTGCAAACACTACATAGCAAACTAATATCCATTTTGATTAACCAGCCTCCAACAAATGATTTACAACACTCGGCGCATCCCTAGCGGCAAAGTGGTTGGTCACGGCACAGGGTTCTCAACCACATGATCTTCATTACTAGTGTTTAGCTTGGCTTCAAATCTGGGCCTCTTGTTGCAGCCTTGCTGCTCAGCTTCAGCATCACTACTTTCTGCAGACTTATTCTTTATTGGTGAAGATGAGTATATTATAGGTACCGAGACATGGGAAGGTGAGGCGCTCGCATGGGGAGACGAAGGCCTTTCCAAATCTTGGGGTAAGGAGCTGCGCAGTAAGGAATTGCTAGCTTTTTGCTGTTTGTCTAAGATCTTCTGCAAGTACCTTGCATGTTCTTCTATTCGCAACTGAAGTGCCTTTTGTACCTACAGGATGAACAGAGATCATCATGATTGTACCACAATTTCGGATGCCTTCAGCAACTTCAGATATTTAAGTGCATACAGCAAAAAAGTATTCTTGATGACTGCCATGAGAATGCCTGAAAACACAAGAAAATACCTCGAGTTGTTCATGTAATTGTTTCTGAACTTCCATCTGCATACGAAGAGCCTCAGCCACTTGAACAGTCCTACAACAGCCATGAAAAACGGATAAGAATACTTCGCCTATAATTTTGAGAATTTAGTAAGAATGCAAGAAGCCTGAAGGTAAAAGATGAATAATGACCCTTTCTTGCTGGTAATGTTTTCACTGCTACTTGGAGTTGCCTTCTTTTCCTCGGAAGTAGAAGCCTTCTTGTCTAATGACATAGGGAGGTAAATATCATCAGAGTTCATATGGTGGCTGGAATTTCTAAGGGGGGAAAAAAAAATCTCTACAAACAACAGCATCACTCCATTTCACTGAAAATACAGAAACGAAAAACTAGTAAATGTATGGAATTTTCCATAAAAATCTATTATCTTACTATACATCCAAATAAATAGAAGTTGGAAACTCAGGTTTGAAGTCTACTACTTCTGCAAGTTAGCCAAACCTAACTTCACCCAGATGAAGAAAAACAGAGGCCAAGAAGCAATTGATATAGGCATCAAATGCTACAGAAACAGCACAAAAGCTCACTGTTAAATAATCTGATGCTGATATCGGCAGCAGAAGATAACAATTCTCTTCCCCCCCCCAGCCAAAACACACACTGCCTTTTGGCTTAAGCCACAAGCACAATAAAGGAATTGCCAAGAGGGCTAATTTGCCTCCTAAGAAAGTAGTTCTGTTTATCACCTTTTTCCTTCCTAGTTGCTCTCAGGCAAAAAGACAAACAAGTTATCAACTTCAGAGTCAAAAATATGCTCCTTTGCCAGGTATAGAGCCCTTTTTAGCTCCTCTCCTTTCATTCTAACAACAGAGGTACCAAGAATAAACGGCTTTCCCTCAGATGTCACTGAAGAAAGATATTAAGAGCTCTTTTTTAAGAGCTTGAATTTTGGCTTGAAGTAAGCATTACTACTCAAAAAGGCGGCAGGTGAAAGACCTAGAAGGACAGAAAGTTGACAAGGATCTCATTTCAACACCCAAAAGTTGGACACTAAAGCTGCAAGTTGGCCAGCTAAAAAAGATAGATTAAATGCAAGTAATCTCAACAACTACACACTAAAAGGGGGGGGGGGAGACAGAGAGAGAGATGCAATTAACTATTCAAGAGAATCAATGCAATTTGAAAAATAAATCTTTCAGCAATCTGCACTTAGAAGTTTAAAACCTTATATTTTACTTAGCACAGATGCAGAAAGACACAGCAGCATCATATAAGATTTTGAAGAACAGACTATAAGTAAGCTCTAAGGCTGCATGAAGAAACCGTTGCAAAGATTGTGGTCGGAAACAGATGAAATAAGCAAAAGTTTCTTCAGTTGGGAAACCAAAGCCCTATGAAATCCTGATGTGAATACAGACAATAATAAGCCAATACCTGTACTTGAAATTCATGTAGTCAATCCCACTGTGGGAATTTGAAGTTTCTTTCATTGTAGTATGTAGAGCTTATGGGGTTATGAAGCCCCCAAAAATTATAGTTTATCAACTATAATCAGCTATGAAGTTTCTTATTACTTTAATCTGAATGACTATTGTTCTATCAATTATAGTTAATCAACTAAAAGTCTAATCTGGACAGTTAGCTCAAAGAAATAACAGAAACATAGCCAGCTAATACTGAGCTTATCTATGAAATTACATATTCTGTTTGCCAAAGTTGACAAAGCCATGATTCTGACAAGTTTTCCAAAATATAGTACCAATAAGGAAAGGAATGACCATATATTGCTTTTCTTTATGATAAGGTTTCTTACCTTCTTTTTTCTCTGGTATATATTTGGCAAGCCTATATTTCTGCAAATAACAGGCAATGATTGTATTAAGGCAGACTGCATATGATTTAATTATGAGACAACAGTTTGTAATATGTATCAAAAGTGTACCTGCAAGTGGCTTTTCACATGATAGATGGTCAAACCTTCAACCTTCATAAGCTTAAGCACACCCTTTGGAGTTGCCTCTGAGTTTCAAAGTAAAATGGATGAGCCACATAACACATGACAAGGATGCAGTCTTTCAGATTTTAAAAATGGATCCAGCCAACCAATTCATATTGAAGCTTAAATTTAATAATCGTCCATTAGACTAGCAAATACTAAGACTCAAGCCAGACCAGTTTTGCAGAATAGACTAGATAGTAAACTTACTTTCAGCACCCCCAAGCTTGTTGACGGCCTCAACAAAACACTCATGTAGCTCAGGAGTCCATCTCATTCTTGGTTTGTGCGCAGCTGCAGGGCTGGGTGAGCTTTGACTTGATAAAGCATCAACAGGAGGGGCAACAGAGAGATAATTCCTCTTGCTTTTCCACCCAACAGATAATTTTGGCGAGGATTGTGGGGCTTCATATAGCTCCTAAATAAAATAAGAACCATTTAATAACAAGTTAAGGGCTGGAAACGTGGAGTGATCCGCTAAATCATGCATACGCGTGTAATACATATATATGCATGTACGCATGAAAATATCTTTTTTTTTTCTACCATCTCTGGCTAAAAATTTTTGCATCAGTATAATTCCAAATACATGTGCCAAAAAAAAAGACAATTTTTGGTAGCAGAAACAAGATATCGTAGCATATTCTTCCCCAAATCAAAAACTAATAAGAAGGAAAAGAATCAAAATCACTTACATCAATCCTTGGATTTTCACAATTGTCGGTAATAGCAATGTCAAGTTGATCCGAAATAAAGTCCCATTGCTCTCGAAGAGCTAAGTTGTCACCTGCGTATCTCACACCATGAAAGCTACTATCAGAGGAATCTCCAGGCAAGTTAAGAAAGTCCTTCATGAGATCTTCTGAATGCCCCTCATCACATGGATTGCTTATATCCCCACTAAAAAGTAGGGAGGATCTTGATGAATGAACAGCAGAAATGGGCTGGTCTCCTGTTTGAGGATGTGGAAGAAATGGCAGATTGCCAAGGCGCCGATGGATATCAGAGCTTGAGGAAGGTGACACATGCAGGCTAGTACAGAACAGGGAAGAACTAGATGAGGTACTCTTAGGAAACTGACTGGACCCAAGTGATATAGGGCTACTCGATCCAGACTTCACACCAGAGTTCTGACATTGGACCTTGGATGCTTGGAAAGTGTTGGGTGAACCAAGTGATTCTGTTTGAATTGAAGGACGTGGACATGAAGATGGAGAATTACCAGATAAAAGACATTGACCCTTTGCTTCTGCACTTGGAAAATTATGAATAGGTGATATGGCAGCACAGTAGAATTTCATCACTCCTCTGGAAGATTCACTTTGCCTGACAGATACGATACTAGGGTGATTCATGGTCTTCAATTGCAGCCCAAGTATTCATCCACCTTGCCAGATTGTAGATGTCACAGTTGGACAGTAGAGTTAGACGATAATAAGCTGCTAGTTAGAAACAAAAATAAAAGCGCATCATAAACTCTAAAATTGACTTTCTGCAACTCCCAAATTCCACCAACAAAATTATAATCAAAACGTGACCCAAAAACGTTTACAAATAAGATCTCAATTAAAACTTTCAATATCCTTTACACAGAAGGATATTTTCCAAGGCATTCACACATTCCATAATTGAAACCTACACATCACACATGTAACCTGATGGAACAAAATATGCCGAAGGTAAATTAAATTCTGGGGGCTCCGTCTCTTGATCACTCCTGCCCGTCAATTAATGGGGAGTGAAAACTATTGAAAACACTCCCGTGGCACAAACCTGTAAAAATTGACCAAGGATAACCTCATCAGTGCTGTACATAAACAAATGATAGTAAGTAATATTAAATCCATATAATATACAGTTTGTGGCTTCTAAAACCCATCAACTTGCAAATCAGTGAAAAGATGACTGAGATAATGTTGCATGATGCATAAGAACAAGTAGATCAGGGTTTAACAAGAAAATGCATTGTTGTGTATGCTTTTAAGCACATCAAAGCCTATTAAGCCAGATATATCAATCACCAGCCCATATTCAATATATCATGAACACAGGATCTGCTCTTAAGGTTGAATGTGAGTATAAGACTAGAAATAAAACCATCCACTCGCTGCCTGCCTAGAAGGTGCTAGACCATACACCTACTTAATTTTTTTCGTAAGCTGTATCAACTCACGGATACTGAAATGTCTCATCATAGATTGTTCAAATTAATCGTTACAGGATGAGTTTATGAGTGCAGCTGCCAGTGGAACCCATAAAACAACATCAAAATTCATTTCAAAAGCCAACAACATTTGCAGAGTAGACAACACAGACCAATCAACAGCATAACTTGCTGACCACTTAAGCATATAACTCTTAGAACACTTGGCATTTATATAAGATGGGACTACTTGCAGAGGTACAAATGCAAGGATGTTATTTTCTTTCCCACCATGAGGCAAAATGTACAACAGAATCCAAATTCAGATTATGAAGGTATTGGTCATGTTCAATCTGATAAGTAAAGATAAAATTCTCCTGACTGAAAAACTGTATTATAAATAACACTTGGGAAAATTGGCGAAAGAAGAAATTGAGAAACCACTTCCCAGGCAAAGATAATTAATGAAGGATAAAGAAGAAAGATAACATCTAATTCATATCTCCTTTTCCTCCAAACAGCCCACCTGTTTCATCATAGTGTAACCTTCTGACAAACCTAGAGATTAGATTAAGGACAGTTCCAGCCTGACCCAATAAATTTCCAATGAGCAAATTAAGCTTAAAATCTCTCTTACTGTGCAGCACTGCATCAATCAATGGTCTACATCCACCTATTTGCCCTGGCTACACTAGCTCATAGAATATCTCCTCTTTCGGAGCTTATCAGAGAACTAAATCAAAGATCTTCAGAATGTACAATTAATCATTAAAGCACCAAACAAATAGTTCTCTTTCTATGTTGTCCTCTTTTTCTAGATTTACCCATGATAAGTTCCTCAAAGTAGACGCAAAATTGCGAAGGCAGTGACATCTAAATCTTGAGATGGAAATTCATAAATATCCTCCAAGATGCAACTACTTCATAGTCTTACCACACCATTGCGTGTAAAAAATTAAATAATAATAATAATAATAATAATAATGATAATAATAATAATAATAATAATAATAAAGAAACCTCCTCGTGCAATTCTAACTCCAATTCTCCTAAAGTACACAATGTCCCCAGAGAATGCTCTTTTTTTTTTTTTTGGTTGATAGCAGGCCAAATTCAATTCATCTTCACAAGAAGAAATTGCCATCACTGTAGTGTTGCAGAGACACAATCAAAACTGGTTGTTCATGTTGATTGGCTGGTTTAGGACAACAACAAAGGTGGTGGAATTGGATGGTAATGACCATGGTAGCAGTAGCCATGAGTATGGAAGAGGCAAAAGTGGTGGAAATAAGATAACATATATAGGTACTAACAAAAGTAAGCTTCACAGACTGTTCTTCACAGATCTACAAAATCCTTGATCGTTAAGCCTAAACAATCATTTCTCCAGGATATACATTCCAATATCTATGATTATCCTCAATCCATTCTTAATCCACATCTGCGAAGCATAGATTTTACAGGAAAATTACTCCTATCATAAATAACATGCATGCATAATTGAAATAATGAGCAATCAAAAACAATATTTTACATGGTTCAGTCAACATGTCTACAATCTTCATCCGCAACTGTCCATTCATTCATAGCAATCAATCATCATAATCAATCAATCTCTTCGATCCAAAATTCTTTTATTCATTTCTCTATTTATTATTATTTTTCTTTTCTTTAATTTTATTCCCAATAAAAAGCTATTTTCGATTTTTATACACTTGAGATGAACCACAATATAACAATTCAGTGGAATAAAAGACACAGCAAATGGTGACACAAAAAATTTATTAAATTCTTACTCAGGCATTTTACTATGTCGTCTCCTAACATTCGGGCATGGTCATAGATCCGCATTTATCAAGCCCACTAAAAAATGCAAAAATACCCCCCCCAAAGAAAAAAGAAAGAAAAAACACGTTATGAGTTCAAGGATGTTGGCTACATAGTTCAATTTAATTGGAACAAAATAAATTCTATCTTCAATCAATTAAGTATGTTACACATAGAGGGGAAAATCTGGGAGATATCTGTTGATCACCATGAAATTGCTACCAGTATTCCGAAGTCCTTGAAAACTATGAAAGGTGGAAAGACTGAGACAAAACATAACAGCAGACAGCATCTCAGTGTCAAATTAAAGCACCTATTGAAAAACTAAATTATTGAAGAAAAATAAACCACATAAAACTTACTTTGAATTTTCATAAACCCATTAATCAACAAAAGAGAAAGCTCACATTCCAAACAAAATACTTTAAATATTCAAACAAAATAAGAATAAATCCTGGTGAAATTCTTCCTTGCAGTTTCGTTTCTGGGGTAGTATAGTAAAAAGCATATCTTGTAGATACAGCATGGAGAAAAATGTACCCAAAAAAGAAAATAGAAATCCCAGATCCTACACCAAACGGAGAAAAATCCAAAAGGCCCGAAACTTGCTATTTTTGGAAAAGAATTGTGGTTAACTCTCCACAATTTTGAAAAAAAAAATTAAATAAATACTCAAAATGGGGTTTTCATGAGAAATTCGGATTTTACGTCAACCAATCGGATAAGGCAACACTATAAATGAAAATTAATAGTATTACTCAGGCACAAGCAGCAAACCTACGACTCATAACAGAAGAGAAACCAATCACGTACGCACAAACCAACACTAACTTCTAGAAACCAGATCAAAGACACTACAGAGAGAGAGAGAGTTAAAGCGCAAAATAAGCTCGAAGAAGAGGGAAGAGAAAGAAAAAGAAGCAGAGATAAGATCAAATTACCTGAGAATTTTGAGACCGAGCAAGCTAGAGGAAGGGAGGGGGAGAGAGAGAGAGAGAGAGAGAGAGGTGAGATGGATAATCACGATTCCAAGAGCAGGCGCTTCTTTCCTCTCTTTATCTCGCTAGGTTACTTTGAATCTAACGTAATTGTTTCGCTTTTCAATTTATTTTTCACTTTCTTCAACCCATAAAACAATAAAATATATTATCATGACGGCATGTTCGTATGATTGCTTCCAAATAACTGGTAAGGGCCCCATTTTTACTGCGATAAGGTTGAAGACAATGGCAAGGCATTCCAAAATTCTAGCTTACCAAGTAAAGCTGAAAGAGGAAGGGTTGATGGGTTGGCCATGATTTTCATGTGGTTTGCTTGAACTTTATAAAAGTGTCTTCGCTTTCTCTCTCTTTCAACCAAAAATGATGATTGGTATTTAAAATGTGTTCTATACCACACATTTTTTTTCTCAATTTTTTGACATTTATGTCTTTTCAACACCCAAACTAAATTACCACTCAGCCCCCAAATTCAATAATATATAAATTTAATTGGGGCTGGACGTTTTGCAATTTAGATGATACTGAATGAGTTATGGATCAAATAAATCAGATTTTAAGTAAAATTCTATATTAATATATTTTTATTAATTTTTATTAATTTTTACTCAAATATATATTTAAATTAATTAAAATATATTATTATTTAAATAAAAACTAATTAACATATACTGATATATAATGTGATGTAAAATTTTATATATTTTATCCCTAATTTATTTGGTCTAATCTATATCTATTATTTTATCATATGATCTACACTTTGAAGCTAAGCCTCGATATAATTTCAAATTGATTTCAATCAACAAAATATTGTTCATTGCGAATCATTTTTTTTTTTAACCTAGGTGGTATTTATTTTCTAATGGCTTTTACTGCAATTCATATTTGAACAAGAAGGATTTTTAAAAACTAATAATTTTTTCTTTATTTTTCTTATTAGAAAATAATTTTTATAGGAACAGTTGTAAGATTTTTATTTTTTTAATTAAAAAAAACTTACCATCTCCAATGGCGATAACAAATATAGTGTTATTTTAGAACTTGATAAAACTGTCGGTATACAACTTGTCATTTTTTCTAGATATTATATTACTATATATTTCAAAATAAAAACATGAACCACAAATAATTTTTAAAATGCATTTTTAGATTTATAAAATTACCTTTGTGTGGTATAATGATAATAACTAATACCTTCCAAAGATTTCAATTTTACTTTCTCCATGTCTCAATCTTAAATGAGTCAAGTAATTATGAGAAAATTCATAACATAAAATGCAATGAGAGACACTGCACCATCCAAAATGTGCAATTACTAGTTAAAGAAAAGAGTTAACTTAAGGTACATAAATAAAAAAATAAATAAAAGAATTTGAGAAAATCCTTTTTCTTATGCTCAGTAAATGGAAAGGAAAACAAAGCTCAAAATTTGGAAATTTATCACAATTATGAACTCATATCATTCAAATAATTGTTTAAACCAAACCCTCTTAAAAAAAAAAAAAAAAAAAAAAAGTTCAATAAGCCAAAGATATATCCCCAAGCCATAGGTTTAGCAAAAACTTATGATATGCCCCTATTAGCCTTTGAATTGATAATACGCTCAAGACAATACTATCATACAAATATCACCAAACGAGAGTGCCTTTGTTGTCGAACGATTGATAGCCAACAATATTCTCATAATTTTTTTAGATAATAAGCCATATTACAGGTCAAAATGTTGGAAACTCGAGGAAGATGCCAGTGAAACTTGATATGGGCAAGGTCTATGACCAAGTAGAATGGCTGTTTCTTTTGAAAGTGATAAGAAGAATGAGTGTTTCTAATGCATGGGTAAAACTAATTGTAGGTTGTACATCATCAATATCCTTCTCGGTGACCATCAATGGCAGCAAGAAAAGTTTCTTCAAACCAGAAAGAGGTTTAAGACAGGGTGATTCTCTATCTCCATATCTTTTTTTATTTTTATTATTTTTAACTTTATGTTGATCATGTTCTAGTCACCCAACAGAATTGAGACGGAGAAAAATCACCGACGATCAACCATAAAAGCTCGTCCAAATCTCATTTTTTGATTACAGATGATGGTCTAATCTTCCTTGACGCAAACCTAACTGATGTAAGAGTTTTGATGGATGCCTTAGATAACAATAAAAAGACTTTAGAGAAAAAAAATCAACATTGAAAATTTATCAATAAATATCAACACAAATACACCTCCATCCATAAGAGAAGAAATGTTGCTTCGTTTAGGAATCTGAAACTTTAAGGGTCACAATAAACACCTAGGCTTCTTCCAAAAAAAAAAAAAATGAATTAATTAATACCTCGGCATTCCCACCATGTTAAGCAAATCAAAAAAAGTAAATATTTAGAAAGAATTGCTAGAATAGTTAAGAGGGTGTAAAGAAAAATTTATATGTTAATCAGGACATGAAATACTCATTAAAGTAGTAGTCCAAGCAATTCCTACATGTTCCGTAAGCGTCTTTCAACTTCCTATTTGTCTGCATTCAGAATTAAATGATATTTTTGCAAAGTTTTGGTAGGGCTAGCATTTAGAGGAGAGGAAAATTCACTAGTTCAAGTGGGAGAAGCTACACAAAGTTAAATGGGATGAAGGAATGGATTTTAGAGATATTAAAGCATTCAACTTTGCAATATTGGCTGAGCAGGGTTGACGATTGATAAAAGATAATTCTTCTTTAGTTCTCAAAGTTCTGAGAGCATGTTATCTCCCCACTCATCGTTTTTAAATTCAAAACTTGGCTATAACCCATCTTTCACATGGAGGAGCATCTTAGCAGAAGGGAATTACTAAAAGGCGGTCTTAGTTGGAGAATGGGTAATGGCAGAAATATTACAGTCTAGTCTAAGAAATGAGTACCTAAGCCAAACTCTTTTAAAGTCCAAAACGTAAACAAGAACCTGCAAATAAATCCCAAGTGTGTGACTTAATAGACCAAGAAAAATTTTGCTAGAAAGTTAGTGTCTTTCCATTTGGTATTCTTCAAATCTCTAATACCAGAAATTGAACCAGAGAGTGGGAATGGACCTAAAAGACTTAGAAGTTTGAGGGAGAAGTGGCTCCCCAAACCTATCGAATTCATCTTATTTATGGTGATAAAAGAAAACTATACTACATCATGGATGACACATTCATTAATACACTCATAAAATTAGGAGACTAGCTGACAAAGGAAGTATCTCTTTAATATAGACATTCTTTATACGACAATCATTTACGATAGTTTTACAACACTTTAATAAGTGTAAAGTGAGCTTTAATAAAGAGAACAGAGTTTGTCAGGAATCTAACTCAGGGTTTTAAAACAAACTAACAAATAAATTTTTCAAATCAAAATTCTCGAATCCAAATATGGTTAGAATTACTAACATTTTTTCAATGATTGGGTATTTTAGATCGAGAAGATGTCATAAAGTCGATTATCTTTTATTGAATCCAAATGGCTTTGGTGAGAATGATCAATAAATTGAAACCCTCTATTAATTCTTTGAATATGTGTAAGGTACTTTCACTTCTTCTTTCTCAAAAGAAAAATGGCTTCCGCCCATGTCCTTCTCACATTCACGTTACATTCACAAAAACACACAACAGAAGTTGTTGGGAATTGAGAAAGAGTGAGAGAGTTGAGGCGTGACTAGAAAAACCAATCCCTCCCTTGTTCTCTCTACTTTTCAAATTCAAATAAAAAGAAAGAAAAGGGGTTTGTGTCTACCCACATGGGCAGACCCGCCCCATATTCCAATATCTCTCAATTGCACGTGAGGGTTACACTCACACACAACATAATTATTATAATTGAACAACAATTTCATACAGAAAAGTGAATCGTGTGACCCGCAAGAATATCAAGAGTTCTAGTACTATATAACGGTTAAAAATATATAACAACTCACTTTCAACATGGTGATGAGAACACTGTATCTCACTATACCCTAAATGTTGTTAGACATGACTCTTAAATGTTGTTTGATATTATGATCACCTTGCTTTTATTCGATATCAAACTTTATAGTTATTTGTCTAAAGTGAGTAAAGGATTAGAGTTACAATAGGTTAACAGTCAACGTAAAATCTCTTATAAAAAAATAAGAGACAAATATAAGAAATTTGTTAGGGAGTTCCCTTCTCAGCGACGTGCTCCATTGAATCCCGGGTATAGTGATAAGTTAGTAAAATCCTCTAAGGTGTCACCCAGAAGCAACGCACCATATTGCCGCCTGAATGTAGTGTCAAATAAGTAAGAGTTCTCGCATTTATGTGGACGGGTGCGGGTAAAAAAGTTAGTCTATAAAGATAGAGTTTGTCTAACCACTTGAAACATAGGATCTTTAACCGGCAAGTTAGGAGAGATAAGAGAAATAACGATTAGAAAGAAGATTAATATTATGTGTCTTTAAGAAACTAAATGGGTGTGGGGGAATGGTTAAAATAGTAAAATCTTAATGGTCATAAACTTTAGTACACAGATAAAGATAGAATTAGAAATAAAGTAGGAATAATTGTTCATAAAGTTTTAAAAGAAAATATAGTGGAGGTAAGAAGGAAGGGAGATAGAATTTTGTTTGTTAAGTTAGTTATTGGAGAAAACGTAATTAATATAGTTAGTATTTATGCACCCCAAATAGGTATAAATACAATTAGTAAAAAAATAATTTTGAAAAAATTTAGATGAATTTATATGATTCATACCTAATGGGGAGAATTTATTTATTGGAGGAGATCTAAATGGACATGTATGAGAGACTAATGAGAGTTTTGAAGCTGTATGTGAAAACTTTGGCTTTAGGAGTAAGAATGAGGTAGGAGATACCATTTTAGAATTTACCACAGTATTCAATTTGATACTCGTAAACATTTTCTTCAAGAAAAGAGAGTCGCATAGAGTTACATATAGAAGTGCGTCAAATGCTAACCAAATAGATTTCTTTCTCACCAGGATGAGTAATAAAATGGTCTGTAAGGATTGTAAGATTATACCAGAAGAAAATGTAGCAACTCAACATAAACTTTTAGTTTTAAATATGCATGGGCCAAAAAGGTAAAAGGAGTATCACCCATTTATAGAGCCAAGAATTAAATGGTAGAATTTGAAAGAAGAAAAAGTAGCGACTTTTAGAGACAAATTCATTCAAGTAGCAACATGGTCTGTTAATGATGATTCAAAAACTATGTGAGTAAAAATATTAAGAGTATAGATAAGGAGGTTCTTGGCGTATCTAGAGGTTGAGTTCCAATAAGTAAGAAGTCATGGTGGTGGAATTACAAAATATAAATTGCTATACGAACCAAACAAGAGTGTTACAAGAATCTTAAAAGTAGGAGAAGCAGTGATACATTTGAAAAATATAAAAATGCAAAAAAAAAAAAAGTGAAAAAAATTATTTATGAGTCAAAAAGTAAGGTGTATAATGAATTATATAAAAAATTAGAAACTAATAGTGGAGAAAAAGAAATTTATAGAATTGCCAACTAAGAGAAGGGAAAGGAAAAGATCTAAATAGTGTTAGGTGTATCAAGAGTGAGACCAATAGTGTACTTGTAAGGAATAATAACATAAGAAAGTGTTATGGAGATTATTTTGATAATCTATTTAGCGTTGAGAGTATAAGAAATATAGGCGATATCGCGATACTTGTAGAAAAGATCAGCAAGAATTTTAAACATAAAATTCGTCCTTATAAAGTAAAAAAAAGTTTTAAATAAAATGAGCAATAATAAAACCATAGGACCAGATAACATTCTTATCGAGATGTGGAAGTATTTGGGTGAAATGGGGATAGTAATGTTAATGGATCTTTTTAACAAAATTTAACAAATCAAGAAAATATCTCAAGTATGGAGGGAGAGTATACTTATACCACTATATAAGAATAAATGAGACATACAATATTATTTCAATTACAAAAAAATTAAACTCATGAGTCATATTATGAAGTTGTGAGAGAGAATGGTGGAGCTTAAATTGAGATTAGAGATAAATAGGTCTCAGAATCAATTTAGATTTATGCGAGGAAGATCCACCACCAAAACAATTACTTGTTAAGACATTTGATGGAGATATTTAGAGTATAGAAAAGGAATTTACATATGGTATTCATTGATCTAATAAAAGCATATGATATGGCTCTTAGAAATGTATTGTGGTGGGTGTTGATGAAGAAAATAATCTCCTTGAAATATATTAATCCCATCGATATGTATGAGAGAGTTGTTACAATGTAAAAACTTATGGAGATTTAAGTGATTGTTTTTCAATTAATATTGGAATTCACCAAGATTTGTTATTAGATCCCATTCATTTTATAATAATGATAGATGAAATCACAAAAATCATTCAAGATGAGATACCATAGTATATGCTTTTTGTAGATGATTTAGTGTTGATCGATGAAATTAGAGAAGGTATTAATGCTAAATTGGAGTTATAGAAGGACACATTAAAATCTAGAGAATTTAGATTGACTCGCTTAAAAACTGAGTATATGAAGTGTACGTTTAGTGACAATCATCAAAACGATGAAAAAACGATTAAGTTAGGAGAACAAGACGTATCAAAAAAGTAAATGTTTTAGATATCTTGGATCCATTATTCAAAACGATGACAACATAGATAGGGATATAAATCATAGAATTCAAACAGGTTGGAATAAATAAAGTAATGTATCTGGAGTTCTTTGCGATCATGTGATGCTGTTGCATTTGAAGAAGAAGTTTTATAGAACTGCAATAAGAACTGCATATTGTATGGCACAAAGTGTTAGGCTATTAAACAATAACAAGAACAAAAAATGACTGTAGCTGAAATGAGAATACTCAGATGGATGTGTGGTAAAACTAGAAAAGATAGATTTCGGAATGAAGAGATATAAACTAAGTTAGGAGTAAGTACAATTGTGGATAAAATGTGAAAGTATCATCTGAGATAGTTTGGACATATACAACGAAAACCCAAAGATAGACAAATTAGGGGAAATGAAAACTTAAATATAAGAGATTTTATGAAACGTCGAGGTAAACCATTATATGCAAGTTATTTATAAAGATATGATAGTTAAAGATTTAGTTGAGAAAATGACTTTAGATAGGAATGAGTAGCGTACGAGGATTCGAACAAGTTAAACAATCTCTCTTGTCATTAATATTTTTTTTTCGTATTATAGTGTTTTTTTCTTTATTCTTATTTTAAAATTTTAACTATATATATTTTTTCATCTATCATATGTTTGTCTTACAATTGGTCGGTCCCAAAATTTGGGATTATGATTTAAATTGTTGTTATTATTGTTATTCTCATTTTTGAGGCTGAAATAGCTCCTAAATACTCATTCTAAACGAGTCACATTGTTTTAGTCGTTGGGTACTATCATGCACTGGGATTAGTATATTATTATTGGAACTAATGAGGATAGCCTTAACTTGGTTGTCCTTCTTCTTCCAAGTGCAAAAGAAATTTTGATCTTGTCTTCCCTATGCCGTGGTATCCCTCAGGGTCCACCATCTTATGCATCTAGACCTTTGTGAGCTCTTGCTCCTTTAGGATAAGCTAAACCTTCCGATGTCAAATATCATAGTTATCACCGTTCAATTTGTCTACCTTGTTGCGATCTTATTATATTCTTTGATGTAGCCATATTTTCTAGTACACATAAGAGACATAAGTGACTTAAATGATACTTATCAATTATCTCAATAAATTTACACATATTTTGAATCATCAAACACAAAATAATTTAATATGAAATTCAAACTCGAACGATTGAATTAAATCCATTCACTACCATTCGAATTCCATAGTTCACCATTCATATTTGGACTTAATGTACTCACATGATTTAGGCAAATGCATAAAATTCATCTAAATTACCTAAAATCATATAATAAAAAATATTTATATAAAAAAATGAGTACCCCACAAACCGGACTTTCCCACGCGTCTGCTTGCGAGTGTCTCTCAAGAGCCGGAGGTGTCAGTGTCTTCTTCTTCACCCGATTGGGTTGACCTGACCCGATTGCAAAAAACTCATTTCTCCACCATTTTTCAAATCGATTTCGATTGAGTTTTGTAATTCACCTCCCTTGGATCATCCTAGGCTCAATTTTTTAAAGAAACAAGCCTCAAATCGCAGAAAAGACTGATCCAAAGTCAAAATCCTTCACAGAAAAAATGGACTTTTTCCGAAGATGGGACTACAACAGCTGAATAATGTGTTTTAGGACATGAGAAACTTATTTCTGATCTCAATTTGTCGAAAAAAGTTCATTTGGAGTATGGATCAAGAATTTATCTCTCAAGTCATGATGAGGTCCAAAACATACCCAAAATTAAAACTAAAATTATGGGCAATCTTTACTCATCATGGACATTCACATGACATGATCAAAATCCATTCTCATAAAAATCCAAAAAATTCCATCATGGCAATTTTTCAGAGAAAAATAAAAATTAACCATACCCAAAAATTCAAAAAATAATTATAAATAAACCCAACTCATGCTCTGATATCAATGTAGGGTCTATAATGTGAAATTAAAAATTTATATCTCAAATTCTGGTCGATTTCTTCTAAAATTTCCCAAACTAATCAAAATATTGATTGCAGATCGAACCAATACTATGTTTTTCATGACACTGCGCTCCAAATCCGAGTATTTTTTATATCCAAACTCTCAAATTATATATGAAAATTAGAGAGTTGAGACTTTTCCTCTCTCTATTTTTCTTCATTAGGAAAGAATCGAAAGATAAGGGAAGGAGGACGGTTAACTTCTCTTAACCGTTCCCCCTTAACCTTTCTATTATTTTAAAATTTTGGATTTTAAATTAAAAATGCCCTTATGAACATAACCACTTTTAGTATTTGATTGATTTCTACTCTATTTTCATGTTAAAGTTATATAATTCATGTTAATATGTTGAATGGATTATAATAGTGCATCGTTATTTGGAGCAATTTATGTTGATTTTGATAGATTTCATGTATTTGTTGAGTTTCATGTTTAGCCAAATACTTTCCTCATGCTAATCTTGTAGAGAGTTCATAATTTTAATTCTTGAAATAGTTTCCATACTTGATTCTTCTAATCTCAAATGTGAGGGCTATGTAACTTCTTTATTGAGTTGTTGATCGTATAGTTTTAGTAGTTTATACTTTGAATTAAATGATTCATACTAGTAATTTAAATTAGTTAGTTGTAAATGCATTTTCATTTTAGGAACAGATAGATTTGTCATTCTCCATGGCTAGCAAAGGTCAACCAAACTCCTTTGCATTGAGTAATCAGACAATCTATCCCCTTAACCAGAGACCTTGAGCTCGAGTCTTGGGAATAAAGAAAAATAATTTGGGAGAGCCAATTCTTTAATGGACCCTACAGTACTCGGATCGAATCAGTCGAGTATAATCCGGATACTGTTGGTGAACACCAAAATTCATCGTTAATCCATCGTTAATATGTTGACATGAGTTGTAAAATTATCAATGGATTTATATAGCGACGGATATTTCCATCATTAATCCGTCAGAAATATTAGTGACGGATTTTTTCCATTTTTAATTTTTAAAGAGGAAGATTTCAGTGATGGAATTAGCAATGAAAATTTCCATCACTAATTTCCTTTAGCGACGAAATCTTTACTTTCGACGATGGATTTTTCAGTTGTTAATACCTTATTTTCTAGTAATGAAGTTCTACTCATGGATTGAGGTTACAATAACCGAATTCACCTCATCATATGACCTTTGCTAACTATTTTTTTCCATTGCTAAAAAGATCGGTCGCTAATCCACCGCTGATAAGTCGACATGAGTTATGAAGTTACCGACGGATTGGTTACGAATATTTTTAGAGATAGAAAAATCCGTTGTTAATCCATTGCTGATATGTTGACATGAGTTGTGAAATTATCAACGGATTTGTATAGCGACGGATTATTCCGTCGCTAATCCGTTGCTAATTGCCGACATGAGACATCATAGTTCCACCGTGTGAGCCATGCAGTTCAACCGCATGAGCCATAAGGTTCCACCGCATGGGCCACCGCATAAGCCACGTGGTTCAACCACGCAGGTAGGCAACACGGTTCCACCATGTGAGCATGCGGTTCAATCGTGCATGCCACCATGCGGCTCTCGCGGTTCTACTGTGCGGGCAGGGCATTTCCATCGTGCGGGCCACATGGTTTAACCATGCAGGCAGCGCGGTTCCACCGTGCGAGCCACACGGTTCAATCGCGCATGCCACCTCACAGCCCTCGTGGTTCCATTGCGTGAGTCATGCGGTTCAACCACGCAGCCCTCGCGGATTAACTGCGCAGGCAAGCGCAGGGTGCACAAGTACAGTCCCAATAAGCTGCTCTCAATTTTAGCCTAGAACCAATAGTGCACAAGTCAACACGAAAATTTTAGCAAGAAATAAATAAATACTTGGTAATACAAATTCAAACTCATATCAAACTGCCCAATTATCACAGGAGCTTCAAAAATTGACATTATGCAATGGTTTGGACTTTTGTCTGTCCACCCAGCAACAGAGATGTTGGTCTTACTCAAGATACTAAGTCAAGACCTAACTAGTAGGGCTTCAAGAATCAAAATTATTAAATTAGGTTGAGAATTCGTACAAGGAACGTCAGAATGTAGAACAGTGAGATTCTAGAATTCGATCAAAAATTACCACAGTAGGAATATCAAGCTCTCGAGCAACAATATCAATACATAACAAGTTTCCCTTTTCAGCATTGTAGAATCCAAAAAGGTGGAGGTTCATTTCTGCTGCTTTTGCTTTCCATGAATATCGAGACACTTCACATTAGCTTTTGCAAGAAGTTCAAAATGAAACTTGACTAAATTACATGATGAGAAGAAAACCATCACTTTCTTTGACAAATTTTTCTTCAAAAAAGTAAATAAAAGATGAATCTCTTGGCACTAGGTACAACAATGTAGCCTTACTGTAGCCCTTTATTGGTAACCTGTAAGATAATAGTTCATTGACTGACTCATTGATACTTATTAGAAGAGAACATTCGATCATAAGGAAATAGAAAAGAAATGATAATTCGTATTACCTTTGATCTAACATTATCAACGTCAATATATACTGAAGTATTCTTAATGGATATACGTGCAAGTTCCTCAACCTGCAGATATAATGCTTTTTCATTTAGTTATTCAGAAGTTAAAATTATCTTATACAAGTCATCATTCAGAGGCAAAAACCTTCTTAGTCTGGGTAATAGAAAAGAAAGCTGTTTGCCTTTCCTAAACATTCAATAACATCTTATTAGCATCCTAGATATTCAGATGATTATAAATATTGGAAGTAAAGATACGGATAGTTACTAACTTGGTCCAAAAATAATCTAAATACCAATACATTACCTTTGATAAAATTTTAATAATTTGCTTCATTTCTTCCTTAAAGTTTGCTTCAAGGATTTAATTAGCTTCATCAATCATGAGACACTAAATAATCATGAATGGCAAATAACATATGCTTAAAAGGTATGATCTTGTAAATATACTAGTGCAGAAGTTAAAATTAAAGAGCTTCGCTTTCCACACTATGTAAGATTGACTTATCACAATTAGGGGTTTTAAGACACCCGGGTAGTGTCACGGGTACCCGTGACACTACCCGGTCAAAGCTCAACCCGAGCTCGGGAAGAGCTCGAGTTCGGGTAACTCATTATCGAGCCCGAGCTTAAGCCTAAATGTGTTGAGCTTGAAAGCTCGCAGGCTACCCGACTTATTATGAAATTACCTTTATACCCCCATTATTTTTAATGAATTACAATTGAAAATGGTTATTTGTTTTGAAATTTTATGGGCAGAATGGTCATTTTACAGGGGATAACCTAAACTAGGCATGGGCTCGATCGATCGATGGATTCTCTCTCAGCTTAGACTCTGCCTCTTTCCTCTCACAAAAAGCCGAAAACCCTAGACTCTGAAGGCTGATCTCGCTCGACGCTGCGCAACCCTGATCTCTCGAATCGAAGGTAAGATCTCCTTCTCTGTCTCTGTCTCTGTCTCTGTCTCTCTCTCTCTGGTTTTTGCAATAGGGTTTTGATTGATTTTTATTTTTCCTTTCCAAAACCCTAGCTCTCTCGATCTCGAGTCATCATCGCGTCTGCATAACCCTAGCGCTACTGTATCTCTCGAAGGTAAGCTCTCTCTCTCTTTTTCTCTCTATCTCTCTCTTTCTCTGTGTCTCACTCTGACTCTAGGGTTTTTACGATATGGTTTTTTTCTGATTTTTGTTTTTCTCCTCTTCGATTTCTATTTTATTCTCTTCCTGATTTGCAATTTCTCATTACAAAACCCTAGGTCTCGAATGTTGTCGCTGCTTTATCCTATCAAGGGTTTTTTGTTCTTCTCGAGTTGATATTCTTCTTGTCATCATGAGCTGATCTTCTTGTTCTCCTCTTGTATTGAAGGTAAACCCTATCTCTGTCTCTGTCTCTGAATTAAAAATTGATCTTGATCTAACCCTACTGCATTCTCCTCTTGCATCTGAGGTTTGCATTCTCTTGTTCTGTGAAGTACTCTCTTCCCTCTTGCATGACAACTTCATGTCAGTTAATGGTTATCCAAAAAGCTGAGAATGATAAAAAATAGAATGCAGACATGAGAGCCCCATTATATTTGCTGCAATAAACATCGACAAAAACAAAGTTAGGTCTGCCATGAGAGTGCTAGATATTGAGAAGATTCTCAATGGCTCCACCAGAACAAAGAAATAAAATTCATCTCTTAGCCTAAGTCTTTGCAAACGTCATAATAGTACAACAAGGTTAAAGATGTGAGTCACAAACTTCTAACAAGAAGACATGGTAAGACGTAAGAAACTAGGTTGACAATAGCTCCAAGAAACATCATGTCTATCAAAATTTCACAATAATAACAATTGAGAAGAGTTAATTAATTCAAGTAAGATGAAAAAATGTAATGGAAACTGCAAAATTAAAGGAGTTGCATTGTGCCGCATTCATATTGATTTGTTGATTTATTCTTTTGCCTCTTTTTGTTCTTGATTCTTGCATTCTGCGAACTTGATTTGTTGATTTATTATTCTTGATTCTTACATTGTCCTTGATTCTTGTATCCTGTGAAAAATTTTTACATCTGAGGTTTGCATTCTCTTGCAAAATGTTCTGTGAAGTGCTTTTTTGCCTCTTGCCTCTTGCCTCTTGCCTCTAATATCCTCTTCCTTAGTTCATGTAAATTTAGGGTTTATTGCATTCGGCAAAATGTTATCTTGTTTCCTTTTGTCCTTGATTAATGTTGTCTTAGTTCATGTGAATCTAGGGTCCATTGCCTCATCTTGTCTCTTTTGATTCCTAATTTTTTGACTCCAATTGTTTTGTTCTTAATCTTTAATTGTTTTAATTTTTGTTCTTAATAAGAGGATGGATCCAAAAGAAAGCATAGGCAGTGGTAGAAAGAGAAAACGAATTGAATCTGATCTAACTGAATTATTGGCTACACCTATTGTTGCATCTACTGGTTCTACTACCCCTGTTTATCAAGGAGGAGAGAATCTACAAATTCCATATCAAGGTAGTGATAATACATTCATTCTGATAAAGGCAGCAATTGAACAATGGACTAAAGAAATGGGGGAACAAGGACATGGTGGCAAAGAAGAAGGAGATGATGATGATATTGAAGAAGAATGAGATGGTATGGGTAGTGAAATGCTAGCACATACAGCTGAAGAAGATGATCCTTTTGGGGAGTAGCAAAGAGAAAAAAAATCATGGGTTTGGGAACACATTTCTCATATTGGGTTTGTAGATGGTGTTGAAAAGGTGAAATGCAACCATTGTGATTCCAAACTGAAAGTCCATAAGACTAAGTCAACAAGCACCTACATTAGACACCTAAAAAAATATAGACAGTTTATGGGGAAGATGAGAAGTACACAATCTACACTCATCAACTTTCAACCAATTGGAGTTGCTGCACCTTCTAAAGGCTATCAACTTGTATCTGTGAAGTTTGACATGCGAAGAATGAGAGAGGCAATTGCACATTGGATTATGATGCATGAGCATCCCTTTAGTATTGTGGAAGATGAGGGATTTAATATGATGCAGAGGCGTGGATTACCAGAATGGAAGCTAATATCAAGGCAAACCGAAAAAAAATGATTGCATGTTGGTTTATAAGACTGAAAAGAAGAAATTGAAGATTGTACTTGCTAATGTTTCAAAGATTAGCTTGACAACAGATCTTTGGAAGTCAAAGATCCAAAAAATTGGGTACATGGTTGTAACAAGCCATTTGATTGATTCTGATTTGAAGCTACAAAAGAGGATATTAAATTTTGTCAATATTCCACCGCCGCATACGGGTAGAGAAATTGCAGCAACTTTGTTCAAGTGTGCTAAAGAATGGAAAATTGAAAGCATGGTATACACCGTGTCGGTTGACAATGCCTCTAGCAATGATGTGGCTGTAGCTATCATGAAAGATGACTTTTCTAGCTATAACAAGTTGATGTGTGATGGAAAGATTTTTCATGTACGATGTTGTGCACATATTTTGAACCTTTTGGTTCAAGATGGACTTGGAGAGACACGTGATGTTGTTGATAAAGTAAGGGATACGGTTAATTATATCAATCGCTCAGAGTCTAGAATATTGATGTTCTCTGAATGTGCAGCGGAAAGAAACTTGGTTGGTCCCGAGAGAAACTTGATTAATGATTGTAAAACCCGTTGGAACTCCACATTTGATATGTTGAGGTGTGCTTATGATTTTCGCGTTTCCTCGTTTTAGAGAACAAGATCCCAGATATATTTATTATAACACCGACACTACGGTATCCGTACTAGTGTCCTGTTTATGAATTATATAAAATATTCCTCAATTTATATATATAGAGAGAAATTTTTATTTATATTGATTTTTGATTTTTTGGTCTTTAAATTGAAATTTTTGATATATTTAAAGTATCCGTATTTCCGATTTGTAGTGTAAAGTGAGTATAAAAATATATAGATGAATATTTATTCATTTATTAATTTATTTATTTACTCATTTAATTATTTATAAATTTATTTTATAAAAAGAAATATATAATAATAATAATAATAATAATAATAATAATAATAATAATAATAATAATAATAATAATAATAATAATTATAATAAAAGAGAGAGAGAAAGAGGAATTAGGGTTAGAAAATCCTAACCCCTTTTCCCTCTCCCTCTTTCTCTCTCTGTCTCTTCCTCTCCCGCGGCCATTCTCCCTCTCCACCGCCTCCCTTCGCCACTGATCACCGTCACCACACGTCACCACCATCTTCGATCCACTCTCCCTCTCTATCTTTCCTTATCGGTTCTCTCTCCCACTGTTTCTCTCTCTTTCTCTCGATCTCTCTCTTCTCGAATCTGTCTCTTTCTCCCACTCGATTCCCCTTCGTCGCTGCTTCCGCCGCGACCTGCTATCTGTCGCCACCCTCTATCTCTCTCTCTCTTTCCCTCTCTATTTTGCTCTCTTTCTCTCTCTATCACCCGATCTCTTTCTCTCTCTGTCCCGTTATCTCTCTCACTCTCCACCGTCACTCTTCCTATCTCTCCCTCTGTTTCCCTCTGCTCCCTCTTTCCCGCGCGAACAGAGAGCTTTCGCTCTCTTCCTCTCCCCTCTCGCGCGCGACAACTTTGCCTCTTTCTTCCTTGCTCGCACGCTCATGCGCTTTGCTCTCCCTCTGCCGAGAGCGCTTCTGCAATCTTTACATAAGCCCCAAGCCGACAGCAACAAGAAAGCCTTTGAAACCCTAGACTACCTGCACTCATTCCCTGCGAACGTAAGGGTGAAAGTTCTGACCTATAGATTTAGGATTTTGATTCTTATATTGATTAAGATTTATTACTGAAATTTACTTCAATTTGGAAGCATTGTAGGTCCTGGAATGAATTGAATGGCGAACGGAAGCTAGGTCTGCGATCCGAGAAAACCCTAGGTGAGGGATTTCTTACTCATTCGATTTATTTGGATGAATTTAAAGGGTAAATTAGGATAAGAAGTATTGTATATGTTTAGGATGTATGTTGGATTCGATTAGAACACATTGTCTGACATTATATGTGATTATTTAGGTTAAGTATAGAATTTTATATGAATTGGGCTGTTCCGGATGATAGAATCATATTAAATTAATTAGAATAGCTTCCCTCAGAGTTTCATTTGACATATGCATGGAAATAGTCAGAATTTGAGATTTGAGTTTAAGGATTGATGTAGTTTTTTTCATTATAAGTTGTCATGCATATAGGCAATCAAAATATGATCTCTGTATTATGAAAATAGATTTCCATACCTTGAAAATGACATATGATTTAAAACAATTGGATGAGAATCGAAAAGTGTATGATTTTTCAAAGATTTTCTATCTTGTAGGAAATTTATTATTTTAGACTTGTTTACGACTTTGAGTGATTAAGGGTTAAATTAGACTTGGATTTGATTGTATTATTTGTTTATAAATGGAATGAAATTGATGACATTCGAATGTATATAAAATTTGATGACAATTGTGATGATTTGATTAGGTTGATCTTCTTAGAGACCCGATGAGTCAGTTTGGATTAATTGTGGAAATATGGAGTGATCATCCTCCCTAGAATGTGAGTGAGACCCTAATCTCTAGCATGAAATAGTGAAACTTGATTTTTACCGTATTTTCAACGAAACATGCTTTCGATATGCATTGATTCGACATGTGACTCTAAATTTAAAATCTGTTTTGTGATTATTGGAGTGTCATAAATTTATGTTTCCGATGACTATGTATCTATGGTTTGAAATGAATTAATATTGTGCTATTATTTGAGAAACTAGAATGTTTTCTATTCTACCATTGCATTGGTATGTTGATTTGAAATGATTTGATGAAATGTATCGGCACACGGATTTGAAATGTTTTGATGAACTATGTGGGTTGGATGTCTACTAGTTATGAGATGATATGATGATATGATATTATTTGATGGATTCCGTAGCTACGAATGGCGTTTGTAGTGGCACCGGGATGCCCAGATTCGCTTCTGCAGAAGATATTCGCAAACGTCATTTCATATGGCTATAGGCGCAGCTGGTTGAACCTATATAGGGGGAGGACGTGTGTGACGCCACTGTCTAGCACCGGGCGGGGTCCTATACACGATGATGAGCTAACCCCAGCGAACTCATGGCCAACGTCGAGGTAAAGAGTAACTTTTGAACAACCTTGCATAATAAAACCCTCGATCCGCCTATCCTTGGTCATGGTTGACTTTTGTCAGGATCATTTTCGGCTTGCTCTAAAATGATACTTGATTTTTAAATGGATGCATATATGTATGATATCGTGTGATTGATTAAATGAATTCATTTTACTGAACATACCATATTTTACTGTAAATCATGAATTATTGTTTACGAATAATGTTGTTTGATACTCTAATAGTTCACCTACACTATTTGTGCTTGATATTAATCCCCTCACTCATTGGGTATCTTCCTTGATACTCACCCCTCTCCTTTTCTCTCTCAAACAGGGTTATTGTGCTAGAGCGACGCATTCGGCTCTAGAGGGCTTGGTAGCTTATTGGTGGATTTGGGTGTTCACATACGGTGAGATTTAAATTTTAATTGAAGTATGAATTTCGTACTTTATGTCGACCCTGTGAGGTCTTGATATTGAGGTCCGTAGTTGGCCGTGTACATATTATGGGATGACTGTATAACTTATGAACATTTATTTGTGAAACTCTCATATTACACTTGCATTGAGACACTTGTAAATATTTAAAATGTTAACTTGAGAATTTATTATACATTTGTATAAAATTTAGGCCCACTCTGTGTGGTGGCTGCTCATGCTCTAGTTAGGCATGGCAGTAGAGGTCTGTGATTAAGACTATTAGTATTTATTTTAGCCTTGCGTTGTCCTGGTTGTCCACGGTGGATGGGTTGATTGTTGTGAGGCCGGGATGACCCCTTTTTTTTAATTGACAGGATGGTTGTGAATTATACAGGTTAAATTGTATATAGGAGACTTCTGAAATATGGAGAGATTCTATCCGATTTTTTATAAAAATGTAGTCGGCATCTAGGACAACGGGCGGCTGCTCACGACCCCGATTCGAGGCATGACATTTATTGTCCAACAGTGGAGGATTGGGAGAAACTTGACAAGGTTTGCAAGGTGCTTGAGTATTTTAAGTCCGCTACGTTACTTGTTTCTGGAATTGATTATCCAACCGCAAATTTATTTATCAAGGAAGTGGCTGCCATAAAGAAGATGTTAGATAAAAAAGTTTATGATTCAGATGATTTCATTGCAAGAATGGTGGAAAAAATGAAAATCAAATTTGATAAATACTGGGGGGAAGTTAATTTGTTAATAGCAATAGCTACTGTGTTAGACCCTACAAAGAAGCTAATTTCGGATGAGTATTATTTTGAACTCATGGTTGGAGAGGATGTAGCAAGGTAATATGTTAATGAAGTGAGAAATGTTTTATATAAGTTGTATGATGAATATGTTTCAGCTGAATCCTTGCATGGCAAAGAACTAGCTTCATTTTCCCATACGAGTTCTTCTAGTCGAAGTTCAGAATTTCCACGTGATGCTGATGCTGGTCTTGAGGATTTTGTTAGGAGAAGATTTAGAACACGTCCTCAAATCAATGAATTAGATGATTACTTAGCCAAGCCTCCCGAAACAAAATCAGATAAGGATGAGAGCTTGGAGTGGGGGAAGGTCAACAGGATCAGTTACAAAGTTTTATCTATGATGGCTCGCGACATATTAGCAATTCCTCTTAGCACAGTAGCATCGGAGGCTGCATTTAGTGCAGGAACGCGGGTGATAGATGCATATCATGCTTCTTTGGCTCCAGAAACAGTTCAAGGACTCATGTGTGGAGGAGACTGGCTGTGGAAAATTTATGGGGTTAAAAACAAGGCAAAGGTAAGTATTAATATATATTAATATGTTTTATCATGTTAAATTTTATATATATTTTGTTAATATATATTGATTTTTGTTATATACAGAAAAACATCTTTACGGTGAAGGAAATTCCACTGGTACGTCTGACAAAAAGTAAGTGTGACTCATTCTTATTCTATTTTCATGCATAAATGTGCATTAAATCAAACTTGATAAGTCACTACATTCAAGTTTTACCAATTTTAGCTAATTTCCAACATTAAATAGCAGGGACCTTATTTATCATTGAAATTTTTTATTTTTTGGTGCTGTGTATGGATGAATTTGATGAGAAAAATTGGTGGAACCTATTTTGATGAAATTAATGCTTTACTTTGTCGAATATGGGTCTGAGTTTTGATTGTGGACTTGGAGGATGTGAAGATTGAATTAATTTATTGATTATGAGTTCTGAGTTCTGATTTTTGATTGTGGACCTGATTATGGGTCTAAATTCTGAGTTCTGATTAATAAGGACTTCAGTTGATTATGCTTTCGAATTTCTTTGAATTAATTTGTTGCTGTCTTTTTTTTTTCTTTATTATTTGTTGCAAAATTTTTTATCTTCTTTTTTGATTTGTCTTTTGACATGCTGATTTCTGATCAATTTATTTGTTGCTGTCTTTGGTTTGTTTTTTAATTTGTAGAATGCTATTCTTTTTTAGATAATTCTATTCTCCTATGATCATTTTTTTATGCTTTTTGTGTGTTTTTTTTAAATTGATTTCTCCCTCCAATTTGTGTGTGTTCTCCTACATATCAAATTGAATTCAACAAAGAGTTTGGTCTCTCTCCAAATAAAAAGGATGCCTTCTTTATATAAACCAAAGAAGAATCTTCTTTGCCATCTTTTTTTTCTTATTTTAGTTGTTGATATAATTTTATTTTTTTATGATTTGTGTAGATTGAGCTGTTGAGTGCTAAAAGATGTTGCTGATACTGAGTTGTTGTACAACTTGCTAGAGGATGATGCTGAGTTATTGAGTGTCGGAGGATGTTGCTATTGGAGAACTTACTGTTGGAGGATAATGTTAGTTTGTTGATGTTCTTAAGACATGTTGTTAACATTTGATATAGTTTTATTTTGAAGGAATTGTAATAGTTGTAATATGTAGATTTCTATAGTTACAAACTTATTTGGTTAGATTTTATTTGATGCATCATCATAGATTTTATTTAATACTTATGTGGTTGCAAGTTTGCAACTTGCAAATTGGATTGTGAATGGATTTAGTTATAATTTTCGACGAAAGCAGGTTTTCGATTTGAAATATTCAAAAAAAATGTGGAATTCTGTCAAATTGGAAACAAGAATTTAAAAATGTGTTCAAATCTAATCTTGGCTTCGGGCTCGAGCTTGAGCTCAGGCTTGGGTATGATTTCAATCTCGAGCTCGAGCCCGGTTTCACGTTATTCAGCCCGTGACACTCGAGCTCGAGCTTCTCAATGGCACATCGAGCTCGAGCTCGAGCTTGGAAAATACAGGCTCAGCGGGTTCGAGCCCTAGCTCGAGCCCAGCTAAAAAGCACTCGAGCCGAGCTCGAGTGTCGTGATATCTGAGCTCGACCCGGGTGTCATAACACCCTTAATCACAATAAGGCAAAACTTTGGTGAGTTTTTTCCCACAATAGTGTACTTTTTTGTTCAAATTCGTAAAATGGTGTGATTTTTTTTTTATTCCCATTATAGAGAAAGCGAGATTACAGATCTCGCTTTCTCTCTTTTTTTTTAATATTTGAAAAAAAAGATCAAATTGAAATATTATGATAAAAAATTAAAAATATTATTTTATTAATTTTTGAAATAAATAATAATAATATTATTATTATTATTATTAAAATATATATCTATTATTAAAAATTAATAAAAAATTATTATTAATCAAAATTTTTATCAACTTCATTTTTTTAATTTTTGAAAAAAAAAACTTAAAATTAATAAAAAATTAAATATTAATCAACATTATTAAAAATTAATTAAAAATTATAAACAAATTAATCAAAAAAATTATTAAAAAATTATTAAAAATAAAAAATTATTAATTAAAAAATAAAACATATAATTAATTAAAAATTAGTATTAATTTTTTAATTTAAAAAGGAAACATAATAACAAATTCTTAGCAATCAACCATAGAAATGGCTTTGAAAGGAGGATGTTTTTGTTGCAAAAAAATAGGCCATTGGTCCAAACACTGTCATTAGAATATGAAAATTTAATTCCACATTGTTTTTGGATAGTTTCAATGCATGATTTTTTGGATTCTAAAACTGTCTAAAAACAATGATATGTTGAATTTCTGAATTTCGGTGAGACCAGTGGATCATTTTCTCTCAGCAAAAACACATCCCTTTTGAAACCCTTTCTATAGTTGATTAATAAAAATTTATTATTATGTTTTGTTTTTGAATTAAAAAATTAATAATAATTTTTTATTAATTATATATATTTTAATTAATAATTTTTTATTATAATTTTTAATTTTATCTTCTTTTCAGTTATTTAAAAAAAAAAAAGAGAAACCGAGATCGTAGATCTCGATCTCGATTTCTCTAAAATGAGAATGAAAAAAAAAATCACACCATTCTACAAATTTGGACAAAAAAGTACACTATTGTGGGAAAAAACCCAAACTTTGGCTAAGAAGTAAATAGATTTCAATTTGATCTTACAAAAGTGTCAAAGTAAAATATAAACAACACTTAAGGGTTTCCACTCAAATGAAGGGACAGGAAGCACAGATATTGGAAAAATTTTAGAACAATCATGAATGCCAAATAACATATGCTTAAAATATATGATCTTGCAGATATACTAGTGCAGAACCTAAAATTAAAGGGCTTAGCTTTCCACACTACGTAAGACAGACTTATCACATCAAGGCGACACTTTGGTTAAGAAGTAAATAGATTTCAATTTGATTTTACAAAAGTGCCAAAGTAAAATATAAAGGTCTCCATTCAAATGAAGGGATAGGAAGCACAAATATAGGGAAATTTTTGAAACAATCGTAAATGACAAATAACATATGCTTAAAAGGTATGATCTTGCATATATACAGTCAACATTCAGTCAAAGCATAGAGTCACACTTGTAGGATATCGATCAAATTGGATTGATTAAAAATTGTCTTCCAATAGAACCTCAGAAATCGATGATGAAGGCCAACCATGTTCCTTGAAATATCTAATTAACATAGACTCAGAAGAATCAAACAACACAACAATGAAGAGAGAGAGAGAGTAAAGAACCATCGCGTTTTAGGTTTTCTACCACCAATTCGGTTCTGAAGCTCATCGTAGAAGTCGACGTCCCAATTGAGAGGCTGAGAAGAGGAATAAGGACACCGGATATTGAAAAGCAAAAAGGCATCATTGTAAGCTTGATGATACAAGTGCTCCGACTCTAAAATGACACCATCGCAGTCAAGAATTAGAGCTTTAAAACCTTAGAAATTCGATTCTTATCTCTTCGGTCCAAGAGACAGTAAATGGGCTTATAGATCGATTAAGAAGTAGAGAGAGCATCGAAAATCAAAAAACAATTTCAACTTGATTTCAGACAACAATCGAATTACAGAACAATCAAATCACAAATCCAAATAACAAGAAAAATCAAGAACTTTTAACGAACAAAGAAAATGAAGATCAAAATCAAACCCTAAAAATTCGATTCTTACCTCTCCAATCCAAGAGACAGAAAGAGACTTATAGATTAACTAAGAACCAAAGAGAGAATCGAATCTATCGGGGTTTCGAAGAGAGAGAAACGAATCATCAGTTGCTGGAGACTTAAAATTCTGATGTTTATGAAATAACCGATTACATAAGAGATTCTGTTGCAGAGAAGAAGAAAATCAATCTTAATATCCGAGAACATAGCATATTCTCAAGACGAGAGAGTGAGAGAGAGAGAGGAGTTCGACTACACCATCCTTTGAAAACAAACCCTAATCTGAGAGAGAGAGAGATGAACCTCAACAGGGGTCAATGGCGATGGCATTGAAGTCAAAAATCATACTTTGTCGATTTCCCTTTTAATGAGAAGCGGTGAGGAACTGAGAAAAGGAGCGAGGATGGGGAAACGAGAGAGACAGTCACGATGGAAGGCAGATAAGGGAACTTAACGCATTTTTTTTTAAACTTAAAAAACAACAACAACGGATCTACTACTTAATAAATTCGTCGCAAGATTTTGTCACTAATCCCTCACTAAATAACACCATTTCTTTCATTTGCGACGGATTGGTGATAGAAATACTTCAGTCGTTAATTCTTGTCACTAATCTGTCGCAAAAATATTTAATAATAATTTTGTGTATTGCGATTAATTAGTGACGGAATACAGTGTGTCGTTAATTCCATCGTTAATCTGTCACTAATCTGTCAAAAATATATTCTATAAAATACTAATTAGTTTCATGCCTGTTTTAACGGCGGAATTAGTGATGGATTTTTTTCATCGCTAATTCCATCGTTAATTCATCACTAATCTGTCGAAAATATATCCTGCGAAATAATAATCAATTTCGCACGTGTTTTATCGTCGGAATTAGCGACGAATTTTTTTCGTCGCTAATTCCGTCACCAATCTTTCGTTTGTCTTTACGTTGTTAATTTTTTTAAATCTGATGTTAATCCATTACAATTCTATCACTATTTACGACGGATAATTTTTCATTGCTAATTTCCGTCACTGATATCCTATTTTCTATTAGTGCATGTTGATTACATTTTAGATCAAAATGGTGAATTCGGTGATTTGAATTGTTACACCTTTATCCCTTATCCAAACCCATTAGATTATGTAAGGTTAGCTTGGTTTATTTTCCTTGTATCTTTTTTATTGTTTTTATTAGTGATATTCTCTGATACCATTTTTTAACCATTACCTCTTAATGAAAAACATTTAAAGAACACAATTGAAATCTGGGTAACTATATCTTTCCTAGTCGAGATGCCACCCTAATTCTCACCTTACAATGATAATGTGATATTTACGTGGTGCTGACATGGCATTGTTGTTACTTATAAAAACCCTTTCATTAAAAATAATTTGAAAATGATTTCAAAATAAAAATTATTTATATATTTAATATCATAATTAAGAGTTTTCTCTATTCAAAAATAGTCCAAATTTTAGGGGGTTATTTGTAGTTTTGTGGTTTTGGCATATATAACTAGTTGATTCGACGTATCCTCTTTTCCTAATCTCCAAGTTTGGTTTACTATCATTGCCATTTCTTTCATTCTTTTTCTGTCCGATCCCTAAGGTTTTCCTTATCTGATGAGACAGCAGGCCACCACCTCCACCAGATAAAGGTAATGAGATAACTCACAAAATGACAAAGCGGGCGTGAAAATATGAAGTGGGTCATACAAGAATTTGATTAATTTAAAACTCAATTATACCAAAGTTGGCTTTGTGAGGTTCATTGATTAATCAGCCACAAGGCCCTATCATTGGCTCCTAAAGATTCCCCTTTCCCTTTCCTTGGTGAACCCTTTTTTGCCGGTATCCGCTGGTTGGTATCCCTTCCCTTTTCTTTTCATACATAAAAACTATAAAAAAATCATAAAAATACTCACGTACACAAATACTAAATGATAAAAAAGATATTTAAGTAAAAATTTTTTATCATTCAGATATCTTTACGAGAGCTTAGTATAGCTTCCCTATCTCCTCCTTCACCTACCTACCCGTCATCCCTATTTTGAGCAGTTGAAGTTTTTCTTATAAGTTTTGTCAGGGTTGACAATGAATATTTGTATATGTAGATGTATTCACAGGTATTGATAACTAAAATCCTCACTGATATTAAAAATAAATGAATAAATAAATATGAGGAAGTATTTTTTGCATAATCATTGTCATACATAGGCCATTCAGAAAGTTAAGAATAAATAATAATTATTTCTGTAAATAATAATAATTTAAATATCTTTTATGAGAAAGTAATTTCAACCTCCAACACTCTATTTTTTCTACAAAACTTTTTTACATTAATAAATAAATACAAAAATGATATACATAAAAGTTGAAGGAAACTGAGATAAATTTAGATTTCAAACGTCACCCCAGCAATTTGGTGCTTCAATTTGGTAATAATTTAAAAACAATAATAACAACAGTCTACATTTTCTATTTCACAGAGACAAATATCAAAAATCAAATGAAAAAAAAAAGAATTTAATTTATGTAAATCTTTTTACGTCACTTATTTCTATCTATTACTATCTTCTTAATTAAATTTATAATTTAATAAATAAAAAAACAAAACCCATGTTTTGCTTTGTGGGAAACCATTTAAAGAATCTTTCATCGAAAAGGGCAAGGTAGTCCTTCCACCCCCCCCCCCCCCTCTAAAATACGTTTTCTCTGGGTTTGGTATCTGACCTAAAACACATGATTGGCTTTTATGTGATCTCATCATACCCCCCGAAAACATATGAAATTTGGGAAGTAATTGTTTAATGGGGCATGCATTTTAAATTTGTAGCTACATGTAATCATGACAGGCTTAACAAAAAGGCAAAACACAGTTATCAAGGGGTCACCTTTGAGATTCCTTTTGTATTTATAAAGGATAGGGACTTGGAATCCATAAAATTAAAATTATAAAAAAAAAAAGGAGAGAGAGAGAGAGATTCAGTTTGGACAAATAAAGGCAACACAATAGACCCTATTAAACTAGAAGAAAAATTTCTGTAAGTTGATTCCCACCAAGTCCCACATTGAGAATATCAGTGCTTTGTTGCGTGTGTTCGTCCACTTTGTGGACTTGATCTTTCTCAGGATCTACTGACACTTTGTTTAGCTCTTTGCTTTGTCACTTCCACCCCGCGAAGAAAGAAAAACTTAGTCTAATTTCTCCCATTCATATCTTATTTTTCTTAGCACTGTGATTCATAGACTACTTGTATTTAATAAATTTATTGATATATACAAAAAGAAGTAGTGATTAAAAATTTTGCTATTATTACAACAACAATAATAAACTGAGTCTTAATCTAAAATTTGGAATCGACCGTTTGAAAAATAAATATAAGATGAAAAAAAAATACACACACACACTATCCAAATACATTTATAATATGAAAAGTGATGAGTTAACTTACTCTAATTCTCTTACGTCATTCATTTCTGTCCGAAATCATCTCTTCATTAACCCTTTAACTGTTATATCTTTACGAATACATTTTATTCAAATTTTTAATGGTTTATCTCGTCATTTTAATAAATGTCATATATTTAAACTTTTGATTCTGTTAACTGATACATTTTTAGGTTTTCGTTGCATAAACTCAAACCACCTCAAGCGATACTCTTGTATCTTATCGACAATTGATTTCACTCATAATTTACTGCGTATCTCTTCATTTCTAATCATATATTTCCTAATTTTACCACACATCCATCTTAACATTCTCATTTCAGTTACAACCATTTTCTACTCTTGTTTTATTTAATGACCCAACATTCGGTGTCATATAGTAATGTAGCCTTTACTGTCATTTTATAAAACTTTTTCTTTAGATAGAGTGGCATGATGCGATCGCAAAGAACTCTAAATACTCTTCTTTATTTCATCAAATCCGCTTGAATCCTATTTATATCCCCATCTATGTTGCTATTATTTTGGATAATGGACTCGAGATATCTAAAACGTTCACTTTTTGATATATCATGTCTATCTAACCTAATTATTTCTTTATCATTTTGATAACTATCATTAAATGTGCATTTTATATACTCCGTTTTAGATCTGCTCAATCTGAATCCTCTAGACTTTACTGCGTCCCTCCATAACTCCAATTTAGTACTAATACACTCTTTAGTTTAATCTATCAACATTATATCATCTGCAAAGAGCATACACCGTGGTATTTTATCTTGGATGCTCTTTATGATTTCATCTATCACTATTACAAACAAAATTAGATTTAATGTCAATCCCCGATGGAGTCCAATGCTTATCAGAAAGCTATCACTTATCCCCTTACAAGTTCTTATATTAGAGACAATTACATCATACGTATCTTTAATAAAATTGATATATCTGATGGAAATTTCTCTTTTCATCAACGCCCACCACAATATATCTCTTGACATTCTGTCATATGCTTTTTTAGGTTAATGAATACCATATATAAGTTTCTCTTCTATATCATAAATGTCTCCATCGGATTTCTTAGCAAGTAAATTATTCCGGTAATAGATATTTCTGGTATAAATCTAAATTGATTTTGAGACACGCTTATCTTCAATTTTAATCTATACACAATCTCCCCCAAGCATTTTTACACCTCAATGGGGATGTCATCGGGTCCTAAGATTTTATTATTTTTTATTCTCTTTAAGGCTTCCTCTATTTTATGAGAACAAATCTTATATTTAAAATCTCTATTAATCTCTTCTATAGGTATCATGATATTACCAATATCTTTTGTACCATCCATATTGAATAGATTATCAAAATAATCTCTTCAACGCTTTCTTATATTCTCATTCCTCACAAGTATATTATTAGTCTCACTCTTGATATACCTAGCACTATTTAAATTTTTTCCCTTTCTTTCCATTAATTTGGCGATTCTATAAATCTCTCTCTCCTTCCTTGGTTTCTAACTTCTTATATAATTCATTATACACATTATTTTTTTTATTTTTGGATTATCTTTTTCACTATTTTCTTTACATTTTTGTATAATTCAAATGTCTCATTATTTTTCCTATTTTTAAAATTTCTATAACACTTTCATTTTGTTCATATAGCAGTTTAGACTTTTTTATTCCACCGCCATGACTCATTGCCTATTGGAGCTCACCCTTTAGATTAGCCATTATCCCAAAAAGAAATATTATCCTTTTTTAGTTGATATTGGTGGTATCAATGGTGAAATACAATCTAGAGGGGATGAATAGATGGTATGATAATTTTCCGATAGTTTGGGAGCTTAACAATTTGTGTGTGACAGAAATAATATACAGGAATTGAGGGAAGATAAAAAAATAGAGCACACAAGGATTTATAGTGGTTTTACCAAACTCGATATTCATTCACTTCCAAACTCCCCCTAGATTTTTTATGTACGATTTTAAAACTACAAATTTAGGCAATCATATCTTAGTTGATTGTTGTGTATAGAGATGAGATCAATTATCATTCTAATGAAAATATTTTATATTACCAAATATGAATAAATCTATCTAAGTTGAACAAATATAATCAAAATTGTGAAGATATTAGAAATTACTAAAAATAAAATCTATGAATAGAAAAACTCTAATCGATATGAAACTCTAATGTGATGGAAACCCTAATTAATAAAATATTAGGACTCGATTTCATCTATTTTTAATCTCTCACACTATTGAATCTTTTTAATCTCTAAATTTATTGACTAATGAGTTATTGTCGATGATGATAGATTTTCCTAAATTAGATTCACTCAATTGTCATATAACGAATCCCTAACTCAACTAACCAAAACTCAATAGTTATGCAATCTTGATTAGATCAAATTGCATTAAGTTCTATGAATAATTTGTAATTTAGAGTTTCCTCTAAATCTCCATATATGAAATTAATCCAATCTTATACTTATAATCTCATGTGGATGTTATTGTTGCAGACTAATTTTATATAATTATATGAGTCATGTATGTACTTAATCTCAAATCATATAAAACGCAGGCCTAGATATTTTAAAACATTAAGTTCAACAATAAATTCTCATCCAATAGTAATCATGCCAATAAACTTAAGGCAAAAAAAATTAAATTGAACCATATAATTAATCAAAAAATAGAATCCATTGAATTCTAGAAATAAGAAAATTAACGAGATAATGAAAAGAAAAACAAGAAAAGAAAAGAAAACATTACAACCCTTTTTGCACAAGATAGATATGGAAATCACAGATGAAAGGTGGTGGCTGTTAGGGTTTATCAAAGAGAGAAAATTGTGGAAGATGGAGGAGTCATGAATGAATGCTATCTACCCTAATTTTGAATTTATAAGACTAAAAACCCTAAAAGAATTTGGAAACTTGACATTTTTGGAAACTTGGTGTTTGATTTTGATTTTGAAATTTCTTCTTGTTGTATCATAATGATCTCTAGTTTTCCCAAAACTTGAAAACTTCATTTTCTTTGAATTTGGAAAGTTTTGAAATTCTTAGCAACTGAATTCCAAACATATCTCCTTAAGGTACACATTAATAGTTTTATTTTTCAACAAACTTCCTTTTTCAATAATACAGCAAATTCGGCCTAAATTTTGAATGTCTTTAGGCTTAAATCAGATTCTGGACTCTTCACAAGATTTATAGGTCTCAAAGTTTTCTTTCCAACCCAGCAAGAGTCACATCAATTGGATATTGGAACACAAAGTTATGCCCAAAATACTAACAACTATTTGTATAGTCTGAAATTTAGAAAATTGGCTTGATATTTTCTAAATCATAACCTACGAAATAAATCAATATAAAATCATAAAATATAGTTAAAAATAGTCTTAAAATTCATAAATAAAGTCTAAAATAATATAATTTAAATGCATAAAAAATATTGCTATCAATTTTTACTATTTACTTTGAAATAGTACAACAAACATACTTCCAAATGCAAGTCTCAAAACACCATATAGCCCAACTTCTCACAGGATGTGTCTTTCTCAGAAACCCAGACCCCAAAAACACACTGTAGTCTTTATACGTTTTGTACAAGAGAAGAGTAAATGTTACAAAAGTGAAACTAGGACTTTAGATCAATATTATCAAAATTGTACCGTATATCAACCTATAAAATTCAAAATCATGGTTCAACCGATTCAAATATAAGTCTATGTGATCGAATTGCTAGTTTTTTAATAATAATTAAAATTATATATAAAATTAAATTTTAACATAAATATATATATTAATTTTATATTTTCATATAAAAATTTAAAAATAAAATTTTAATAAATATAAAATCAATAATAATAAAAAATAAAATAACAAAATCTCACTCTCTCCTCCATTCATAAAAATGGATTGAAAAACATAAAAAAAGGCTAAGTACTCTCCTCTCTCCCTCTCCCCCTCACCCAAGGTTCGAGGCTATGGTCAAATCCCCAATTGTATGTAGCAAGTAGGGTTCATTTCTTCACACATCCCAAGCACTCTCCTCTCTCTCTTAAAAAAGCTTTATAAAGACTCTTCTCTCTCTCTCTCTCCCCCCTCTCCCTCCTTCCCTCTCTTTCTCTCTCTCTTTCTAGTTTCAAGGCCTTCAAAGAATATCGAACCCAACCTTCCCCATCCTCCTCTCACCAACATCAAGTGTTGTTATAACATTAGAGCCTTCACAACCAAAGTTGAAAGAGGACGAATAGTCAAACTTCAAGTTGCACTGTCACGGTGGTTCTTGAGGTAGGAAGGAAGGAAGAAAATTTGTCAAGGAATCGAGTTGACATCACTTATAGTCGTCGATGCAAGTTGTGGATCATCATCATCGTCTTGAAATCCATCATTAGCAATGGCCACTACCCATCTATAGTGGTAGATTCCAACTTCATTGTTAGTTGCCATCTTCATCAAAGATAATGGAGATTTTTTTTTTAATCTTAAAAAACAAAACCCCGGGTTTTGTTTTAACTATAGGTTACACAAGTCACGATTCACCCACAATTGACCCATGAATATTTAAGGTTGAATATAGAAACAATATTATAATCGGACCGACATGTGAAATGTCTGAATAGTTGGTTGAACCGTCTAACCAGCAGGTCGATCCAGTTCGATAACATTATTCCAGATGTAACAAATTTAAAATTTAAAAAGAGAATTTGCAGGAGATTTGAAAAACAAAGTATGTTTTATTGAATGCAGGAAGTAAATACTTGGCTTATCTTCTTCTATCTTTTCTTCTGCATTGTGTATTTATTTCTTTGAGTGCCAAGAGCTGTTGGGGAAGTCGAAATTTGAATCTCTTCATCAAATGTTTCATCAACCACATTTAATATCTTCAATGCTCTCATTTAATGCATTTAACCATTTGAAAACATTCAAACATTGTTCTACAAAATCAATGAAAGACATTCGTTTTGCTTTGTTGCAGAAGTTAAACGTTAGATCCTAAACGTAGAAATGATATGATATCCATGTGTTTCACATTTCTGAGTTGAAAAGCATGTTGGGATATAATAACTTAATTTGTTTGTCAACCGGAAAAAGTGTAAATTGTATTTGCTAAATTGATGACACTATCAAATTTTCAATACACATGTATGCATATGCAATTTTCAAGAGATAAATTACTTGACTTTTTTATTTTTGAAGCTTTGAAAATTATTGCAAGTACATATGGTTGGGTATATGATATGATCATTCAAAGCATTTTAAGAGCTTAAATGCTCATTTAAGAAAGTTAAGGTAAAAGCAGTGAGATTTGAATGATTGTGGTCTTATGGTCACCTACAACAACGACAACCTGATCCTTAATCCCAAAATTTGAAATCGGTCGTTTGAGAGACAAATATAAAATTAAAAAAAAAAGTACACACACACTATCCAAATACATTTATAATACAAAATGTGATGATTTTACTTATTCTAATTCTCCTACGTCGTTCGTTCCTATCTGAAATCATCTCTTCAGTTAGCTGAATAATTTGGAGTGGTCGACTGAATGAATAAAATAATCAACAGAAGAGGTCAATCGATTGAATTTTGGATTAGTCGGTTGAACTAGTTTCTTGGTTAGATTCTTACTTGGTTGGTCAATTTTCCAAGAGCTTTGCCCTGTTAGCTGAGATGCTTGCTTTCTATATCTCTCGATTCCTTAGTTTGCCAAGACTCTTAGTATCTCTCGATTGCTTGCTTTCTATATCTCTCAGATACAACTCTTGGTGATCGTAATTATCGATTATAAGTCTTCGGTTAATTTTAATCTCTCAGTTACTTCTCTCTTGGTCTTGCTTGGTTAGCCAAGACCTATCTGAGACTCTTACTCGGCTGACTGAGACCTTGCTTGGTTGGCTGAGGCCTGATGCTTTCTTAAGGCTTTCTAACCAAGACCCTAAGTATTAATACTTTCTTTGAATTATTTTTCTCATCAACAAAACCAAAATATACCAACAATCTTCCCCTTTTTTATGATAACAAAACTTAAGCTAATGATACCACATGCTTCTATACTCCCCCTCAATCTATGCACCTTTGTTACCATTTTTCTCCCTTTTTCCTATATTTCTCCCCTTTATTCCCATAATATTTGTTTCCCTTTTTATCATTAGCAAAAATGTGAAAAACTATAAGGGAAAAAAAGGGTCCAAGTTTAAGGTCATTGACTTATGATAGAGGGGTTCAAACACCAAGAAATTTCCACTTGAATGATGCTTAATTAACCTAAGAGAACAAGCAAGTTTGTTGTAAATACTCTTTTACAAACACATTCATACAACTACATATAACACAGTCTGTTTTTAAAATGTCAACAAAAGAGCAAGACTTTTCATGTGACTCCGTTAAATGCATTTTCAACAATTACTTCATCAACAAAAGGAAGTTGTTGAGGAGCAGGATGATCAGCAACATGAGGAGTGTGTTGGGCTACTGTATCAACTGAGGAAGATGGACCCTCAAGCATAGTAAAGGAAGGAGAGGTTGTCTTAATAACTAAAAGTTCTTCTAAAATCTTGTTTTGATTTCTAATATTTTTGCCTAATTCTTTTCCATCACACAAACATGTTCTTCTAAATATTCAATACTTTGTAGCATGCCCAAGTTAAATCCAATCATTTTGATTAAGGACCCTCCCATCAACTGTATAGAAAGTTCCTCTCCTGGCTGAGGGTTAGGAATTTGTCCTATGGCTATAAGAGGTTCATTTATCTCAGCTATACTAGGCTTAATCCAATGAATGCTAGTTTCTCCTTGAATTTCTCTTTGAATTTATTTTTCAACCTTTTCTTCTAATATCCATTCTTAATCTCCCATCCCCCTTTATGCAGAGCTCCTTCTCCAGTACTTAGTTGCATCTATAATTTCATCCTTGTCTTATTTTCTAAATTAATTTTCATAGCACCCAACAAATCAGTTATCAAGGAACAGTAAGGAAGATTAATCTTTTCAGATTCAGCTGCCTCTATCATGTAACAGGGTATTATAAAATGTAGGCTTGAGTTCTTCTTGTTCATTATATATGCCATCAACCAGCAGTCCTCCTTGGTTACTGTTGAATAATTTCCTCCCCTAGTTCAGATTACATGTGTTACCAATAGATATAAAATTCTTTCGTGCAACCTCAGGTCAGAGGCTTTATGATTAATTTCTTCCAAAGAGGGATTATTGAAGACTGTTATGCGATTTGCCAAATAGTTCCAGCTAAGGTATTCCTCACACTCATTATAAGGAACCCATTCCATTCCACGTAATCTGTAGAAAATTTTGGGTGTGACTTTCATCTCTTCCACCTTCATGTATGTCTTGAACGAGCAATTCTTAATCTTATTGTTTATGTGAGCTCATTCATTCTTCTCAGATTTTATATTTTTTATATTATTGTAAAATAATCGAACTATCCTTTCATGTATTTTCTTGTTTGGTAGTATAACCCACCCAGGACATATATAGCTCAAATTTTCACGGTATTTAAAATCTATACTCTTCATAAAATCCCTGAGGGTACGTGAAATACACATTTAATGATAATCATCAGAACGGTGAAGAAACAATTAGGTTAGAATGACATGATGTATCAAAAAGCGAATATTTTAGATATCTCAGATCCATTATCCAAAGTGACGATAACATAGATGAGGATGTAAACTATAAAATCCAAGCGGGTTGGATGAAATGGAGAAGTGTATCTAGAGTTCTTTGCGATCGCATGATACCACTCTATTTAAAGGAAAAGTTTTATAGAATGACAGTAAGAGCTGCATTACTATATAGTATCAAATGTTTGGCCATTAAATAAAAACAAAAGTAGAAAATTGTTATAATTGAGATGAGAATGTTAAGATGGATATGTGATAAAACTAGAAAAGATATGATTAGAAATGAAAAAATACACAGTAAATTAGGAGTGACCTTAATTATGGATAAAATACAAGAGTATCACTTAAGATGGTTTGAGCATGTGCAATGAAGATCCAAAAATACACCAGTTAGGAGAATCGAGAGTTTAAATATAAGAGACTTAGTAAAACGATGAGATAGATCATTAAAAATCTAGATGTAATATATTCACGAAGATATGACAGTTAAGAGGTTAACTAAAGAGATAATTTCGGATAAGAACAAATAGCATAGGAGAATTAGAATAAGTTAAATCATCACTTTTCGTATTATAAATGTATTTGGATAGTGTGTGTGTGCGTGTGTGTGTGATTTACTTTTATTTTTATTTTTATTTTTTATCATATTATATTTGTCTCTCAAAAAACCGACCCCCAATTTTGAGATTAAAATTTAGGTTGTTGTTGTTATATTCTTCAGAAAATCTCAATCTATGAGACAACCTATGCTTAAATTTTGAGAAAAGGACTTTTCAAAACACTTACTTTTGGCTATAAAGGGAAAGGAGGATTGATCAAACTTTGTTAGAGTTTTTGTTTTAGGTGCCATGGTGTTTGTTCGCACTTGATTGTCCCTAAAGGGTGCTCGCAGATTTTAGGAGACTTGAGAAGGGGTGTTCTTTTAAGAGATAGAGAAGGGAAAATATTTGTGAGAGATGGAGTGAGCTTTTCTTCTTTGAAGGTGTGCCAAAATTTGAAAAGTTTTAGAAATTAAAATATATGTAGTGGGGTATGGTGAAGAGAGATATTGTCATCTCTCGGTCAAAATAATGGGCAGCTCTTGATAACATTATGAAATCTCTCCATTAAAGGGGTGAGAGAGAAAGGGAGTTCTTAATGATGGCAAATCGGCAATTTGTGAGAGGAATGAAATGAGAGTAGTTCATAGGCATGAATCAAAAGCATGATTGAATAAGTGAGTATGCATGTTCAAAAGCATATAACCCCAAAAGTATAACTTCATATCATCAAATAGAGTTCTTACAGAACTTAACCAAAGTTTAGTACAAGTAAATAAAATTTAAGACACGTTTTAAGAACATCAAGGTATATAAAAGAACAAGCAGAGTGCATAAAAGAACAAGCAAGTAGTCATGTAACATCTCTGGACAAGCTCAATAAGGTGTATTCCTAGAACTAAGTAGTGTCTACTTTTCCTTCCACTCAGCCTATCTGGCTTTGCATGTGGTCGACTGATTGCGAACAAACACATATAGTTTATTGACATACTCTTCCAATAGGTTGACCGTATAATGCAATTGTCGACTTATTTTTTTGGGAAATTTTAAGTTTTAATCGTTGGTTGACTTTGTTCAAATTAGTTTGATTGTTCTTCTTTGGAGAACACTTTACGGGAGTTCACTTAGTCTTTTAACCTAGTCCATTTGGATTTATTTTAAGTTTAACAAGGTTCTTCTTAATCTTAATGTAATGTTACAGGGTTGATGAAATCCAACCATTCAATGAGATATTCTTTCATCTTGGTTATTCTTTAAGCTCTAGAGAGATACATTGATGATTTATAACTCAAAATTAGATTTTCAATATTTTTCTTTTGAATGGATTTTGCATTTCAAATTTTGTAAAATTATTTTGATTATAGGATTAACCTTACAGTAAGTATTTATGTGTTTCAACGAATGGCTAATCATTCTAAGGTTGATTTTTAGAATCCAATTTTCTAATTGTTAGATTAACTTAAATTTTTATATGAGGATTTGGCCATTTTTGGGAATCTACTTTCTGATTTTCTTTCTTCTACTTTGGTTACTTTTTGAAGGAAACGCTTTACTCAATAGCTTCATTAATCCTATTGCTAATCATTGATGTGAATACGCTTGGTAAGGGAATCTGAGAAATTCCTTTAAGCTCTAGAGTAACACATTGATATAGATATTACTTTTGGATTCATGTCTATCCTTCTCAGTTTTAACTTCCATGTGTTCTTTTTATCATTTTTCCATTATTACCCTCACAATTTTTGGATTTATGTTTCAACTTTATTTCTTTTGTTATGGCTTCTATGTGCTTTAAGCAGTTGATTGAATATCTTATGATTGTTTCTTTATTTAACTTGGCATCTAATATTTTGGGAGTTTTAAGTTGAGGGATGAACCTGAATCTAATCTGACCACTTTCGAGTGTTCATTCCCTAAACTAGGAAAAAGTTTTTCTTTTTCTTTATTTTACTTTAGCTCCTTTCTTCAGTTTTGTTATGCATGTCAGAAATATATAAGAAAACTTATTGCATACAAAGTTCAAATAATGCTTTCCCAAACGAACTAGACAAGGGTTATATATATATATTACCTTTCAACAACCACCTTGCCTTGAATTATGACACACCTTTTTCCATTGAACATCCCACTTTTAATGTTCCTCTTCTTGAACAAGATTGCAAAACATACTCAAACTTTGCCCTTTGGTACCCAAATTTCTTTGGGTCTGGTATTATTAGTGCTCAATAGTTTCTTAGAAACCCATTTCAGTTTCATTTTTGATTTGAGATGCTAGATTGTTCCTAAATCAACATTCATTTTTAATGTGATCTTTACAACACAAAGTTAAGTTTTTTACTTTTCTCCTTCTCTTCTTCAAGTTCTTTTATTAAGGTTTCTTTATCATTATCTTTGCTACAACCTCTTTTATTTTCCTCATGGTCAATGATCCTTTCTTTCTCCTTTTTAATGTGTTTAATTCAATTTGCCACTCATTTACTTTGTTATTTTCTTTCTTAATGTGATCGTGCAAACTATTGTTTTCTTCTTTTAACTCATTTAGTTCATCATTCAAAAAATTTAGATTTTCAATCTCTATATTTTACTTTACTTCTAACAAATGTTTTTTATCTTTTAATTCCTCATTTTTTGTCCTAAAATTTTCATTTTTTGGTTTAAGTCTTTTATTTTCCTTAACAAGTTTATTATTTTCATTTTCTAACATGTCTATAATGTTCTTTAAATTTGTATTTTTGTGAATCAATTTTTTAAATTCATTGAATGCTAGAGTCAAAGTATCATCCATGGAGATTTCATTATCATTATCATTATTAGAAGAATAAGATGAGGAACTAGAGCAACTTATTTCATTTTCATTTTCTCTTGTGAAGCACTATTGTTGGTCACATGTGTCCATAGCTTTTACAACTTCTAGACATAAACTCCAGAGGTGTACACCCTTTTTGCTTTCAGCACTTTTTCCTTTTAAGATGTCACATTTCTTGCTCCTCTTCAACCCATTTGTATTTTTCCTAGTTTTCTTAAGGGGTTCTAGCTCTCTATTTGATAAGGACGCTTATAGTGAAGAATTGATTCTCTCAAGTGTCATTTTTAAAGAATCTTTTGTCTATGGTGGTTAAAACTAATCTAGATACCATTCTGATACCAATTGAAATACAATCTAAAGAGGATGAATAGATTGTATGACCATTTTTCAATAGTTTGGAAGCTTAATAGTTTGTGTAGGACAGAAATAATATGTAGGAATTGAGGTAAAGACAAAGAAACCAAGCACACAAGGATTTATAATGGTTTCATCAAATCCGGTATACATCCACTCCCAGACTCCACCTGGATTTTCACTATTTATTTCGAAATAGTACAATAAATTTGTCTCTAGGTGAAAGTCAGACCTTTACAGTGTTTTCCTAATCTAACCTCTCACAAGTTATTTCTCTTTCTAAAACTCTAAACTCAAAGAACACACTCTGGTTTTTATACTTTTTGTACAAGAGAAAAGTGAATGTTACAAAGAGTGAAACTAAGATTTCAAATGTAACGAATTTAAAGCTTGGAAGGAGAATTTACAGGAGACTTGAAGAACATAGTATTTTTGTTGAATGCAAAGAGTAAATGCATGGTTCTCTATCTTCTTCTATCTTTACTTCTGTATTGTGTATTTATTTGTTTGACTGTCGAGAGCCATTGGGATAGGTCGAAATTTGAATCTCTTTATTAAATGTTTCACCTACCACATTTAATGTCTTCAGCGCTCTCATTTAATGCATTCGACTATTTGAAAGAATTCAAACGTTGTTCTGTAGAACCAATAAAAGACCCTTTTTTTGCTTTCCTACAGAAGTTGAATGTTAGATCTCAAATATAGAAATGATATGATATCCATATGTTTGACATTTTTGGGTCGAAAAGTATGTTGGGATACACTAACTTAATTTGTCGGTTAACTAGGAAAAATGTAAATTGTATTTGCCAAATTATGGACACTATCAAATTTTCAACACACATATATGCATATGCAATTTTAAAGTGATAAATTACTTGACTTTTTTTTTTTTTTTTTTGAATCTTTAAAAATTATTGCAAGTACCTTCCGTTGTGCACATGATATGATCATGGTCAAATGGTCACCTACGAAAAACAAATGCGTGTGCACTTAGTATATTCAAAAATGATGCAGGGACAGCCAGCTGACATTTAGACTCAATTGGCTGAATGAATTGCAGCGGTCGACTAAATGAATGGAATAATCAACAGAAGAGGTCAGTCGACAAAATTTTAGATTAGTCAACTGAATTAGTTTCTCAATTAGATACTTGCTCGGTTGGTCAATTTGCTGAGAGCCTTGCCCGGTCAGCCGAGACACTTGTTTTTTATCTCTTGATTCCCTAGTTTGCCGAGACTCTCTCTATCTCTCTGTTGCTTGCTTTCTGTATCTCTCAGATGCAACTCTCAGTGGTCAAAACTATCGATTGTAACTCTCAGTCAATTTAAATCTCTCGGCCACTTCTCTCTTGGTCTTGCTTGGTTGGCCGAGACCCTGCTCGGCTATCTGATACTCTTGCTCGGTTGATCGAAACCCTGCTTGATTAGCTGAGGCCTGATGCTTTCTTAAGACTTTCTAATTGAGACCCTAAGTAATAATATATTTTTTAAATTATTTTGCTCATTATCAAAACCGAAACATGCCAACAAATGGTAGATCAAGGAAAATTAGACTTGGTGGTAGATCTAGTTGAATCGTAAAATTGGAATGAATAGAATCGTGATCAATAGTTTAAAAAATCATTACTAGTTCATGGTTCAAAAATCAGAATCATAACTCTATATAAAGATTTGGTCCTGGTTCTTCATTTTGAAAATCGAGAATTGATAGTTTTCTGTTTGAACCATCAAGAATTGTCGATTCGAATAAAAAAAAATTTTAAAATATTTTTTTAATTTGCAAACTGTAAAATAAGTGACATTAAAAATTAAGAATATTAAAAAATTATTATTATTATTAGTTTGAAGGTAGAAGTAGAAATTTTACTATTTTAGTTAATGTTGAATCTGATATAGTCATTTAAATTCAATTATAAAAATACATATTATAAAAACTAATTTAAATAAATTATTTTACAAATTTAGTAGGGCCAATAAATATTTAGTTCTCATGGATTTTGGTAAATTAGGTTTTAAATGTTCATTACTAAAACGATTAAACAATTGCGTCAACAAAGAAAATACAATAGTTTACTAATTAAATTCATTTCATATTTAATTAACCACATTTTTTATTTTTTATTTTTTTAAAATATTGATATTGATTTTTATTTTTATTTTTTTAATTTTTTTAATTTTGGTTTTAAAATCGAAAGCGAAACTGAAATCAGAATCATTTAGGACCCTAATCGACAGTTTCAAAATTAAACTGGAGCTATCAATTTAAGGTTCATTTTTTTTTCTAAATTAGAAATCGAGAATCATTGATTTTAAAATCAAAACCAACAATTCTACAACTGTGGTCATGTTGAGAGAAAATAATGGAGAGTCCTTTTGTAATAAATCATACTAATCAATATCTCATCAAAATAATTTGATGATTCATCACCAGAGAAAATAAACATACACTTCTCTTTACATAAGGTTTAAGGTTTGATTTTTAAAAATAATGCTAAAAAAGTTTTGAGCTCACGCATATAATTTGCTCAATATAATTGTGTTTTTTTCTTTTTTGGCATAATAAGATATGACCAAATAGGATCGAATCGGGAAAGAAAAAATAAAAATGGAGAGATTCTATTGTTTGAATTGTTTCTGAGAAACACTCGATATAATTGTGTAGCACATATAATTTGTGGACTATTCTCTACTTACACAATACATTTACAAATACCTTTTAAAAGGTAGTGGTTGAAGTATAATTATTATCTATTTAGATATTATTTAATAAACTAAAATAATATATAAGATCTCTCACGATTCAATAAAATGATAATATGGTGTCATTTCTCACCGATCAAAAACTCATATACATAAAATGGTGCCATTTCTCACCATGCCCCACAAGGGCAAAGGAGAGTGATATAGCTACTACACCATTCCCAAAGAGTCTCTATCACATAAAAGCCATTGATGGGGTGTGGAGGATGGGGACCATGAATTGCCAATTTCACCCTCTCTGACGTCATATTTCTCTCCCTCTTCCTATTTTCTTCAAAATTACTCCTATAACAATTTGAAAATATATTTTTTTTCTTTGTTTTTTTTTTTTAAATTTGTTCTATTTTTGTCCTCAAAATCTATCTTAGATTAGTCTCTAATTAATGTAAGGTAGGGATAATTCTATTTTTAATACCCAATTGATTGGAACACTTTGGTGTTCTAATACTAATTTTCACAAAAGAAAATTTGATGTGCTTTCAAAGGGTCTGGTTGTGTTTGTTTGATGAAAATTATTCTTCACAAAAGGAAAAAAAAAAATCTTATTTTCCATATATTCGCAATTATTAAATATTTTCTGAGAAAATGTTTTCTATTATTTACCAAACATTTAGACTTTTCACTTCTCTTCATGCTTGAATGTCTTTATTTTTTCTTTTCTCAAGTTTTCTGGGAAACAAACCCAAATGTGTCAACTCTTGTAAACTAAGCTAAAAAAAATATTTAAAAAGCTAATTAAAAAAATCTATATCTTGACAATTTTAACAGATTAAAACTTGTAACCAGTACTATATTAATTGGACTATATAAGAATTTTTCCCCTTTTTTTGGGTTGAGTAGATTGTATAGGAATTAACTCCGCCATGGTAGGTCCCAAATTCGGATCAAGGAGGAGGGTTACAATATAACGTAAAACTTTTGTCAAAACCAAAATGAGAATCAAAATGAGACTATATAGAATTTCGTCAATATTTTTATCTTTCTTTGTGATTCAAGCTATATTAGGCTTTAGAGTCGAGTTATGAAAGGAATTTCTAAATTCTATTTCTTTCATTTCATAGAAACCAGAAAAAACTCTTTTTTTTTTAATAAAATGATATTTGAACCCTGAATCATAGAATTGTGGGAGGGGTTATGACAACTAGGCTTCCCGTCCTTTTGATATGGGTTAAACTAGGGAATCATGTAAAAATATTTTTGTTTGCTAATAATAATGTACATATCTAGCTGCTGAGCAAAATGATAATAATTCTATTATTCATGACATATGCATGAATGATTGTTACATTTGATTAATTTGAATAATTTTCACACATTTAGATTTAGACATCACTTGTGGGCCCCAACCTCATGAAAGGGTGTTGCTTGAACATTGTCAAATGTATAATAAAATCAGGTTTCTTTATATGGTCTCTCTCTCTCTCTCTCTCTCTCTCTCTCTCTCTCTCTCTTGTGAGGAAATAATGTATGGCAATATTTGTTCAACTGCGTTGATATTTGGATGGTATATTTTATTCTACACTAATGGTATCTTAATCATGCATAATGTGTGAATCAATTATTTTTATTATCAGTTATTGAATATATATTATACAATAGAATTAAGTAAGAACGAATAATCATATGTTGTACTTGAACTTGGTGTTTATGTATCTTTTTACTCAAAATTGTATGGAAAGCTTCCTTCGACCATATGGAAAGTGGCAACCCTTCCCTTCTTCCATGGACGGGGAGACTCTTGAAGGGCTTCATGGGTCACCAAGAGTCACAATCACCTCTTGTTTTGTGGTGGCAAGTTGCATGTGTAGTGGAGTCTTAAGTCATTGATAATGTATTCCCTCCCTAAGGTTCCCTTTCCTTACCAAATCAAAACACCCCATCAAAACCTCTCGAAACGTCCATTTTAGACAAATATTTGAACACCAATGCTTAGTGGATTCAATAGTTAAGTACCGGTGCTCCTTAACTAAGATTTTGGGTTTGAATTTTGTATACGGTGAAAATAAGTATCGAGAAAGTTTTGCCCTTTAAGGTTCAACCCGACTTGAACCGGATGTCTGGTTCAAATTATTGGATACCGGTGGTTTGTGAATAAAAAAAAATTAAAAAAAAAAAGACAAACATTTGAGAAATATTTTTAGAACCCCCATTGGACCCCATAGCGGACATTTTTGGCTAGTGATGGGAGCAAATGATAGTGACTTGTGAATTCCGTGCTTTAAGAAATAAAGATTTAATTCAAGATTCAGATTTCCTTGTACCAATGAGCAAACCTGTTGGCTTTAAATACTTGGGAGAGTGATAGTAGAGGGAGAATCTCCATTGATAAAGAAGAGTACAGTCAAAACCAATAGACATGTCCCAGAATAAAGATGGGCTTTCCTTGGTGGGTCATTTGCCTCAATTTTAAGTTTCTCTTTAAAATAAACTTTCCCACTGTTTCCTTGTTTTTTGTTGCTCTTGTGACGACGGGGCAGGCCCATTTTTTTTTTGGGCCGAAGGTCTCACTGAGACAAACCTTCAAAGATGCACCCATTCCTACAAACTGGATCTCCAACTTGCTGGTATAACTTATTTATCAGAATGCGAAAATCAAACCCCTAAACTTTTAGTTAAGAAACAATCAGATAACATTATGTCAAGACCGATTCCCATATTATATTTTCATCTTTATTTTAGAAGTTAATCCTTAGTTTCCGATTATAAGATAACTCCATAAATTTTGCATCTAGGAAATACAGTTTTGAAAAGTCCTTGATGACTTTCTCTAATGTAAACCACAGTCTGCTTGAATGGGGGAGGAAAAAAAAAAAAAAAAAAGAAACATTTGATGTAATGAAAAATAGTTCTATCTTTTGTTTACTTATGCCATATCTCTATAACCTTTTTTTTTTTTTTTACCTTAGGAAGGTAGAATTGGATTTTATTTTATTTTTTTGTAGTTAATCATAGGTATTCCGAAACTCAACTAATTCTATTCAAACAGTTGTGGGATCCAATTTAGAGTTGACTCTTTCGATGTCTTTTTCCCAAAATTCAAACTCGAAATCATGATTAAGTAAATTTAGTGTTCTGTCATTAGATTTATAAGTCGTTAGTGGAGAGTAGAGCGGGATGAGGATTTGTACTCTCATTCTAGTCGAGGATAGGAAAAAATTCACAATTTAATTAATTTATTATCTTTCAACCTATTATAGACTTAAGAACTACTCATGTTCATGTTTGGTTCAAATCTTATTTCAATCAATGCTTAACTTTATTTTTCCTTTTTGGTATAAAATTATTGTTGCCCCCATGAAAAAAACCATTTTTTTTAGCTATTGGACTTTATATTTCTTCACAAAAATAACACTTTTGAAGCTTCCACTAGTGTATTTTTTTTTTTTTTTCCTTTTTTTGGTTACAAGAAGGACAAAAGTTCAGCCCCTAAATAAGGTCAAATCTGGGATATCACTTAACAAATAATGGTAAACCTCATTAGGAGGCGAGACAAGATCATGAATCCCTAGAGAGACTGTAGGCCCTATCCTAATGAGAGCATCAACACACCTATTGCCCTCTCAAGGAGTAAACAAAATCCTATTAACAATAGTTTTCCTAATCAAACTCTAGCATTCCCGAATAATGTAAAACTGAGGGTTGGTTGTGGCCATCGGTGAGGAGAGGGTTTCCACCGATTCCACCGAATCAAGCTCCAATATAATAAGGAAAAGTTTAGCCTGGACCAAAAAAAAAAGACCCTCTCAAACACCAAACAATTCCGCCAATAAAGCATCTATCAAACCAATATTAGCCATGGAGTCACCTATCCACAAACAATATTCATCTCGACCAAACCACCAACTCTAGCTACATGATTCCCAAGATTGGAAAAGCCATCCATGTTGAGTTTAAAGAATCCCATCGAAGGCGGGTGCTAACGAACCCATAAACTAGTTTTTATAGTTTTTTCAACCCTTCCAACTATAGCCATCCATCCATCTCTCACATTTGCACGAGCTCTTGAAACCACCACCTTTGGGAGAAAATCCACCCCCTTAAACATCGCCTTACACCTTCTTTTCCATACAATCCAAAGTGTGTAAGCAAACCAAATTGTCCAAGGGATTCCCATATGTAGAGGATGCGTTTTGCAATTCCAAATAAGCTACTTCGTCACCTGCCTTTGGTCTAACACCAACTAGGAGATAGGAGAGTTCTTTATAATTCCTTCCCACACCAATTGAGTCCTTTTACAATCCCGAAACACGTGAAGTAAGGTCTCTGGTTACTCATCACATAAGGGACAAAGGGGATTGGAAGATAATCCTCTTCGTAATCGTGTGTCGTTTATCATTAAGGCTTGATGCTTTACCATCCACAACAAGTACTTCACCTTCTCTTGGAACTTCAATTTCCAAATCCAACCATAAGACCGCTCTAGCACTAGGAATTAGATAAGTAGACCAAACAAAAAAAATTCCCTATGAAGTACTGGCCCAGCAAGCTTTATCCTATGAATCAAGGTCCTAGGAAATCATCACAACTCTAACCTCCTCTACTATCTCCTTAGGGAGCAGAGCCTCAAGTTGAGGAACATCCCATTGGCGGTCGATGGTGATAACATTATTAACCCTTATATTGAGTTAATCTCCCAACTGGTTGCCTTGAACCTGGTAACTCAGCGGCTCCAACTCTACCTATTTATCCATCCAGAATCTAATATCCATACCTCTTCCCAACTGCCATCGAATGCCCACCACAATAATGTCCCTAATTCATAACAGACCCCTCCAAAAGGAAGAGCAACCTATGGACCGACTGCAATGTAGAGATCCGCCCCTCTAAGATATTTGGCCCGAAGTACCTAACACCACAGGGTTGAATCCATTGAGACCATATGCCATCCCAACTTAACCAGGAGAGTCTTATTCATATCTTGAGACCTCCGAAAATCCAAACCACCAAAATCCTTCGGTTGGCAAACTATTTCTCCTTGAACTGCATGGACTCTACGAGCACCATCCATCTCCCCCCATAAGAATTGGTACTAAACCATGTCTAATTGAATACAAATACTAGTAGGCAACCACACCAACTGCATAGTGTAAGTTGAGATAGAAGAAGTAATTGCTTGTATCAACGTTCTCCTCCCTGCTAGACTCAAACACTTATGTTTCTATTCTGTCATCTGTTGCTAGACCTTTTCCACTAGATATTGATACTGCATGTGGGTAACTCGACCTAAACCAAAGAAACACCTAGATACACCCCAAGGTTCTCCGAAACTGAAAACTAACATTGGTCAGTGAGGTACCGCTTAAGAGACATAGGGGTTCGAGGGAAAACAAACAACTTCGATTTGTATAGATTCAGAAACAAACCACTACGAAAGTAGCCTCTATAAAAAGCATTAAGTCATCGATGAAAAATAAGTAAGAGATCTTTGAGCCCCTTTTAGACATTTTGATCAGAGTCCAAAATCCCTTCTCCACTCGATCGTGGATCATATAAGATAACTTTTACATCACCAAAATGAATAGATAGGGGGATAAAGTATCGCCTTGCTTTAGCCCTCTCCCTAGGTAGAAAAAAGGAAGAACTTTCTCGTTCCATAACATTACCGATTAGGTATGAGTGACTGAAAATATGATTAGGCAGATCAAATTATCAAGAAGTTGGAAGTCTGGCAAAGTCTTAGCAAAGAAACTCCAACTTACACTATCATATGATCACTGTAGATCCACTTTCAAAATCATTTTCTAGTACTTTTCTTGAGACTTACACATCGAGTGCACAATTTTTTGCATTATGATGATATTGTTGAGGGTTCCTCAGCCTGGGATAAAGCTATTCTAGTACGGTCTCACAACCTTTTGAAGGATAGGTTGGAGTCGTTGGACAAAAACCTTTGCCAAAACTTTGTAGCTTGTGTTCAAAAGACTAATCGGGTGGAACTCATTCAGAGTTGATGGTTGCGGCTTCTTTGGAATCAAAACAATAAGGGCATGCAAAAATTCCTCAGTGAAACCACCCTTCCAAAAAGATTCCCCTATGAAGTTACATAACATCGCACCCCAACTGTCTAGTCAAGAACGCAACAATCGTCACGTTACCTCAAAACACATGTGAACCCTACTTTGTGTCCCAAGGTAACGCAAAGCATTTCGATATCTCAAACACTTTAAAAATAAATTTAAGTCATCCATAAACCAACCCAGCCGTCTAAACAAGTTCCAAATATTTTAAATAAATTTACAAGCTTAATCATATCCAAAATTCATCATAAAATCCAAATGTTCCAATAAATCCAATAAATCTCGTGAAAGAAATTTTCAAAGCAAGTAAATGAAGTTCAACATTATAAAAGTAAGGATTTTTTAATACATTTCTAAGGAAATCAAGCAAATGTTTTTCAAATCCAAACACAAAGATTCCTTCCATGATTCATATAACATAGTTCCCAAAAGTAATATTCATATATCTAGTATCTATTAAAGATCACCAAATGAAATTTCTTCAAGCTGGCACTAGTCAAAGATTACGTCTCCAAACTAAATTTCCTATAAAAAATTAGAAAGAGATGGATGAGTATACAATACTCAGTGAATGAAATAAAATGGCATGTTAAACATGAATTAGGGGTAAGGAAGGTTATGTCAACACATATGTCAAAATATATTCGAATGCAATTATAAAAGTAATTTGTACAAAATAAATTTGGAACAAATTTTCCATGACTCATAAGTTGTTCATTAATAACCTATTTCTATTTTTCCTTTCCAAATTTTCTTTGGGGTTGTCAAAACCATTATTATACCAATGGTCGTTGGTGAAATCTGTCAATGGGTTTTTCATATTTTTTTTTATATAAACATTTCTCCATCATTGGTATTGGTCCAGAGTTTTCATGAGGTACTACCACATTATCACGGCTAGCTTGAGGGACTCTCCATCCCGCTTACCTCTAAGCCATAGTTTTAAAGTAGTCTTGACCACGCCGTTCCAATGACCCGATTCGTAAAAGACTTAACTATAGTCTTTTTGCCAATACCATATTATAATAATATCCATTTCATCATTCATAATTTGTGCTCATATACAAGGGAAAACAAATTCACAATTCACAATCAATGATCCATTGTAACATAATGCAAATATTTCAATGATCAATAAAAGAGTCATAGATTTGTCAACAATTCAATTTGAACACACCACAATCGCAAAGTATTGCAAAAATCATTTCAAAACTCATTTCAGAATTCATTTCACAAATTATAATTGAGATCATTTTATTATTCATACTCAACATAGTCATCCACTCACCTCTTAGCAGGGTAATCACTCTCAATCTCATAACCAAATCCAATAATAATCATTTCTCAGGTTCCAATTATTTTATCCTAAGGTAATAAATATAAATTCAATATTAAATTACATCTATGACTAGGGCTTATAAGTTTTCTCCAATTGTCTCATAACCCATATTTTTCTACACAACTATATCTTAGAAAAACTATCATATTTTGACCAACAAAGTTTGGATTGAGTTGATTCCAATTGCTACTTAAAATTAACACATAAGGCTATAACTTTGTTTATAGGTACACTCAATTTTAATCACTCAAAAATACCCAAATCTATGAATATGTTAGTCATAAATTCATGACCCATATTTGTACAGTCACCAAAGAATCGCTAGCTATAACTTTCACTGCACACATTACTACACATATCCGATTTAAGTGATTTAAGTCTCAAATTAAAGATAAGATATAAATTTACAACTTCATTGTTTAGGATTTGGCTAAATTTTGCCTAAAATGCTATTCAAATTCGTAGCAAAGTTAACAAGTAGAACGGGACAAAACAGAGTGTTTCTACAAAACTGGTCTGTCGTTTTAAACATATAGAAGTCTAGTTTCAGTAAGAGCAAACCTAATTCAGTTTGCAGTAGTGCAAAAAAAGTTATGATTTAAAAACTACAGCAAGGTCATCTGTCCAGATTTACAAAATCAAGGTTTTCATTCTCATTCTTCATTATTTCAACGCTCATCTAGGCTAAATCATCAAATCAAGACATTTATCATGATACAAATGCTAGATTAAAACCTAAAACCAAGTATTCAACATACCTTGTTTTTGGTTCATGAGCTCACAACTTATCACAACAAGATTTCCTCCAAATACAAGTTTCTTTGATCTATGTTGATAAACCCCAAGCTCTCATCACAATCAAACTCTATGATTGTTAAAGAAAGTTAAAAGCAGAGCAAGCGAGCTTAGAAATCAAGGGTCTTGTTAAACAAATGTTTGGAGATCTCGGATGGTTTTAAATAATAAAGAAGAAGACATGAAAAAAGCAAAGAAAATTCAAGACTCATCCCTTCTCTCTCTCTCTCTCTCTCTACCCCTCTTCCTCTTTCTCTCTCTCGAGTACACACAAAACCATACTAAAAGAGACTTCAATAATATGTACTTCTCTCACTCTCTCTCGGCCAAGCCCACACACACCCCTCTTTTCTTTCTTTCTTAACCCACCCCAACCACTCACTTATCTTTTATTTCCTTAAATGTATCCATCACACTTAAATCCCCTTTTTGACTTTCTAATTCTTCTTCTCAAAAAAAAAAAAAAAAAAGTAAACAAAACAAAAGAAGAAGAAAGTCAAAAACATGAGTGGACTTGTATACTTTTAATTCAAGTGTTGGACTCCCAAAATTGGGTTCCAAAGGTTAGATTGTAAACTCAAAAATTGGGCTTTAAATTGGGCTCACTTAATTGGGTTGTTAATCCAAGGATTGGACCTAAACTTTGGAGTCAATTCCTAGTTCAATCCCCAATTCCCATATTCTCATTTATTCCAAATTCACATTTTTTCTATATTTTAAATGTCACGTACTTGAATTTATTATTATTAGTAGTAGTATTGAAATTTCATAAAAGAACTTTTAATAGAAAAAAAAAATTCTAACACCGAACACATAATGTCAGCTGAATGACCTCCCAAAATTGTTGATAAAATAATGATTGGATGCCACCAAGACCTGGTGCCTTCAGGCCCTTCATAAAGAAGACCACCTCTCGAACTTCTAAAATCTCCACATTTCTGGCCAATACCACCAAATCGCCTCCAGAAATTACTTGTTCCCAAGCCAATACTCATGTGTCCCACTCCAAACTTCTCCTATATTAAACATGTCCTTGAAAAACTCTATCGCAAAAGTCTTAAGCCTCTACTGATCATAACACCATCCAGCATTGATTTTCAACTGAGTTATCTAGTTCCTATTCCCACGAATCATGTTAGTACTATGGTAAAATCTTGTATTCTGATCTCCATGACAAAACCATTTTACCTAAGATTTCTAATACCAAAAAGCCTCCTTCATGTCTAAAACCTAATGATATTCCCCAGTTAAACTCTATTCTAGATGTCTCAAAAACTATGATCTATCAAAATTCAGAGATTGTTGGATGCCCCTCAACCTGGCCTCTAACCTGCATTTCCTCCCAAACATGTTACCAAAGACCTTCCTATTCCACAATTTGAGTTTCTCCGCAGTGGCTTTAATGTATCGAAGTAAAGGTGGATTATCCTCCTCGCTCTTCCTAGAAACTATAAAATTCTGGCAGAAGTGAGGGTGCCAAAACCAAATATCCTCAAAACGGAAAGGGCAATTACTCCTCAGTGGAAGAGCTACCAGACAAATCTGAAGCATAATAAGGTGGTGGTCCCCATGAACTCCAACTAGGTTCATGACCTGGGATATCGGAAATGTAAGTCTACTTTCCAAATTCCCCAAAACTCGGTCTAACCTTTTCCAAAGCACTACCACCCTATCTTATTTTCAAACCCATGTGTAGGAACACCCTTGAGCACACAAATCCTACTCCACCAATCCCAAAATCTTTGAGCCCTGTTCTGAACCCTTGCCTTTTTGTTATTGGTTTCCAATTGACTCGTGATCTCATTAAAGTCACCCGTAACAAATCATGGCCCTTGGATGTTTAAGGGGAGATTATAAAGAGACTGCCACAATTCTAACTTCTTCCTGGCATGAGGCTGAATGTACACAAGTGTAATGAACCATGACAAGCTTCGCATTAAAAATCGCATCTACCTAAGTACCATTTAACTTCCAAATCAACTTTAAACCCCCATGAAAACCCAACAATTCTACCACAAACTCCTTATTATAACCCAATCGATTAGCTAACCGTGAAAACTGTGCTGAGCTTGCTTTAGTTTTAGAGAAACAAATAATATCCAGTCCGTGACCCTTAACTAATTCCTTGGTCACCCGTTTAAGTCTAGGGTTATTCACACCGTCACATTCTATACAATCACTTTATACTTATGCATAAATCAAACATAAGAAATAGTTTAAAGGAGTACGTCCTAAGCCGTGGGACCCCCTCCACCATCATCACCTCAATGCTCTCCTTAATAGGCACTATCCTATCCACTACCATCATTTCATCTTCACCAATAGGCCCGAACTGCTGCAATTCCTGTCCAGCAACTGGTCTTTGGTGTGTCTATCGAACAACATGTACACCATGTTGGCTCTCCAAAAAAAAATCTACAGACCATGAAGCCAGCTGCTCCGTGACCCCCACCAGACGTCCTGCGTTAAATATGGACCCTATGGTACACTGCTCCCCAGTCGTTGAGATTCCACCTGCATCCCCCACCATTATTGTTGGCGAGCAATTTTTTGCGCCCATATCACCAAAGCTTTCTCTAGATGATTGTTCTGTAACCACAAAGAGTTCTCCATTTACAACACAAACAAAGGAGTGTGACCCTCTGGTTCCACTAAATCCAAAGTCGAGGGGTTCGTAATAACTACCAACTCCGCCATCCCTGTCTGAATGTGGTCAGAGAAGGGAGATTCGCTGGGTTCAGCCCTAGCTTCATTGGTACATTATGGAAGAGACAAGAGTTTTTCTTTTTTTTCACTCGAAGTTTAAATCAAGCCCAAATATGTGTTTAGACTAGAAAAAAACTAAACTCTGTCTAGATGGGCTTTACTTGCAACCACGTTGGGGCAAACTCTGCCCTATTATAGTAGGGCTCATCAGAGGCCCAATCTACTTCATAGCATTCATGGGCCTGGTTGTGTGAAATGATTTTATTGAGGAACCCATAATTTCCTTTCCCTTATCCAACACCATAACTAGCCCACTTTGTGGTCTACTGGTAAGTTCATCCCCACTCTTCCTCCTCAATGAAGCTTCTATAACCGATGCATTTACCACTGGTTGAGCATTAATTTCCGCAATCATCGATGCCTCCTCTTTTACTAGTTTATCCAATCGCTCTAAACGGTTATGACTTGGACCTTTTGTCGGAATTTTGAGCTGGCCCTTCTGGTGATAGTCGTCTTTGAACTTGCATCCGTAGCCCATATGAGTGTTCTACCGGCAGTTTCTTACTGACCACTCGATTCCTATCCTCCCTACATTCCTCCACATGCTTAACCCTCCGCCAACCACTTGGGATTAATGGAGTTCTATCCCAGAATTCTCCTTAAATGACCAAGCTACCCACATGCAAAATTGAGCTTGTGCAAACCCTCATATTCGACATATTGTATATGCTTCCCTATTCGAATATGTGGTGCTAGGGGCTTTTCCAACTTGAGCTCAACAAATATACAAGCATATTTTCCCCTAACTGTCGAATTAGTATTAATATCCAGTTTCAAGGGGTAACCTAGAAGCTTCCTAACTTGGTACAAAATGTCTTCATCAAATAGCTCAATAGGGAGTTCAGGAAGACGTACCCATTTGGCGATCCTGTGTGTTGCCGACTCTAATGGTATAAACCAAGGATGCCATTTCATGTTTACCAGATAATGGCCCTGAATCAACCACGATCCTCCAATGCTCTCTAATAGTCTGCCTTTTCTGATAATTTAATCAGATAAAATTCATCACTCATATCTATCATTTCCATCTCTCCCTAAACTAGCTACATAGTCAAAATCTAATTTTGTAAAAAATGATACCCCACTTTGCATCCCCAAAGTTACACAATCACTAAGTTTCTCCACTGGCGGTGCAATTCTTGGAGCTTATCTAATGGAATTTGGACCACTGGAATCAACTGATCCTCTCTCAAATCCTCCTTGTCAATCCCCATCTCCATTTTCCAACTCCTCTAGTATGCAACGATCCGACCACATAGTAGAGTGGTTATTCCTAAGAAGCATGTCTTTAAAGCTCCTTGGTCGAACCGGTCTCTTTACCCCCATTATTCCCTTTAACCTTTTTTGGTACTTCGTCATAGATGATCCTCTTCCTCTGGTGTCAATTCCTTGTCACCGTCTTCATCGTCAGAAAGGATCCAGCATAAAGGAAGGTGAAAGGTCTCGACAATAGTTTATTTCACATGTTCTCTCTCCATTGACTTTTCCATTCTTCTCCTTGGTATTTCCATTAGTTTAACCATAAGTGAAAATAAGAAATTATTTAATACTTAAGTGATATTACCATGTTAGATAAAATTGATGGTACTGGCTTAGTAGTGAAAACTTTCCTTACTCCAGTGAGATTCCAATTCTCTTATTATCATACAAAAGGAAGAAAAACCCTAACATGTTATCCCTGCAGGATTCTAAATTTTCTTGTGTTCTCAATAAGGAATAAAACCTTTTTTAAATCTTAAACCTTCCTTAATTTTGAGGGATTCTAAATTTTCTAAAAGTCTTTAACTATAATCCCTACTATTTTGAAAGAGCTTATATAAAAGGAAAGTAAGGTTTTTTTACACCTTTTAGAAGGCTATATATACAGAGTAAAGACAACCCATCAGGATATGACTATAGACCCACCACAGTGGGGACACGAACATAACTACATCAATATACCCTCAAACCATAGCTAGAGAGAGGCACAGATGCCCAATTCTACACTATTATAGCTTCATGCCCAATCATACACCGTTAGAGCTATAATTTCATACTCCATTCTATATACTATTAAAGATACAATGTCATACTCAATTATACTGATGTAATACATTTATTATCTCTCTTTGTATACATATATCACACACATGGCTCTTTACACACAATACACATGGAATGAATTCCAGACACATAATACAAGGCCATAGCAGAGGGGGCATCAGAGTCCCCTATTGGGTTGACCCTGATGGGGTTTTTGTAGATATCTCTATTAATGACAATCCAGTTGACACACCTGCACCGGTTAACTCTATATATGGTATACAAAGGCAACACATGGCTATAGTTTGAGCTCTCTCAATCTTTTCTCTTTTATTTATTCATTATTTTTTACTTGAGTATCAGAGTCTTCTCACCAGATTAGCCCTGGTGGGGTTCTTGTTGGTCCCCTATCTGGGAAGATTCGACGAATCTATCTGCACAAACTCCATGTTTAAGTTAGAAAAGTAGTTGTCTATGGAGTAAAAAATCTAATTCTAACAAATTGACACCGTCTGTGGAAACGACTGACTAACTAGCCGTAAAAATTTCACGCCTTGCTTCATTTTCTCTCTCCTAGCACCAAGCCACCAAAGAAAAGAAATGGAAGTGGTAGTGAACATCTCACCTTTTGTTCCGCTTGACATCGACAACCTGGATTCAATAATTCTTATGCACGGTATACTATTGCTTTGTCAATATTTTGGTACTATTAACAAATTGTTCTGATCTGAAGTCTAACTTTTTGCTCATTGCGACAATAATATTTCTATTCTACATGCCAAAGAAATAAAAGGAAGTTGCTAAAAAAATAAAATGAAGTTTTTTAACCTAAATAACCTACTTGACATGTCAAAGATATGAACTATCTAAAATAGAAGATTACAAAATTAAAGTTTTCAAAATTTTTTATTCCTAAATATCAAGAATGAAATAAAATTTTCAAAGTCTTCAATGTTTCCAATTTAGACTCCATCCTTCCTTGAATTTTCATACAACTAGAATAAGAAGGTTGTTGCTTTGTTTTTTCAATAAAATCTTGCTATATCTCCTAAGATCCACATACCCATGTGCTAACGAAATAGTATTGCTATCCATTTTTTATTCCTTACATGAAAAGCTCCAAATTAGTTCTTTTTCTCCACTTTTCTTCATAAGCCTCCTCCATCAATTCTAACATATAAAATACCACAAATAATAGATATTAGTGTAATATTTACTAAAAAATAACGCAAAATCAATCACAAAAATTACACCAATTTATACCCTATCAGACTCATTCAACTATTTTAAACATGTCATTCAACTAGAATAGACATGGGACTCAGGTCAGTTGATTGTTCATGTGCAATTTGACTAGGGTTGATTGTTTTGGTCATTGTGCTCAAGTAGGGTTCAACTGGGTCTACTTGTATTCGACTGTGTTATGTATTCCTAACTTTGTCTACAATGTCGATTGAATAGTCTTCAAGGTCGGTCCAATCCTTTGTGAAGATTTGCCTACATATTTAATCGACTGCCTTTGTGGATTGGTCGAATTCTACAGTCCTATTCAAATAAGTGGTTGTTTTGGTCAAAATATAAAATTTAAAGGCATAAGATCCATTCAACCATTTCAACAAGTCGGTTAAATGCTACAATCCCATTCAACTAGAGGGATGTTCCAGCTTTACCATTTAAGTGTCGGGGTTGGTTTTGGTCGAATGATTGCTAAGAGCAGTCGAATTGCAAAATGGGTTCTAAGGTTTTAAGTCATTCAAGTTACCTTATGAGTATTTATGTTGAATCACGAGTCTACTCATGAGATGGGAATACTGGTTTGATTGTGACTCAAATCAATTGAATGACTGGGCAAGACGGTTGAATGATTTGCTTAACTTAGATTTGGATTGGTTAAATGATTGAACAAATTAGTTGAATGACTTGTTTGACTTAAGTTTGGATCGGTTGAATGCCTATGTGGTCATTCGACTATTTAGTACTTGTCCTAAGTTCCATTGTCTAAGTCGGTTGAATGGTCTGATTGGGCGATTGAATGGTCCAGAGCTAAAGACTAAGTTCAGTTGACTATTTTTAATAGTATTCGATTGAATTATTCTTCCTACTTGGTTCCAGTCGAATTGTCATACTTCTTATTCAACTATTTTATATGTTTTCTTAAGGAATTGGTCGAATATGATTTACATTAATCAAATGACTGAGTTCTATGAATGATTTCCAAACTTTGCGAATTAATTCCTTAGGTTGTTTTACTTATCATCAAAACCTATAAATATGCCAACAATAGACATGAGTAAAAATTTCAATATACCAATTCTATTCTTAAAACTTAGCACAAAATAAATTTATAACCAATGTATCCTATAGATGGTATTAAATATTATCTAACTCACATGTATCTCAAAGTGAAGGTTGTAAATCTCAGAGCATTCAAATAGTTACAGTATTCATCATCATGGAACTACTAAGGGCAAAAGAACATTGGACCATGAAATTCTTCATCAATTATAAACAAAACAATATTTACAAAACTATGAAGATCGTATAGTGGGGTTTCATGCTATTTTATTTTTGGCAAGATTTGGATTTAAAATTTGAAAGAACATAAAGGTAAAAGTAGTATGTTTTTAGATATTTTCTTCTCATTTCTCATTAACTTCCGGTTAAGACTTCATTTGGGAGTTAGGAAACGGGCATAAAGGAAAAGGTTCTGAAGGTCCTTTGTTTGAGAGTTGAAGGGGAATAGAAAATAAATGTTTACGATAGAAAGAAGATGTTTAAAAACTTTCTTCCTAAAATGGAAAGAAACGGAGGGAAAGGCTGACGAGTGAGAATAAAAATTTCAATATACCAATTTTACTCTTAAAAATTGATAAAAAGAAATAAATTTATTTCCTATATATCCTATAGATATGCATCTCAAAATGAAGATTGCAAAACTCAAAGCATTCAAATAGTTTCAATACTCATCACCGTGGAACTAATATAAACCGAAGAACATTGGGTCATTCAATTCTTAATTAATCATCAACAAAACAAGTAATCTTTTGCTATCAATCTCTTTATTTTTTGTTTTATCTTTTTTTCCATGTCAACGAATTCAATAAAAGTTCTTCCATCATGAATACAGTGGGTCTCTTAAATTTTCAAATTTATAGTTTAATTCATGTCATAAATCTTATTCATGTCTTTTGATTTTTATTGTATTGATAAGAGTTTGCTATCTTCGTTCTTTATGGTACTTGTGTATTGATCATTTCTTGAAAGCTTTGTCGTGTAAATTAAAACCAAAGTTAGTAGGTGTTAACTGGTATGATATTCATCCTAATTAGTGTGATATTCTTGGAATCCATTCACAAAAACTTGGTGTGTCGACCTCAATTGTTGGGATTAAAATTCATATTGTTATTGTTGTTTTTAGAATAAACCTCATGCTATAAATTGGAAGAGCATAGTTGTCAAGAACTATGACAGTTTGGAAGAACTTTATGCTAAAGATGGGGCAATGGGATAAGAAGCTGAAATAGCAAAAGAAAAACATAAGTGTTGGATGAATGAAACAAATAGAGGGCAACTTGAAAGTATTATTATAATTGACGAGATGATATCTGAGAATAAGATAAGTTTAGAAAATTTTGGCTATTTAGCTAAGGATTTTGATACACAACATTCAAAGTATAGTGGCAAAAAACATCATACAATAAATTCACAAGGGAAGAAAAGAAAGATCTCGAATAATGAAGAACTTGAGATTCTGAATTCTGCTCTTGACAATGTTGCCGAGATAGTTATAATGGAAAATTACGAGGAAAATTCCATTCTCTAGAAGTCTAGAGCAAGAGTTTATATGAAGAGAGATTTCTGATGAGGTGATTGCTATTGGAGTCGAAGAAAACCAGATTGATGATTGCTACATTATTTTTTTACTAAAATCTTGATAAGTAAGAACTATTTTTTGGGTGCCCATAAGAAAGATGCATGAATATTTTGGGCAAATTGATAACTCATTCTTGAATATCATCATGCTATAAGATGATGGAAATATTTTCAAAGTCAGAAACTTTGTCAAAAGCTTTATCGTGTATTTTTTTTTTTTTGGTCAAAAATCAACTTTATTTTATGTAGTATCAAGTACACAATAATGAACAACTACGATATTTACATCTTTTAAAGTTTCGAGTCATTCCATGTTCAGTAGATTTCTTGGATTTAAAAACTAATAGGATATAAATGTAAAAATGGTAATTTTTTTAAATATTTTATTTTTATTTCTCTCCAACTTTCAAATAAAAAAAAATGTTTCCTTTTTTTTTTTCTCCTTGAACTTCCAAATAAAATAGTACATCTTTTTTTTATTATTTTTTTTATCCCTCTCTCACCTTATCTTTTCTTTTATTTTCTTTTTTTCCCCTTAAACACTCAAACTAAATGTAAAAAAATTTATTTCCTTTCTTTTCTTTGTTAAACATCTAAATAAAATGATTCATCTTTTCTCTTCTTTTCTTCTTTCTCCAACCTTATCTTATCTGTCATTTTTTCAAAAATTTTTTAAAAGAAAACCTTAAATAACTAAATGGAGACTATTAATACATAAAGTTTCACTAATGATATCATAAAAATGAACAAAATGAAAATAGAGTAGAATTGGAAAAATATAAACTATTAATAATAATCTTGTGATAATTGAATATGTATTTTTTAAATATTCTTAAATGCTAAAACTTTTTGGGATAAAATAAAAATATCTGAATAATTTTTCGACTATTTTTAAATAATTACTTAAATAATTTTACTTTAATTTTTTCATAACTTTTTTATTCTATATAAATTTTTTTTTAAAAAAAATTATTGAATTTATATTTTATCAAAAAAAATTAATTTGTTTATATGCATGGCGTGCATATTAAGTTTGCAGAAATAATGACAAAATTATTAAAGCAAAAAAGGATAATAATTGAGAAAGTCCCTTCCAAGTTACTTCTTGGAACATTTCCATAACCAAGTTAGATACACACAAGAATATCTGAATGAACCTGAATCCCCCAAAACCCCACCCTTTTCATTATTATTATTATTATCGTCATCATTCTTCCAAATTTCTCCCTTCCCCACCAAAATTCAAAACCTTAAATTTCTTCACCAGACTCAAAATCAGAAAAGTCAAACAAAATTAAAATTGTGGAAATGAAGAAAATGTCTCCTTTCGATTCCATTCCATGATTTCTTCTTCTTCCTGGGAATTCATACGAGGTTGGCTCTCTCTCTCTCTCTCTCTTTCTCTCTCAAATCTGACATGGGATTCTTTTGATTTTCTCTGATCTTCTGTTTAGATTATGGCGTTAGTTAGGGTACTTCTCAATTTCAATAATGTCTCTCGATCTCTGTCTCTGTCCCTGTCTCTGTTTCTCTCTCCAATGAATGTCTTTTCGTTTAATTTTCTGATTCTTGATTTTGCCTTATACTGATTATTGAACTGTGTAGATTATTAGTCTTTTATTTATGTGTTTGGCCCCTCACTTCCATCTTCAGTTCTCACTTCACATTTTTTGGGTTTCAGTTGGTCAACTTTTTTCCTCCCTTTTTTCTGGAAAGTTAATGTTTTTTTTTCCCCCAATAATTATTTGGTGAGAAGAAAACCACCATAATTTCTTTCATGAATTAAATTTTATAGGTTGAATTTCAAAATTTATACAGAAAAAAAAAATTCAGGAGTTGGTGGATTTATCAATTATGATGACAATTTATTCTTCTAACGTTAGCCATGGTTGATACTAGTGACTTGGCTTGAGCTTGTCATTAGTACTTTTTGGGGCTGATGGTGAATTATTTGACCAGTTGAACATGTGGAGCCCTGGACATGCCTATAAATTACATTTGTTGCTCTATAAGCTAGTTGGACAGGTTGAGGTGTTGAGCTATTCGTGAACTGGTCGATTCATTTGCAACCCTAATTAGCATTATGATGTTTTTACAAATGGTTCCATACAGGGGAAGTAACGTTGAGGAAGGAGACCACTGAGGAGTTTACTTCATTTATAAACATGAAAATTGATTTGCATGTTTCAATTGGACATGGTTAAACTTGTTATCGTATAGGGATCTTGTTTATCAGATAAGAAACTATCTATCAAATTTTGCACATGCCTAGGAGACTAGCTTTATAAATGGGGAGTTGAGTAGAATTTCATTTCGATTAGCATAAAGAATTTAAATTTATTTCAAACAAGTGATATTGCAATGACATTTATTATTCTACATCAGAGATGATGGCAAAGGGTAGATGGGGATTAAATTCTACAAACCAGCAATGATGGAAAAGGAAATGTGGGTTGAGCCTTTTGATCATTAAATTTAGCCGGTTCCATTATATGGGTAATTTAGTATGTGACTGAGAAAAATTATCCAAAGCTGGGCTGGTGGCTTAAATCACTTTCTCTTCTCCTTAAACCTGGCCAAATTCGTGACAGGATTCTGGGCTTTTTGTTTTTCTTTTCTTTTTTTTTTTTTATCTTCTTTTTTTTTTTTGGGGGGAGGGGGGGGGGGAAGCTCAGTTTATGTTCCTATGGCAAGTTTGAAAGATGGCTTCCATAATGCAAAACTACTTTCTCTGAGTTTTGGGATCAATTCTGTTAAAGCATAACACTATGATGCAAAATATATGTAGGTTAGTGACAACCAACAATAGAAGAAAAAAACTGATCACCTGGCTGTTCTTATTGATATATCTGCTAATGGTTATAATCCTCTGTATTTTGAAATTATGCGACATTAAATAGTTTACAATTCATTTTTTTATAACTTCTTTTTGCTCATTATTCTTGCCGTTAAAGACCAAACTTGTCAACATTTATGTTAATTGCATGTGAGGGTCCTACATGGTGCATGCTGTTGTTGACTTCCCATTTGGTCTAAACTAGAAAGGAAACAACAGACAGTTGTGTGATTCGATTCCACTGGGTATCCTTTCCACCAATGCTCATTTTGATCAGAAACTCATCAAATTGGAGCTTCCTAAAAAAGACTTCAGAGAGAGAGAGAGAGAGATTAGTGAATTCATGTGAAAACCAAAAGTTATCTTGATGTTTACCATAGTCCATGAAACTGGATTTGCAACTAAAAATACTTCTAGGGAATAAAATTTTAGTGCAGAAATGATGTGAAAGAACAGAGACTCATCCTTTCACAGAAGAGACTCAAGTGTCTGGAAAATAAGAATATTGATGCTTCTCTAGCTTGTCTGAAAAGATTTTCAGCTTCTGACCTAGTTTTATTGATTTCATTACCTTTAACACCAATGATTTCTCTTTGTAATGGAAACTTCTGAAAAATGACCTAGTTCACTTTTTCCACATTTTCAATTGGTACAGCATATTTAACTGACCTCAAAACCTGTTGTGGGATAAGATTGTGTTCTTGGCTTCTCTTTGGACTTGGGTTAGGTACCTTTTTGGGATTCTTCTCTGAAGATGGCTTATCCTCTCTTATGGACATTTCACTAGTTCAATGGAACTTTTTTCTGGGTGTTTTTTATTTTAACTAGAAAAAAACCAGAATGGGAACCTCTCACTAAAAGGTCGATTGGAAAATTAGTGGCAGAACATGTTTGCTATCTATAACAGAGGGTAACAGCACCCTGTTGGTGGCTTTTATAGTCAAGTGTTTTTCCATATAAAAAGTTGTAAAGAATACCATTAGAGAAATAAATCTAAAATCAAATAACTCAGGTTGACATTGTACCAAGATTGACATGAATGTGTTAAACCTACGCTATTCCAGAATATAGATATGAGGACACTGAGTTAGTTGTTGGCGAGGGAGAGAAGCACAACAAGCAAAATCAAGCAATGTTGATCTCGCAAACCTTGGAGTACACCAAGAAAAATTGGAATGCAGAATAAATGAGAGAAACTCTCAAAGAAAATATTTATTCAAAAATAAATTAAAGGCTCTTATTGCAATTTTTAATTCATAAAAATGGAAAATAGTTTAAAATCTATTAAAATACGGAAACTAGACTCTTAATCAAAGACTTAAACTAAAGAGTTCAAGTAATTTATTAAGATTCTCTAAACACTCGCTAATTAACTTAAAAATAAAAATAAAAAACAAAATAATCGAACTTGCAAAGTAACTTCAGATCTTATGTTGCCAAGCAAAATGGCAATCTTGATGTCAAAAAAAGTATGGCAACTGTAACCTTTATAATGAAAATTGTACATGGGATTTGTCAAATCTCTTGCCTTTTACTTGAATCTTGAGTCAGCCAAATATTCTAAAAACCTGATCCATGTAGGCCTACATGGATAGAGTTTTTCCTCTGCAAGGGGTTTTTGACCCCCTGGTTTGGTTTGAAAGCACCCAAACGCCCATAGGGCCGTGGTTCAAAAGGTGTCAAATACTTTCTTATGCTCTCATCTGTAGGTGTTCCTCCATTAATTTTGTTAAGAAACCCCATATGATTTCTTTTGCAAACAGTTAACACCCTCCTGGTTTAAAAAATGAATCAAGGGCCTTTTTGTTCTTCTCTGTATTAGTAAATTGCTATTCTTATGAGTATCTTCTGTAACCATGATCTTCTGATGGGTTACTGGTTTTGGCTCCAAGTTGCATGGGTAAAATGAGAATATGGTAAAGTTTTTCCAGAATTGTTAATCTTTTACGGGTTTTTATTTGAAGAAATAATTTATAGCCATGATCTTTAGCAATGTTTAATGCAATTTTATCCATCTCATACTGTATTTGAAAATCAATGGGACTCTACTTCTATAGATGGTGAACGAAAGCCTCAGATACACCGTGGATGAAGCACTTGCAGTCACAGGTTTTGGAAATTTTCAGATTCTTGCCCTTGCCTATGCTGGGATGGGGTGGGTGTCAGAAGCCATGGAGATGATGCTCCTCTCCTTTATTGGTCCATCAGTCCAGTCTGAATGGGGGCTTTCTTCCAGTCAGGAGAGTCTAATTACTAGTGTGGTTTTTGCTGGTATGCTAGTTGGAGCATATTCGTGGGGCATTGTTTCAGATACATATGGACGTCGGTGGGCCCCTTTCCATGTTGTAACAACATTTTGCTAATTTTTAAATTTTTCGTTGCATTCGTTTTGTGTTTTGTGTGTGTGCATGTCTTTTTTCTTTTTTTGGCTTCTTGTCTTTTTAGTTTTGATATTTATGCTAGCTCTACTATTTTTATTTCAAGCATCCCCCTCATTTAAAATCATCTAGTTACCATATTACAAATGATGTGCATATGCAACATCCTGAGTTCTCTGATTTTTCAACTAGTAAACTTGGACATGAAACCATACTCGACATTAAGCTTGTTCTTGCATGCTAGATTATTTTGCTGGCATATTAACACCACAGATTCGGCTTGGTTGGCTTCGACAATATGTTATCAAAAGCAATGTCCACAACCATATACTTCTGGTTTTCATATCGAGTCATACCATGTAAAAATGACTTGCTTCTCTTGTGTGACCTTTGTTCCTTTTTGAGCAAACTTGTTATTTGTTTGGGAGCAACTGTAATGTATGATTGTTTCCTACATTGTTGTATTTGGTGTCCACATTTGATGTTGAATGTCACAGATTTAGGTAATTGGAGGGACTTGATGAGCTCTTTGTTGCCTAAGTGCTGGGACATTTGTTGGTTCACTCCTGCTAGATAGGCATCTTAAGGATATAAGCAATGCAAGCTGCTAAGAAATGTAGAATGAAGAAAAATTCCATGTTGTTAAGCATACTCGAAGATTAGCTAAATGCCAGAAACAAATATTTTACACTGGGTCACACAGTCTTTTGTGATAATAATGTGTATATCCCATTCTAAATTTGTGGCTGATAGAACAGAGTGAATTAAGGGTTTTCCTTTTTTTCCCCCTTTTGCGTGTGTGCATGGGGCCGGGAAAAACAATATGTAGACATTTTGTCTTCATTTTTTAAGAACAGTCTTTCCACAAATTGAATTTGAGATTTCAAATAAAAATGCAAACAAATTTATCATCAAATTACAAAAATGCCCACTGGGGGAGGGATTGGATAGACTCTAAATCATGGAGAGCAAAATCCTTATGGGTTGTCCTAGGGCAGTGCGGAGGTTTATGCACAAAATTTTTGAGTAGGGGGTGGGTGTTGGGTGCAGTATGCTTATAGGCTTGGAAGCATGGTGCACATACACCTCAAAGTGGGAAGTTGGGAACTCTCCATGATCCTGGTATAACATTTGGTAGGTTGAATCTATCTTCCCCAGAGTGTAAGTTAGAAAATGGGATGCTTTGAAGTGTGATCTTTGGATTCCCTTTTTTTTTTGGGGGGGGGGGGGGAATAGTTGGAACCATTGACCATTTTAGGGTCAAGATTCGAAATTAGAAATGCTTGCTAGATTATTGATATGATGTGGAGTGTGGTTAAGAGAAGAAGAATATCAAATATTCTTTTAGATGATGAGAGGGTAAGAATGGTTTTTTTCATTTGAATTTGCTTTGGGCAGTTCATAAGGAGGATATTTTCCTTGGAATGACATCTACAAAGTGAAACTTCGTCATAATGTCTCCTTTCACTTGGGAGTTCGCTCGGAGAGAAATTCTCATAAAAAATCATTTGCAAAGGGAGGAAAAGTTTTGGTTAATACATCTTCTATTATTAAGAGGCTGAATCTGCTGGGTTCCATTGCAGCTGTTGCTTTCTATTTGGGAATTCCCAGATGGCATCAGGAATGGCTCAGGAGTTTGAACTTGAAAGGGAGTCTCTAGCAAAATGGGCTTTGTTAGGCAGTTTTTGATGGTAGAGACTGGCCTTCATCTTCTTCAAGACTTTTGGATGAAAACCTTGATTTTTACGTATCAAAAGCTGTTGGAAATCAACGTAAATATCTTGCTTGATTTTCCTATTTTTTCATTGGCCAAAATTCACTTCTGTACTTGGGTGACGCTTTGGTGCATTTTAGTGGCCTTTCTTACTCATCAAGAAATATTTGGTGCCCTTGTGTTAAGGTCTAAGGTCGTGAGATGCTTATGAGCATCCTGCTACTATGTGATTTGGGGAAGGGTTGACAATGGAGTTTTACCTTTGCAACCAGAGGGGTTATTTGCATGATCTGAACCCATGGCCTCTAGAATAGAATAGAGCAATCTTGCCATTGTGCAAAAGCTCACCTTTGTTCATACTTTGGAGTGCGGGAAAAAAATCAAACAAGGCAAAATTCAACAGGCTTAATGGCTGGAGTCTAAAAGAATCTGAAGTAATTTTCTGGACAATGGTGGAGAATAAACCTATATTTCTGCACCTTTGCATTTTCATGGAATGACACCTGGAGTTATGGGATAAAGTAATTAGAGTAATTAGAGTAACAAATTGGTCGGTTAATGATAACGTAGAAACAATGTGGAATAATATGTTTAATAATATTAAAAGTATAGGTAGAGAGGTTTTTGGAGTATCTAAGCGCGGAGCTCCAAGAGGCAAAGAGTCATGGTGGTGGAACGAAGAAATAGAAACTGCGATCCGAATCAAAAGAGAGTGCTATAGGAATCTTAAAAATGATAGTAGCAGCGAGACCTATAAAAAATACAAAAAGGCAAAAAAAGATGTAAAAAAGATTATTTATGAATTAAAAAGTAAAGTGTATAATGAATTGTACAAGAGACTAGAGACTCGAGATGGGGAGAGAGAAATATATAGAATTGTCAAACTAAGAGAGAGGAAGGGACAAGATCTAAATGAGATTAGATGTATTAAGAGTGCAACAAATAGTACACTTATAAGAAACGATGATATAAGAAATAGGTGGAGGGAATATTTTAATAACTTATTTAATGTTGAAAGTACAACAAATAAAGAAAATTTAGAGATATCTATAGCAGAGATTAATAGAGATTTTAAACGTAAGATTTGTCCCCATGAAGTAAAGGAGGCTATAAAGAGAATGGGAAATAACAAAGCCATAGGATCTGATGGCATTCCTATCGAGGTGTGGAAATGTTTGGGAGAATTCGGAGTAACAATGTTAATGGCTTTTTTTAATAAAATTTGGCAAACGAAAAAAATGCCCAATCTATGGAGAGAGAGCACAATTGTCCCACTTTATAAGAATAAATGGGACATTCAAGATTGTTCCAATTATAGAGGAATTAAACTCATGAGTCATACGATGAAATTATGGGAGAGAGTGATTGAGCATAGATTGAGATGGGAGATAAGTGTGTCTCAGAATCAATTCGGATTTATGCCCGGACGATCCATCACCGAAGCAATTCACTTGCTAAGACAGTTGATAGAGACATTTAGAGCGCAAAAAAGAGATCTATAAATGGTATTCATTGATCTTGAGAAAGCATATGATAGAGTTCCTAGAGACGTGTTGTGGTGGGCGCTCATGAGGAAATGGATCTCTTTGAAATATATTAATCTTATTAGGGATATGTATGAAGGAGTTGTGACCAATGTAAGAACTTACGGGGGACCGAGTGATAGTTTTCCTATTAACATTGGGTTACATCAAGGTTCGGCATTGAGTCCCTTACTATTTGCAATAGTGATAGATGAAATCACAAAAAATATTCAAGATGAAATACCATGGTGTATGCTATTCGCAGATGATATAATTTTGGTTGATGAAACTAGAGAGAGAATCAGTACTAAATTAGAATTATGGAGGGATACGTTAGAATCTAAAGAATTTAGATTGAGTAGATCTAAAAATGAGTATATAAGGTGTAAATTTAATGACAACCATCAGGATAATGAAGAAACGATTAGTTTGGAAGGAAGAGAAGTCCCCAAGAGAGAAAGGTTTAGATATCTTGGTTCTATCATCCAAAATGATGGTAACATAGACGGAGATGTCAATAATAGAATTCAAGCGGGTTGGATGAAATGAAGAAAGGAATCATGAGTGCTCTGTGATCGCACGATACCATTACATTTAAAGGGAAAATTCTATAGGACCGCAGTAAGACTTGCCCTATTATATGGCACTGAATGTTGGGCCATTAAGCAGCAACAAGAGCGAAAAATGGCTGTAGCTGAAATGAGAATACTTAGGTGGATGTGTGGCAAAATTAGAAATGATAGAATTAGAAACGACGAGATACGTAATAAACTGGGAGTCAGTTCAATTGTAGATAAGATGCGAGAATACCGTCTGAGATGGTTTGGACATATACAGCGAAGCCTATAGACGCATCTGTTAGGAAGGTAGAGAATTTAAATATAGGAGAATTAATAAAACGTAGAGATAAGCCATTAAAAACTTGGATGCAATGTATTCGTAAGGATATGATAGTGATGGATTTAGCCGAGAAGATGGCCTTAGATAGGAATGAGTGGCATAGGAGAATCCGCACAAACTAAATCTTTTCTTCTTCTTCTTCTTCTTCTTCTTACGTTTTTTTTTTTTTTAATTTCATTATTTGTCTCTCATATGACCGACCCCAAATTTTGGGACAGAAGATCTAGATTGTTATTGTTGTTGACACCTGGAGTTATGGGACCTAGCACCTTTACTTTCCAATTTTTTAAGTAATATATCAATTTTGTCTCCATGATTCCTCTTCGTCTCATCATTACATTGCCAGTTCCATGTTGTCAACATCTCTCCTGTGCTTTGCTCTCCTTGCAATTGATGGATTCAGACCTCTCAATGAAGAAATAATTGATAGATGCAATCCATCTCTGAACATTATTTAGCTCCTTTTCTCTTAGCCCATTAAGAAGATAATTTACAAAGTAAGGGGAAAAAAGATAAAGACAATCAGGAGGGTGTTCTCTGACTTAAATGAGTATGTATTATCTTTGGGGTTGAAATATAGAAAGACTTGGCAAGTATCAGAGATACACTTTATTCTTTTTAGTTTATCCTCTCCAACTACCCCTTTGCAACCTTCTTTTTTCCAGCGACACTATCTACATCATTTCCCGCAAAACAAAACTTAATCTGCTCGGAGTGGAGATATGTCAAATGGTCTGGATTATCCTATACCTAAAGTTAGATGCATTCATACAGTGGTGGACATAAGGCCCACAGGCAGCGGGTTCAAAAAAAATCATAAGATACTTATTCAAGCAACAAATATGAATTATAAAACTATATTAGAAATTTTAAAATATCAACAAGAAAATAATTCAACCATAATATTCTGAAAATCGAAAGTTTTAATTGAAAACATGTATCTTTTTCATGGGACAAATAATGGATTTTTTTTTTCCAAATTTGAAGACAGCTTCAGTAGTTAACCGAAGAAAATTAGAGAATGGAGATTTGGGTGTTCGATGAGTGAAGGAAATATAAAGAGGGAATAAGAGATGTGGAAATAAGAGAGATAGCAGAGAGAGTTAGAGGAAAAGGAAAGGAGAGGGGAAAAAGACGAAAGAGAAAGGAGAGGGAAAAACAAAATGGATGGGTAGAGAGGCCGAGAGGGAGAGGGAGAGGGAAGTTGGGTGAATGAGGGGAGGGAAAAGAAAAAGTGCCAAAGTAAGGTTGCAATGTCAAATTAATATTTCTTAGTGTTGCAATCTTATTTACCTTTTCCTTTTTTAACTTTAAAGATTACAAAATATTTTTTTATCGATTTAAAGCATGTGATGGTAATGCTATATTTTGTTTTTGTTATGAGATGGGTTTTTGTAAAAATCTATGTGGAATTTAGTCAAATAAATGAGTTTAAAAAAAAAAGTGGGGGCAAAGTTATAGTTAAATGGGTGCAAAATAGATATGGGTTATAAATAATAATTGAATTTGAGAAATTGAGGGGATGCAATTACCCACTCTCATCCCTTTTTAGATCCGGCCCTGCCTTCATAAAAAATATGCTTGAGATGCATTTTCACCATCTGTTGTTGGTTTTTTTTTTTTGTTTTTTGGGTGATCAACTTCACTATCTGCTCGTCTCTTACCAAATACCTTTCTTTTCCTTCTCATCCATTAAAAGTCCATGCTCTGTGCTTTATAATGTTAGTTATATACACCTTTGCAATTCCTTATCAAAATTTTGACTAATTCATTCAATTTTGTTGAATTTCTACCGACAACTTCTGAGGATAAGCTGTAATGTTAGCTTTACAGCTTTTGTGTTAATTTTACATGCCAATTTGCATCTGTTCTAGCTGTGCAGCTAATCTACTTTTGGAGTCAGCTTTCTCCTCAAACCCTTTCTTAATGTGGAACAGACCTGACAAACTAACATTGAACATAAAAAATTTGAATCATATAATTTAGAAGTAATGACATTTAGTATAGAATAACAGAAAAGAAAAAAAAAACAAAAAAACAAAAAACAAATAAAACAAAAAAACAAAAAACAAAAAAAACAAAAAAACAAAAAAGCAAAAAAAAAAAAAAAAAAAAAACAAAAACAAAAAAACAAAAAGACTTATGGCAAGAAACAAGATATTTGAGAACTTGCATTGAGAACATTTTTTTTATGAAATAACTACTTAGAAAGCTTTGCATAGGCCAACAATATTTTTGTGAGATAACAAACTACTCCAAAAGCTTAAGCTGATGTAATAAGGCATGTATATCATTTTCTATATCTTAATACTCTCATATGAGAGCTGTTGATGATTTATAAGATGGTCCCAAACACGTAAAACTTTAAATGAAGTTAAATGAGCCTGCTACAATTTGAAGGTCCTCCTGATCTAGGACCATGAGAAGCAACCAAATACTCCACAAATCTTACCTGATGGAGTAAGTCATTTATTATTTTGTACTTAAACACTTCCATTGTATCCCCCTTTTTACTTATTTGAAGTTTCTAACAGGTGGCCCCATAGGCCATAACCATATTCCTGGCCAAGTTAAGGAACCATCCTTCTCAAATCAGCCTTAGGTTATCTAGGCCTCCTTTTAAGTGTGCAAATAACTTTTTAGGTAATGAATTAATCTCATGAAGGTATGTAAGTAAAGCACTAAACTTGGCACATAATGGAACAGAACTCAATTAGTTTGTCAAAAGTAAGACTGACCTACTTTTAAATCGACCCGGATTCCCACTTTATTGTTATGAAGATATTGTAACGATATTCTGCCTTGGAAAATCTATACTTAATTGGAATTGTAAAACAATGTTGGTCTTCTCTATTGTGATCAATAACCTCCATTTTCTTATTAATTCAAAGCTTGTTTTCGCTTAGTTGTGTTTGCAGCTTGCCTCATACCTTGTTTACTCCAGTTGGAGTAATTTGAATTTTCGGCCTTCTTTGCAGGAGAATATTTCTGTGAAGCATAAAATGCAGAGATGCTGCATGGTTTTTGCATGCAACACTTATTTGTGTTTGATTTATTCATGTTGTTTCTTCACATTTCTTTTCCTTCAGGAGGGGATTCTTGATTACAGCAATAATCACTTCTAGTGCTGGTCTTCTGAGTGGGTTTGCCCCAAACTATATATCATTACTTATCATACGCGGTTTGGTTGGTGTTGGACTGGGAGGAGGTCATGTCCTCTTGTCTTGGTTTCTAGAATTTGTTCCTGCTCCAAATAGAGGCACTTGGATGGTTGTATTTCAAGGTTTTTGGAGTATAGGAGCAATTCTTGAAGCTTCACTTGCATGGGTAAGCTCTGGATAGCCGCTTGATATCTGGTTGTTTGCTTCCCTCTTTCCTTTTTCCATTTTGGGTCTTATGCTTCTCTCTTTCTATTTATTATCTTCACTCTATATCACTGTACCTCTGGATTATAGTATTCATTACTTCAACAAGAAATCCTTTTTTTGGGCGAATCTTGGCGCAACGATTAAGTTACTTCTTTGGTGATCTCGAGGTCACGGGTTCGAGGCGTGGAAACAGCCTCTTTGCAAAATTGCAAGGGAAAAGTTGTGTACTTATACACTCATTCCAAATCCGACCCCAATTGTTGGGATTAAGACTCTGATTATTGTTGTTTTACTCTATATCACTGTACTTTCTCTCTTCCTACTAGCTAGATATAGTTCCTGAATTCTATGTACAAGAATTGAATTGTTGAGCTTATATCAGAGAGCATAAAGAATAATGTTGTGCAGTAGAATGAGACAATCACATTGTTCTTCTTGAACCATTCTCACTTCGATCTATAATTTTTCTCTTTTATATTTAAGAATGAAAATTGTTATTAGAAAGGAGATTTACAAAGTGTGAGTCAACATCACATGGTCAACATCACATGGATTAATTGGTTAGAGGAAATTTAAAAAAAAAAAAAAAAAAAGTGTGTGTGTGTGTGTGTGTGAGAGAGAGAGAGAGAGAGAGAGAGTTTTGGCCTTGTTTGGATCATGGATTGGAAAATCTGGGATTCTGGGATTGCTGTTTCCCATAATGATAATAAGTACTTAGTAATTGGGGATGAAGTGAGATATAACCATGAGAAATAGATTAAGTGTGATAGGGAGGGGCAATTGAGGGAGAGGTAGAATCATCTGGGACTGAGTTGGTAGGTGGGTAAGAAATTATAAGGAGAAAATTAAGAACAAAGATAGATAACTAAGAAAACCAATTCATCTACTCATTATACCCATGAAATGCTAGTGCTTTTATAGGCTGCAACCCTTAGAAAATACAAAACTAAATAACTAAATTAAGTAGCAGTGGAAAACTAAATATCGTGAAAATCTTACTAAATAATAATAAGAAAAAAAATCCTATTGTTGCTATTCTTATGCCGCAACACATGAACTATTTGCCCTAAAATTGATTGTGGGAGTAGTTTGAATTTACTAATATATAAGGAAGAAAACATGATTTCTCAGAAAAGTTTATTCTCGTAACCACTGGCCTAAAATGAAACTCACTCACATACTGGATACAACAATTCCACTTAAATGGGACAATGTCCCCAAGGGAATATATGCAAGTCGGAAATGCATAGGAATTACTTCTTTCAGTCCCATGGACTGTATATATCTAGTATCATAAAGAGGTGACCCATTACCTCCATGGATTGGATTGTGTTATATCAATATGGGATTTTGGACATTGTCTGACCCTCTCAAATGTTAATAGATTATGGATCTGTCTTACTAGTGTGGCACAATTTTGGTTGATAAATGCCCATGCATGGGTTCTATGGTACAATGCTGCCACTCTTTGCAACCAATAGATATATATGACCACATTCAATCCAAACTTCCTAAATTCTGCTTAAAAACACCTAGTGCTAGAAGGGCATTTTGTATGATTAACTTTTCTTTGATCATATCTGGATTCTTGATTCCTTTAATATTATAACTTATGCACGAGAATTGGAGGAGATGTTGAGAGGCAATCTTTATTGCTTTTGTTGCAGTTGGTCATGCCAAAACTGGGGTGGAGATGGCTTCTTGGCCTATCTGCGCTTCCTTCTTCACTTCTCCTCTTATTTTACAGTATTACACCTGAATCTGCCCGCTATTTATGCATGAAAGGAAGAATTGCAGATGCAGCTAATGTTATGGAGAAAATAGCAAGAATGAATGGAAAAGAGCTCCCACCAGGCATACTAGTGTCTGATCACCAAATTGAGCTACCTGACAAGTCCATACCATCTGATAGCACTCACTTACTCTCCCCTACAGGAGATGAAACCATATCTTCAAAAGTTGAGGATTCCAAAGCGGGTCTGTCATCCCTTTTGATGCTTCTGTCACCAAAATTATTGAGGTCAACCTTGCTTTTGTGGGTGGTATTCTTTGGGAATGCATTCTCATATTATGGTCTTGTTTTGCTGACCACTGAGTTGAACAGTGGAAATAGCAAGTGTCAGTCAATGTTGGCAAAGAACTCCCATGATAATGATATCAACTACAAAGATGTCCTCATAACTAGTTTTGCAGGTATTACTTTCTAAATAGTTTCTGTCATTCATGTTTTAGATTGTTCTAACCCATTAAGAAAATATTTCCCACTTCAAGAAGGTCAATATATGATTTTATTTTTCTTTCAGAGTGTCCAGGACTAGTCTTGGCAGCTGCAACTGCAGACAATCTGGGTCGCAAGCTTTCAATGTCAAGTATCTTTGCTCTGTGTTTTGCATTTCTACTCCCATTAATGTTTCATCAGACTCACACCGTGACAACAATTCTTCTTTTTGGAGCTCGCATATCCATTACAGCTACTTTCACGATCATCTACATATATGCACCCGAGGTCTGTTACTTGTTTTATTTTAATTTATTTTATTTGCATTGAGAACTTTCATTTGCATCTGATTGCTATAGCGTCTCTACTAAATGCAGAAAGCTGGCACAAATGGCATGCATAACAATTTGAAATTTTGATTTACCAGTGCTTTCTTGTAATCCGATGATTTATATGATATTTGGCATCTCAATGTTTGGTTTATGTTAAATTGATGTTTTGTAATACTTGATTTGAATTTCTCCAATATAAGGAAGGCAACTTGGAACAAGGAAAAACAAAATAGGGGGCATTGCAACCAAAATCTCAATTCATCTTAATTGTAGTCGGTCTAAAGAAGAATAAGCATCAAACATACTTGTTCCTTCATAATTTTTTCTTGTAGGTGATAATTGGTACGGGGAAAGGGATGGGAAGGTAAATGCTTATAGAACTATACCTGTTATGTGCAGATCTTTGCATAAAAAAGAACAGGAGTAATATATTGGGGTAGGATAATACTTTTTTTTCTGCAAGGTTAATATTGTGTCCTTATCTTTGCAAAAAAAGTAGGATGCATGGACATGGTAGTATTTACACACTCCACTCCACTCAACTTGGCCTTGATCCCAAATTAGTTGAAGGAAACCAATTTGCATATAGTGTTGCATACTTTTCTATCCTTTCTTAATGAATCATACATGCTCCAAGTACTTTGATCATGTGAAAACATTTCAAATGTCCCTTCTTAGACTTGGTAAAAGCACAAATAAGAATTCTATTCTCAATTGATCTCGCCTTGCATAATACATAGCAAAGTGTAACAAGGTGACCCTTTGTGCCCTGCTGGGATGCCATGAGTATTGCCTTTTCCTTTTGAAATTGAGTGATCATCATATTTGAACTATTGCACCATAAGTTTCATGCAATTGACCCCCAAATCATTTCTAGATGGCATCAAGGTCCTTGTTGCTGCAATGTCACAGAGAATTACCTTGATTCTTATGCCAAATGCTTAATTCAGACCTGTTATCATACATTTTGTGTTGTGTATTTTGCTTACACTACAATGCCTTCAATTGGGGAATTATAAAGCTCTGGCTCCACTTAGGATGAACCTGAACAACTGCAGTTTTCCTGCCTGTATCTTGGACAATTTAAGAAGTGAACATTTCTTTCAGTTATGGGCTTTAGGAACAAAAGAAAAACACATTGCTGCTTGAAAAATATTTCTAATCAGGAAGAGGTCTTATGGAAAGTATGGTACATATAGCGTGGACCGAGGATAAGAAAAATAAGTTTCTGCCCTTTTCTTCTATATCTAGAGATTTGACATATTTTAAGTTGTTTGCTTATACTAATTATTATGAAAATCATATATCACCTTCCATGTGCCTCCAACATTACAAGAGAAGGTTTAAAATCTCTTCACACATTGTGCTCAGAGAATGCAGTTCACATATTAGGCCTCCCATGCATATGCTTCTTGATATGTAATAGACGATGCTCCCATTATAGTACCTTGGCAGACAATTTATGTGTAAAGTAGCTCATTCTGTTGGAAAGATACCTCTTTAAGACCTTCATATTTATCATTGTTTATCACTAATACATTTCCTAAACGGGATCATGCAATTGACCCTTTTTTTCTTGTTCTGCGATACAAGATATACCCAACTTCAGTTAGGTCTACTGGCGTTGGAGTCGCAAGCTCAGTTGGAAGAATTGGTGGAATGGTATGCCCTCTTGTAGCAGTGGGTTTAGTGCATGGATGTCATCAAACTGCAGCTGTTCTTCTTTTTGAGATGATAATCTTTTTGTCAGGAGTATGTTGTATTATGTTTCCCATAGAAACCAAAGGCCGCAAATTGAGTGATAATCTATCCCCTAAAAAACAAATTACAGCGCGAGTCTGAACCACACATTAAATCATATGCACTAGTCTGGTTTGGCTGATCATGTACCATGGGTATAAGTTAAAAAATGTATACATATAATTTCTTACACAGATTATCACCTATGCACACATACATTATCATCCAGATTCTGTAAGGTTGCCGAGCCTTGCAATCATTAAGACTTATTTCACATTCATGGTGTGGTCTTTTATGCTTGGACTAGATAAGAGTTCTTATTTCTATTTTCATAATTTATATAAAGGATACATGTATATATGTATACACACACAAACAAGCTAGGAATATTCTCTGTTGAACAAGTTTGATAATGAGCGCCAGGGGACTCATCATTTTAGTGCAAATGACATCTTTTAATTTCTTATTTTACAAGATTCATTCCGGTCATGCCCTACCGCTCCTAGTCTGGTCAACTAGTGAATGACATGGTCATTGTAGAACTTTGTAGGACTCATATAGGTCTATTAAGTACCAGTATGAGGCTTTACTTCAACTGCTACTCCCATGGTTGGGAATGACGAAGCGAGGTGTAATTCTGGCAAAATCACACTCAAATCAACATTCATTTATTGCGACAAATGGATAGAACAAAATTTTTGTCGGACCTTTCATGTCTCATAAGTTCAAAATCGCTTGTACCCAAGGTTATTGAACTGACTGCAGAAGCCCCTTGTCTTACTCATTCAATGTTTTTCCCACATCAATCATTTCTAAGCAGGAGTGCTGCTAAAAGAGCCAGCATCAGTGACCCAAGGTACAAGCAGCATCTGTGCATCTCCTAAAGATGGTCCTACCAATATAACCACAAGGGATGAGGTGAACTTAGAAAGGATTGACACAACTTATTTTTTTCCTTAAATTATCAGCAAGTCTTTTCCACGACCAAAGTTCCTACATGAGAGAATTGATGAGGTTACCTCAGACATCTAGAGTTTCTCGAAAATTATAAATAAGCATTATGTATTATAACCTACCTACTTAATAGCCAACTGTCGGACTTTTATGGCACTTTCACATTTTCTATTTAGTCTAGACCTTGCCTTGTCCATTTGTACCATATTCGGTAGCAAGCACCTGACCATATTCGCCTTTAAGATCCTCTTCTAGATCATCCAAGTAGTCATTTCTCGCATTGTCTGCCAGCATTAGGCTTACCAACCAGAAGAGAGAAGCATCCAGTGCCAGAAAAGCAGCACCTCCAAAAAGACCAGTCTTTGCAGTGGGGCAGGTTGCATTCATGTTGTGGTGTACGTTGTTGGCCAAGTGAAGATGTTCTGCGATTGTTACCCACAACATAAGTCCCAATGCCAATAGCGATACCCACCTGATTCAAAACAGGAAAAGAAAACCCCAATGGAAGGTGAGGGGAGAATATAAACTCAATTCTATTAAGGGTATTGTTAATAGGCCTCACAAAATTATTATCGGCACTCACTCCTAACCTTTTCCACATTAAATTGACCAAAATGTCTTTCTTTAACTAGGGCAATTTTTCCTTCCTAAATTTTATTTTATTTATTTTTACTTATTTTACTTTACCTTTTCGATCCCAAAAATAATCCGCTTGCTTTTTCTAATCATTTTATTAAGAATTTAAAATTAAATTGACCAAAATATGTTTTTTTAACTAAGACAATTTATCCTTCGTAAATTTTATTTTATTTATTTTTTACTTATTTTACTTTACCTTTTCGATCCCAAAAATAGTCCTCTTGCCTTTTATAATCATTTTATTAAGAATTTAGAGACAAGGTTAATGCCTTGTTACTAGGGATATGACATAAACTAGTTGTGAGACTTCATAGTAAATTTGCACTTTTCTAAGGGTCCATATAATTTATAGTATTCATAAACAAGTAATGATAATGATAATAATAATAATAATAATAATAATAATATTGCGCCAAATCTTTTGCAAAATTTTTTAGAATACATCACCCACCAAACAATTCCCTTTCAACTAAAATTTTCATTGAAATTCATATACAAGAGAGATAGTGATTTCAAGTATATGAAGAGTATATTACCATTTTCATTAAGTGGATCAATTAAATTTTTGATAAATTCTGAAAATTCATCAACACTCTAAGCTTTCACAAGTTTCGGTATATCTTCCTATTCATTTCTACTATTTGTCCATGGCTTCTACTAATCTATTGAAAAATTGAGAAGCAACAACAGCAGCAGAAGGAAAGCGGAAGGGGCCAGAAGGAACAGATTGAGATACAATGTGGGAGAAAGAAAAGGAGCATGTGGTGCTTTTTTAGTGTTTGAAAAGGTAAAGTAAAATAAGTAGAAAACATAGAATAAAATGTATTGAGAACAAATTGGGCTAAGTAATAAGGATATTTTGGTCGTAATGAGTACCGGTAAAACTTTTGCAAGTGCCAACAACACTCTCCTTCCGGTTAGTCCTGAGGATAGGTGAACGAAATCAAGGGATAATTGGCTCTCCAAAAAATTAAACTAGACTTGTTAAAGGTATTTCTGCCTTCCAATTTGTCACTCTGCAAATAGGCCCTTGGTGAGGCATGGCCACCAGCCCCCAGGAGCAAGCCCCAAAGACCTATGCTTCATGCAAGTGGCAAAGGTCCATGAAGTCCCCCTCTCTGAATCCCCACCATGCAGCCTAGTTTTGGTCCTTGAAAATGAGTGGGAACCTAGATTATTTATTTCTTTACTATTATTCAAAATATTCAATTAATGAACAATTTATCCTAGAAGAAATTTCATCAGCTTTGGCTTCTTTGCCACATTTTGTTTACTCGATCATATAGGTACTGGTAAAGGCTCTGGAACTAGAACATGAAAACGAGAAGGAAAAAATAATAATAATAATAACTAATAACATCTAGCGCAGGATGCTTACACAGCAATCTGGAAGAACACCACAAAAGACATGCTCTTGAACAATGCCCCACTAGGAACAGATTTTCCTTTGTATGGCACAAACAAGGAGTAGAACCCAACTGCTGCAGACACAATGAGAGAGATGAATGATAAGAAGCCCAGGGCAACTGTTGGATCATATGGATACTTGCAAATCACCGAGTCTCTCACAGCATGTGGTTGTCCTTGTGCTGGCTGTGAAAGAAAAAGAAGTAAGCATAGCAAAGAAATGAGTATGAAATATTTGGAAAGCATATGAACAGTGTGACTGTACAGAAAGACATAACATGACTTTGCGTCAATCTGCCCGTCGCTAAACAAGATAAACAGAATACTGTACTGTAGAAGCAAAATATCGATGCTTGAAAAGTGTGTGTGTGTGTGTGTGTGTTTGGTGACAGTCCGATCAACTAATAGTACTAGTTCCTATAAGAAATATCTGATGGACATGGAATAATCTTTCACGAACAAGCCGTGTAACTATATCCCTCTTTGTCTTTCACTCCTTTTTCTGCTTTTCAGAATTGACTTTTTGGAGGAGCTTCTCAAGAATTTATGTCCATATGTTATCTAGCATATTTGAGAACAGCTCCCAACTTGAGAAGGCCTGGATATGAAGTTAGCAAACCCTTCCATAAATATGAAACAGGCAGCCATATGAAGTTCAAACTTTGAAAATGTAGAAAATTGTAAACCCAAAGAAAGTACATCAATGGAGCCCTTCTGCAGATTTTGTGGGGTTTTTTTTTTAATTAAATGTTAAGAGTTTAAAGGTATCAAAACAGATATAAGTTTCAGCTCCTTAAACATTCTCTAACACAATAGGCAGTGGAATAAACTAGTATAAGGAATGATGATGCAAAGACTTAATACCTACATCACAATATTCTAAACTTTGTAAGGAATGATGATCCTAAGACTTAGAAATACCTATATCACAATATTCTAAAATTTATTTAAATTTTGCGGAAGCGATGAATAGGCCTAATCATGTGATAGAATCAAGAACTTGAAAATCTTCTGCAGTCTATAAATTAAACTAATACATAAATCAGCAAGAATATTTTGAAATAAACGCAGCAAAGTACTAGAAATCAAGCCGGCAAATAAAATCACCCAAGTCAGTCATAGCTTATTCTTCAAGAGAAAAACAGAAACCAAAAAAAAAATGGAGATCAGCTTTTCCTCAGCAACATGGGTTACCTTCTTGTTTTCAGCAACTATTCCAAGTATGAAGGAAAAAACACCAAAGAATGCTATTATTAGCGCCATGTTTTTCATAGTAACAGCCATAGCTCCAGAGAACACCGAACTTCGGTACAAAACTCAATCCTGCAGAGTTGATAAACTGAAAGACAGAGATCAATATAGAGATAGAAAGCAAATGGAAAACTACCCCATATTTAGTACTTTATATAGCCCAACTTATTATCTTATCCTCTTCTTCCTGAGTTACAGAAAACACAAGAACAAACCAAAAACAATACGACAATTTCCATGTCTGGCATAGCAAAAGGATATTTTATTCACAAGGGAGAAAAGAGAGACAAATGGAGAATAAGACATCCTCTTGAGAGGATACAATTTTTTTTCCTTAAAAAATTATAATAAAACATGCTTCAAACAAAATGACACTATAAAAAAATTACATAGTATAGATCCCACTCCTTGTGCCTCGATAATTCAGAGTAATTTCAGGCATACTTTTCTCTGTCGTAATTTCTAAGGGAAGCCTGAAGAATAGTCTCTCATTCAAAAGTACCTCGAATTTTAAACCTGCCAATCTAAAGGAACTAGTAATCTTAGAACAAATGGTAATTTTAATTTTTCCCTCACTTCTGTAGGTGGGAAAAAAAGAGTTAAATGATTAAAAGCAAGTTAGGAGATGGCTATGCACAAGTAACCATTTTAGAAACAAAAACGATCAATTATTTACAGTCAATCAAGATCAACAAAACTAGAAGAAGAAATTGTAGCTCTACAGCCACACAAGTTGAAATCCTTTCGGCATATTTATTGTTTTAATTAATGTTATTTGCAAAGGTGTATAGACTCCTGCAAACATTAAACATGTTACTTCATGGTGTTAACTGATTCTGGCCCAAATATAATGAAATAAACTCTTAAAACCCAAAAAAAAAAAAAAAAAAAAAAAAAAAAAAACTCAATTGAGAATATTGCTAGACAAAGAATCAACAAAGCATTTTCTATATTAAGTACCTTGTTATTTTTCTAGGGTTTCAGTTTTATATGCATATTGGAACAACTAAGTCAAATCATAAACAAGAAAAAAAATGAAAAAGGAAAATCCATGTTGAAACCCAACATATATTATGATTAGAGAAAACAAAATCAAAAGCAAAACCCAGTACTCAAAAAGGAAGGGAGAACAAAAAAATAAAAAACACACACACACACACAGACAGAGAGTATCATAGTTACAGAGTCAGTATCTACAGTAAAGAATTATAATCGTCAGAATTGCGAAGAGTTCAAAAGATAGAGTGAAAAATAGGATACCTTCTAATACTGGACGAAAATTCTCCCGAAGCTAAAGAAGCTTGTATTTACTTACCAAATAAAAAGCTCACACTGATCTCACACCGATTAAGAAGAGATGTGTGTGTGTGTGTGTGTGTGAGAGAGAGGGAGAGAGGGAGAGAGAGAGATGATTTTGATATTTTTATTGTTATTCTGTATTTCTTAGAAATTGAGTATTTTGCTGTAATATGACTAATTTAATTTAAATATTATGAAATTTATTAAAAATTTATTTTTATTTTTATTTTTAATATTTAAATTTAAAATCATTAATTTAAAATTTTTTTAAATAGTATAAATTATTTATTAGTTGACTTATATTTTCAATAACAGTTTAAACAAAACGGCAAAACACACCCAAAAAATAAAAATAAAAAAGTGCTCTGATAGTATTTTTTTTTTTTCTTTTTGGTCTTGAAAAAGGCCTCCTCATATTTATCACCAAATTAATTTAAAAAATAAACTCCTCATATTTATCCTCTTGAATTAAATAATGGCCGGCCGAGGGTGGAGCCCGCATCTAGCATTCTCTTCCATGCCCTATCCCAAAATTCCCCTTTTCCTCAAGTCAACGACCTTGTGGAACATAAAAGATGTCATTAACATTAACCATGTCATTTTCCTAATCATTTCATTGTCTTCTAAAAACAAATTATAGGGCTGGTGTGATGGGTCCCCCCCGTTCAATCAGATAGTTTTTGAGAACACATCAGCACATTATTTCTCCACCAGGACAAAGATCCAAAGTTAAATCTAGGAGGCACAGTGCTTATTAAATTCCATCCATGCCCTTAACTTGATGTTTGTTTGGTTTTAAACGTACATTCCAAGACCCCCACCTCTACCCTTTCAATTAAATATATCCTCCAACCCTAGGCAGAGTTTAGTCTACCGGGCATGGGACTTTGTCATCCTTGGTGGGTTGACTCCTCTTGGGAAATCCAGAATTCATAAGTTGTACCGTGAGATATTTTCATTGACGGCCGAAATACATGAAGATTAGGAAGTCCAAAAAAATTCCATGCACATACTTGGTGATTGTTCCCCAAGCACACAATCACTAGTTGGAACAAGCTTTTGGGTTTCATCATCTTTCAATAGAATATGTTTCACAATCCCCAACAGATTGCTCCCTAAACAATTGGGGCATCCTATCTCTAATAGGAAAAATCAAAGCAACACAAAGCCAACAAGGTTACAAGCTTGTAACCATTTCGCAGTGTTACCAATTTTGAGGCTCCATTCCTATTGCATCTTCATCATATGTTCACCTCCACCAAATTGATGCACAAACCAACATAATTCAACACCCAAAAATAAAATGAAATAACACAAGAAAGAGGCATAATGAATAGGGAAATTTGCAATATTTGGCATTTTTCACGCGTAAGTAGAAATCCAATGCTGCAATTCAGATGCCCATGCTGCCCTGAAGGTGGCTTTGCTTGGAAGAGCTTCTCTAAGTCCAAACAACATGATCCGGACCTTTGCAGAATTTTTGTAACAAAAGTCTCTTTGATATGCACCAATAGGATTTTGGGATAATTCTCATTGTGACTTGGGCCGCCATTATCATTTATAAATCTGCAAAGAAACTATCTAACCCGCCAGAAGGTGGCCCATTTCTCCTATTTTTTCTCTTTGCTCCTGCAAAAGAAAGGCATCGCTAAAGTTTAGTATCAGAAAAGCAAGGATTCATGAGAAGGTTTCAAAATCAAGGTGTCATTCAATCATCTTTTCCCATCATCTCGTTTTTCTATACTCCTACTTTGAGCATATGCATAAATCTCAGATAGAATCATTAGTACATAAGAGTCACTAAAATGACACATTATCAACATCATTTCTTGTCCGGCAGATTTATTCATCTGTTGGTGGAGAATGACTCATATGACACCAATAAGATCCGTCTCTAAAGCAGAGACTTCAATTAATATCTTGAAAATAAACAATTTTTCATATATATTTATAACAGACTGAAATTTCTTAAAGAACATACGGATATTTATATCATGCTTTGATAGGCAAGTTGAACACACAAGTGTATATGGTACAGGAACTTAGTAGGCAATATACTGAGTTTCGTTCATTTTCTCATTTCAAGTTACAATTTTTTTTTTTTTTTTGGGAACCACAAATAAAGGTTCTTCACACATTTCAGTTTGTGGGTTTAGCTATACATACTTGTAAAGATAATTTTAATCAATATGAAACAAATAATGAAAAGCTCCCGAAGGACAATTGAGTAGTCACCAATACTTGCAATATTAACTAGTTCCGCGAAAAAGAAAAAAAAAAAAAAAAAAGAAGTAACCCATTATAAACGAAAATGGTACATTAACTAGTCTTGTTACATATTCAAAAGGCAACTAGAAATCTCAAGAAACTAGTGTTATGCACCTTCATTTGCATCTCTCTTGCCAAAAACAAATTCCTATTTCTTTTACAAGAATAAGGTTCACTATGACAAAATCCTTACATTCTCTTTTTTTCTTATTCTCTTTTTTTCTTTTTGGACTTTCATCTGTGTTTGCAGTTTGTAAGTTTCTTGAAATCGATGTTCAAATTAGATCCCAAACAAATTTTAATTGGAGTAAGCACAATCTGGATTGTAATTCTTAAGTGGGTGGAGAGATTCCAGTAAAGTCAGACCCACTAAATTATCCTTAAGCCACTTAAGGATTGGTGTTGTTTCACTTTTTGACATAACCTATTAACCAATGAAGATGATCTTAAAACCAGATATCTGTGTCATGTGTGTCAGTTTAAATGGACACCCTTAGTGTGTCATTGGTGTCATGTTATGTTATATGTAAAGAGTTGTATCTGGACTTCTGTACTTGATGCACACAGTAAAGCTTAATTGCTTACATATCATATACTTTTGTAATCTCTTAACGCTACACATACATTACTCACTACATGACTGCCACCTCTATTTATTTGTTCACTGGCCTTTAGTGCTATTTTTTGATGTTATTGCAATCAACCCTTTCCCTTTTACTTGAGACCATTCTCTTGGTGCTTATAGATGGAGAGATCTAGAGTGCAGGTACATGAAGCATGATCAATGAAACATTACATAAGCACTGGCCATGGTGAAATTGCAAATTTCTAAAATATGGTACAAGATAAATCAATTATTTGGCTTTGTGCATGACTTTTATTGTACCAATAACCTTTAAATTTTAGACAATTTAAATTTCAATCAACGCAGTTTTGATCTGTCATCAAAACTTTTAGGTTTTACAAAAATTATTAAAAAGTAAAAATACCCAAGCCAAGTAATCAATTCGTCCCTCATTCACCCACAAATTGCTCAAATTTCACACCCATCTCACATATTTCATTTTTGTTCCGACAGACATTCCTGACCCGAGTGTCAATACTTAACGGAGTGTATGTGCTTGAGAACACAACAGGATGTTAAGGATGTAATCAACCACAACATTTTGAAGTTAGCCATGCAAAAGAGATGCGTCAAATCGGCACATGTTATGTTCTCACTCTCAATTGACTTAGGGTTGAACCTAGAAAAACAGAGTTCACCCCCCGAGTTGCAAACTTGATAATATTAACTAATATCCGAAGTTACATACCTCTTTTTGATTCCAGATGACTATCATCAACATCCATGTCATCACTGTCACCAGTTGCCACCTCTGAGTGACTCCTTAAAGTATTGTCCGAAGCTTGCAACAACTCATCCATGTTCCAGAGCTGCATTAGAAGAATTTGAATCTCATCTTTTAAAAACATTGAGTTCCATAAATGTATTCAAAGGGTAGATCTCTCATGCCCCTTCACAAGCAACATGTCCAAGGTATAGGAAGATTTATTATTGTATCAAAGGCTACAACCTATAAATTAAATATGCAGTATCCATGAATCTACAAGGGGAGATAAATTTCTCTTTCCACTTCACAATCAACAATGCTCAGCCATAGTATGTTTGTAAACAACCATAGGGCCAGTTTTAAGGTGCAAATGTTGCCAGATCAAGCATAATTTATCCAAAATTCAAGTTGACCTTCATAATTGAGAATGTTTGCACATGCAATAGGTACGAGGTCTCAAGATTATGTTGACTACATAAACTAGAGATCTGCAACAAAAATAAATGAAGCACTAGTTGGTGATATTATGGCATCACCAGAGTGAGATCGATGCTTATACCAAAGGCTCAGAAGTGAAAGAGATGGGCCAACTGGAGTCAAATAGCCTTCATAGACAGGTATAGCTAAGAAAAGTTTCTCAATAGGGTAAAATTATAGCATATTGCATTTGATAAAAAGGCCATGTGGACCTAGCTTTGCAATGAGCCTTAAGTTCATACACCATATTATTTAAATCCTTTACTCAGAACCCTCAACTATACTTACAAACCACTTTGTTATTAAAGACATTGTGTGCCATGCGAGTTCGTTAGCTTTCTACATAATAATACCACCTCTGGGACACACACACACACACACACAAAAAAAAAAGAACATATACATATATATGGGCACATGCAAGCATCTGTTTGTGCCTGTGAGTGAGAGAGAGAGAGAGAGAGATTCACACACCTTCAACATTGGATCATGTGATATACTGCCAAGAAATTTCCTATCATGAGAGAAGGCTATCCCCACCAAAAAAAAAAAGGCAAGTTAGACATCCAATTATATACCAAGTTTATTTTAAAGAGGGGAGCGTTAAGAACACAATTATTAGAAATGTTCAAAGAGCCTGTCAAGGGAAATATTCCAAACTCAAAAAAATTAGGAACCAAAATAGTTGGGCTTGCCGTGCTACCACATTTGATATATTAAGAGTTAAAAACTTCATGTCTGTAAGAAAGAACTTATGTGTGAACAAAGAATTGTCCACTTAGAGAATCTACAACCACAAACCTTAGTGTACCTTGACAATGTTACATGATCAGAAGGGAAAAGTAAGGCTGAGGCAATGGTTGAGTTTGAGAATTGGCATGAAGAGAAAAACAAGAACAAGATAAACATAAGCCCGATTCGGATTCTCTCCTCCATGCCACCCCCACCCCGAGCCCCAAAAAAATAAACAAAAATAAATTCAAGGTAATTAGTCCTTCCGCATGAGGCAACTTTATCACTCATAACCAATTATGACTTTGGATGGTTCAGTCACATCACAGTTCTTAGATAAATCAAAGCGACGGCTGTTTTTAGGGATGGACTGCTGATCAATGATCAATTGAACTAGTCAGTTCAGTCATGAAGGAAACATTTAATATCAATGCTCTTTCCTTGCTTCTCAATTTTTCTCTAAACAAATACCAGAAATGAGGGCACTGCAACTGGAAAATACCAAAAACAATCTAACTGTGGCTCCAAACTCCACCTTAAATCAAGGCTTGGGCTGTTTTTAGGGATGAACAGCTGATCAATGATTGGTTGAACCATTCATTTCAGTCAAGACACAAAAACATATGTCAATGCTCTTTCCTCACTTTTCACCTATTCTTTTTTTGGCAGGAGAAAACCGGAAACTATAAACAAATACCAGAAATGAGGTTACTGACAATGGAAAATACAAAAAATTCAAAACAGTGGCCCCAAACTCAACATTAAATTAAATCCCAATTCAGTAGCTCCATGTAAGATAAAGAATGGAATTAGTTATCACAAGAGAAGTGAGGAAAACAGTACCAAGTCGCTCAACAGGATACTCAGAATGCTCTGCAATTGGTTGGATTATTCTATTGGGCAATATGCCCACCAGGCTGCATAAAATACAATTCACAAATTAAGAGGAAAATCTAAAACTAATAACCTACAAAAGCTAGATTTAAATATTTGCATATTGTTCATGAACATTACTCTTACCTGATGAGACCATTCCCAGAACCAGTAATGACCCTATCTTCGTCAAGCTAAAAGTTACACACAAAGAAAAGTTTAAAATTTCATTTTCATAAATCGAAGTCAACAGAGGCCAACTAAAGCACAACAATACCAATGGCTCACCTTCAACAAGGCATCCACAGAGTTTGGAGACAAGGCAATAAATCGATCACTGGAATTTCAAAAGACAAACTTAAGGCATCCTTGGAAGGGCATACAAGCTTTTAAAGAAAAATGAAAAAGAGAGAATTTCCTAGTCATGACAGTTGAATCTATGAAAATACTTTGTAAAAAACCAATATTTCTAAAAGTACCTGCAGTCCTCAAAAGAACCCCACGAATACAGCAACAAATTTCCATTCTGAGTTCCCAAGATGACTTTTCGACCATTCTAATCACAATGAACAATAAGACAAATCAAAAAATAAAAGTATGTATAGCTTAATTTATTTCACCTTTTAGCACTCCAAGTGTAGCAATACCACAGCTTTTTTTTCCCCTAGTAACAATGAAGTTTCAAAAACTAAATTTTTGTGTTTCACAAGAAGCCAACTCTTCCCATGTCATGTCAGCCACAGTTTTGGAACCTAGCCAGCTTGCTTCTAGATATGAAGCAACAATCAATATCAATATGCTAAAACATATTGAAAAAATTTCCCTAGATATCTGATACCACAGACATCTAAATGGATTATACTATTGAGAAGCAAAAATTATGAGGGCGGCACAGGTAATACTGAACATAATATCTATTATGGTAATACTGAACATAAAATCTATTATCTTTTCTAGATCCCATTAATGGTAAACTTCAGTAGATGGAACTGTTAAAAACAAGGCATATAGCTTCAATCACACACTCCAAAACAAAAGCTTTTGGCATTTATCAGAGAAAAGTATGAGGTGACACAAAATCAAAACACATAAAAGTATACATGCAACACATAAATGACTTTCTACCCTTACATGATGTCTTATGCAAAAATAAAATTTACCAAACCATTAAGAATTCTTACCTTCATTATGACCACTGAAAGCAGTTCATCCTCGGAAAACTCAGATTGAGCTTGAACCTGTCATTACCATATAATCATTGCTCATATTACGTATTTTCTTAAAAAACTAAAATATTAGAATCACTTTATCAAAGACAAATATGAATACAATAAATAGCATGTCAAAAGTACACATACGAGCAGACAGAGGAAAAATAAAGAAAATAATTTACCTTATTCTTACGAATATCATATACTGATAAAGTGCCATCCCCACTGATCAATGTCAAGGGCACAAAAGAAGTTAGAATTTGGCATAACAGAAACCATGGAAAATGTGATCACTATGGAAGCAAGAACATAAAATACCTAACGCTCAAAAGTTCAGTATTTAAATAAATTGATGCAACACAGAAAATATCAACCAGAATGTCACCTATATCATCTCTGTGATCAACGTATGATTTTCCAATGAGAGAATAGAAGGGCTTAATAAACAGAAAAATATTTGATGAAATTACTATTAAGTAAAAGCAAGATAACCATGTGAAGGCCTAGTCCTGAATATGCTCTTGAATGGCATTATATGCAACAGGCTACCAATCAACTACAACGAAGTTGAGGACAGCAAAACAAAACCTCGAAGTATGGAAACAAATCAGCCTATAAGATTGCAATAGTAGAAGGTAAAATGCAACCATTTGCTACCATAAACACTTAACAAGTATTAATATACAATTAGATGTTTTTCAACAAAGAACAGTTATATGTGAACTGAAAATGCATAACAAGCGCCAAAAGAAATCAAGCAAAGCATGAAGATATCTTGATCTTTTGGTGGATGAAAATATTATACTTATTGACTCCCAACTAAATTGTCCACTACTTGAACTAGAATTTAAACTGCCCAAAACCATAAAGTACAACCAACTGGCCCCCAAATAGATTCACAGTGGTTCGCTCCAGACACAGTTAAAAGGCATGCTCCCAAATATTCAGTGGCTAGACTAAACAAAAGGATGATGTCAAACTAGGTAGAAAGTGGCAAAGCTGATACCTAGTTCCCAACAGCCTCATGGAATCAGATGCATAAGTTATGTCTGAAATGTACTCTTCATGAGCCTTAAAAGTGTTGCAATTAGAACGTTGTCTGGTATCCCACACCTACATTCAAAGGAAGAATGAGTAACAAATAAATGATCAAGCAAACCTGGAAATGAGCTTTTCTTAAACTGTATATTGTGTAAATAACCTGACCACAATTATGCAGCACAATTGCATCTCAGGTATTCATTACAAATACAATATTAAACATGTACAGTGGCGGAATCATTCTAAGGGAATTGATGAATTTCATTTTTGGCTGAAACATAAAGAGTGGGTAAAGTTTGACAAATACAATAGCAAACACGAGTTTTGGCTTAATTTCTTCTCTTCATAATGCTCCCATTATTTTTCCATAAATATCTTGAGATTCTACCTGTTTGATTACTTTACTGCAAGGCACTCATCTCATTTCCTCTAGTCCTCAATTAGGAACTTTGCCTTTAGACCTCTTTTTATTATCTTATCTGGTTTCCAAATGATCATACTTTTCCCATGTCAGCTAATTCATTTGGACAACTAAGGTTTCTTCTGCAATGAGGGCTTTCTTATGGTCATTGATCCTTAATTAAAGAACTTATCAGAGACATTAAAGACAAGAAAGGAATTTGCTTAAAATGTCAAAATTCAATTAGTCTACCATTTGTGATATCACAATCTGTGGATTTTTTTTCGCAAAGCATAACACAAGTAATGCACCAAACTAATAGGCATTCCTATCGGACTCAAATGACTGCACATAGTAATAATGTGGAAAGGATCATAATAAAGCACCTTGATACATCCTCCGTCATCTCCCGAAGCAATAGTTGACTCCGTCAAGTTAACCAACCGATTAACAGCATCCCTAATTGAAAAACAACAAACACATCAAACTTCATCCAACGAACATTAACAAAATGTAATACTACGGCTGCTAGAAGAAAAACCCACTCATGAGAATTCTCAAGACGAGCAATTGGTGACCCCGTTTCCACATCTGTTGCTAGAATTGAACAATCGGGCGATGCTGATGCAATAGCTAAACATAAATTGGAAAAAACAATGCATAAATAGGCACAAAATGCAAAAACCCTTTATATAAATAAGAAAAAAAAAATCCAACCAAAGTGAATTTACCTTGTCCTTCATTAATGAAACGAACTGCTCTACAAGATTCACGAAGGTGAGCACGAACCTTCAACACTCTGATTATTATTATTATCAATTCACAAAACAAACTTTCAGTAATTTCTAGGGAAAAAATCAATAAATTTGGTTTCAAATAAAAAAAAAAAGGGCAAAACGTGAAGGACAGCACAAAATTATATACCTCTGGGGTAACAGTTCAGGACTATAGCGATACCTATAAAGGTACATACAAATAGGAATCTGATCAATGTCATGACAATAATGATGGGGAAAAAAATTGAGATAGAGAAAGAGAAGAGATGATTGTGTGATTATACATACACATGAAGATCGCCATTAATAAGGCCGACAGTGATAAGGTTAGTGGAAGGGTGAAAATCTATGTCGAACGGAATCTTCCTCAAGTTTATCTCCATTAGCTGTTCCTCCTCAATCGATCATCAAGCATTAACCACAAATTGGTGAGAGGGAAAAGTTGGGGGGTTATGAAGAATTAGGGTTTTAGAGACGAAGAAGTGAAGACTGAATTTACCGTTCGAAAAGCGTTGGAGCACAAATTGAGGTTTTGTATGATTAGGGTTTTGGTTGAGCTTTTACGGTGGCTTTCCTCCCTCTCTCCCTCTAAAAAAATAAAAAATAAAATAATAATAATAATAATAATAATAATAATAATAATAATAATAATAATAATAATAATAATAATAATAATAATAATAATAATAATAATAATAATAATAATACAACAAACAACGATGCTCTTAACCCCAAATTTTAGGAATGATAAAGACAAATATTAAAAAAATAATAATAATAATTTATGTAGATTCTTCTACACACTTATTTCTGTCTAATATCATTTTCTCAACTAAATAATAATTTACATCTAAATTTTCAATAATTTACCTCTATGTTTAACTAAATTTCATATATTTAAATTTTTAATCCTCTTAAGTGGTGTATTTTTAGCTCTTCATTGTATATGTCTAACCATTTTAGACGGTACTCTCACACCTTTTTCATAATTTAACTAATTCCTAATTTATAATTCGTTTATAATTCTATCTCTTCTAATTTTGATATACATCCACCTAATCATTTATATTTCAATTTCAATCATTTTATATTCTTATCGTTATTTAATGACCGAACACTCAGTGTCATATAATAGTACAGATCTTATTACAGTTCTATAGAATTTTTCTTTTAAATACATTGATATCATGCGATCATAAAAAATTTCGGATATCTTTCTCCATTTCATCCAACCCGTTTGAATCATATGATTCACATCTCCATCTATATTGTCATCGTTCTGAATGATGAAACTAAAATATCTAAAACTTTCACTTTTTGGTATCTCTTTTCCTTTTAATCTAATTATTATTTTATCATTATGATAATTGTCACTAAATCTATATCTCATATACTCAATTTTAATTTACTCAATCTAAATTTTCTGGATTCTAGTGTGACACTTCATAACTTTAATTTAATACTAGTACCGTCTCTAATTTCATCAATCAACACTATATCGTTTTCAAAAAAATATATGTTATGGTATTTCATCTTAATTATTTTTTGTGACTTCATCTATAGTTATTACAAAAAAAAAAAAGAAATTTAATACCGAACCTTAATGGAGGCCAATGTTAATAGGGAACCTATCACTCAAACTCCCATAAATTCTTATATTGATTACACCTCTCTCATATATATTTCTAATAAGATTAATATATTTTAAGAAAATTCATTTTTTAACCAGCGTCCATAATAATACGTCTCCAGGAATCTTATTATATGCTTTTTCTAGATCAATGAATATCATATATAAATTTTTCTTCCGTACTATAAATGTCTCCATCAAATATCTGTACAAGTAAATTGTTTCAATAATAGATCGTCCTGTCATAAATTCAAATTGATTTTAAAATACACTTATCTCCAATTTTAATCTATTCTCTATCACTCTCTCTCATAATTTTATAGTATGACTCATAAATTTAATTTCTCTGTAGTTGGAATAATTTTGTATATTTCTTTTATTTTTATATAGTGGTACAAGTATGCTCTCCCTCTATACTTGGGGTATTTTCTTGATTTGTCAAATTTTATTAAAAAGATCCGTTAATTTTACTATATCAAATCCATCTAAATATTTTCATACTTTAATGGAAATGCTATCAGATCCTATAGTTTTATTATTTTTCATTTTTTTTAAAATCTCCTTTACTTTATGTGAACGAATTTTACGTTTACAATCACTATTAATCTCTTTTACAAGTATCGCGATATTTATTATATGTATTTTACTCTCAACATTAAAGAGATTATTAAAATAATCTCTTCAATACTTTTTTATATCCTCATTCTTTATCAATATTCTATTGGTTTCACTCTTAATACACCTAACACCATTTAGATTTTTTTCCTTTATCTCCCTTAGTTTGACAATTCTGTTAATCTCTCTTTCTTCGTCTTTAGTCTCTAATCTCTTGTATAGTTTATTATGCATCTTAATTTTTGATTCATGGATAATCATTCTCACATCTTTTTATATATTTTTGTATTTTTCATATGTCTCGCTACTTTTATCACTCTTCAAGTTCCTATAACATTCTCGTTTGGCACGGGTTACATTTTATATTTTTTCATTCCACCACCATGACTCTTTGCCTATTGGAGTTTAACCCTTAGATACGTCAAAAATCTCTCTACCTATACTCTTAATATTCTTAAACATCTCTTTCCATATTATTTCTGAATCATCATTAGCAAACTAATTTATTATTTGAATTAATTTATCTCTAAAGGTCGTCACCTTTTTTTTAGATTCCACCACTTACTTATTGACTCTACAAATAGACAATATTTTTTTTTTTGTCTTTTAGGCACACGTATATCTAAAACTAAAGTTTATGCTGACTTGTTACACTCTCCTTCAATATAATCTTACAACTTTTACGTGTCATTTTATTACCCCTACTAATAAGAAAGAAATCTATTTGGTTGGCATTCGACTTAATTCTATATATAACTATATGTAACTCTTTTTTCTTGAATAAAGTGTTTACGAGTAGCAAATCAAAAATTGTGGTAGACTCTAAAATGATATATCTCGTCTCATTTTTACTATCAAAGCCAAAATTTCCATTTACAATTTTGAATACCTCATTTTTCTCTCCTACATGTTTATTTAGATCACCTCCAATAAATAATTTTTCTCCACTAAGTATACTTTATATAAATTCATCTAAATGTTCCCAAAATTATTTTCTTACTAATTGTATCTATATTTTATTTGGAGTGTATATACACTGACTATATTAACTACGTTTTCTCCATTTACTAGCTTAACAAACATAATTCTATCTACTTTTTTTCTTATTTCTACTACACCCTCTAATAAGTTTTTATGTATAATTATTTCTATCACATTCTTAGTTCTATCTCTATCATGTATCAAAGTTTATAACTATAAGAATCTACTTCTTTGAATTTCTCCCCCACCCACTTAGTTTATTGGAGATACATGATACTAATTTTTCTTCTATTCATTATTTCTCATATCTTTCCTAACTTGTCGGTTAAGGATCCTATATTTTAAGTAATTAGACGAATCATATTTTTATAGATTATCTTGCAACTTAGGATCCCTTATTAACTTTTTACTACATTCAAAATCTGATACAGCACGTCGCTGAAAGGAAAATGCTCCAAACGTTTTCTTATATTTGTCTCATGTTTTTTGACAAAAGAATTTATATTGGTTGTTGAGTTATCATAATCCTACTCCTTTATCCGAATTTGGCACTGACCGTGATAGAATTCTTTAAATAGTGGTGTCTAAAACAAATTAAATAACAATAACAATAAAATTAGAAAATAAAAAAATAAATAATAATAATAATAATAATAATAATAATAATAATAATAATGATAGATAAAAATAATAGATTTTTGTTATAATTACATCGGTGTGAATTTGAAATATTTTAGATTATATTAACTTTAAATTCATAATAATATATTTTATAATAATAATATTAATAAACGTAATAATAAAAAATAATAATAATACTACTAATAATAATTAAAAAAACTAATAATAATGATATTATTGTTATTATTATTAATGTATTAGTAATAATAAAAATAATTATTAATAATGTATTAGTACTAATGTTATAGATTGTATATCTTAAAAGTGATGATGATGTTTGTATTAGTAATAATACTAATACTAATAATATTAATAAAGCTAATAATAATAATAATATTATTGTCATTTTTAACATTGTAAGCATAGGAGATACACAGAGAGATAGAGTGGAGACGACAGAGTAGGCGGATGCAAAGGCGACGGAAGGCACCGAAAGGGATATACAGAGAGATAGATAGAGATATGGAGTGGCTGAAGGCAACGGAGGCGGCGAATTAACGGGTAGGCCGGCGGATTGAGAGAGAGATTGATCCGAGTAGAGGGATAGGCAGAGAGATATATAGAAAGATAGATCAGAGTGATCCGAGATCAGATCTGGGTTTTTCAGGAAAAGATTGAGGCTTGTGAGGGATAAATATGGTCGGATTCTATGGTGTGGGGCAGATTTCATTCGCCTAAGGCTCGGAGCAAGAGCAAGAGTGTAACACCGAAAATTCAGTATTAGAAATTTTAATAAAATATTTCTTGTAAATTAATTTAGAGAAATTAATTGTGATCGATTCCAGGTTTATAAAATGAAATTGTAACATCAGAAGACCAATCGTAGAATGGACATTAAGTGACTGTTTGAGATTTCTATATTTTGTATATTATGGGAGAATAATTAATTTAAAATTTAAATATGGATTTTGCTCCTTGGGCTGTTCAAGAACCCTTAGATACTTGGTCGGTAAACTTTTAATTTTTAGTGCTTGGTTATTAAAATGGTCGATACTCTATAGAGTTTGATTTATATTCGGTGATCGGTAAACCTAGAATTCTTATTATGATTGATCTCCTTTATAGGATTTGATTTTTCTGTGAGAGATGGAGTTTGTCTGGTAAAGCTTTAACGATTGGTGGACTATCTTCTATTTTTTTTTTCAAATTTTAGATTTACAGTAGATGGTTGTTCTCTATCAATAGATGTCCAATTTTGAAAACCCATTGGTATCCTTTGTGATACTCCTTGATACACTGTGAGACATGTAGTTTACCTGTATATTATGTTCTACTTACCTTTCTGTTGGTGAAATAGTTGAATATCTTCTAGCCGGTAGAACTCTTTGGTACAATTGTGAGAATCGTACACCGACCAAACACTTGGTATTCTTTCCACTTCTTGGTGATTTCTGAGTGTGCATTATCTCTAGATTGGGAGCATTATCTCTAGATTGGGAGACTGAGTGTGCATTATCTCATAGGCATTCTGGTGAATCTTATCGGTCATTTTAACATTCCATCGTAGTGCATACTCCTTGATTTTAGCTATCGGTGTGGTGCGGACTCTTCCATTATTTTTTATAGAGCTGTCGATCGATTTTTTTTGTGGTGTTGGTGTATTCATTCATTTCCCGTTGGCAATCTTTCCTTTTATTTCGTGTCGGCTCCACTTACTACTGGGTCAACACTTGACATATTTCACTCTTGATTGGTCATGCTCCACATCTATTTGCCTCTGCTCATCGATTATATCTATTTGCCTCTTGCTGCCAAGATTTTAACCTTGCTTGACCAAGAGCCACCCTTGCAAGAGCCCGTTTACATTTCCTTCTCCTCAGCATTTGTTCATTTGTTTATTATGATCGGTCCACTTGAATTCTCTTCCACTGTTCGGTCCCACATCCATTTACCATGCTTTGAACTTGACTTTGCCTTGTTGTCGGTCTTCATCCCTTGCAACATCCCATTTACAAACTCTTCTCGGCATATGTAGAGAACAAGAATTGAACCTAGGCACTTAAGCGAACTTCAAAAAGTCATTGCACCACCAGACCACCCAAAAACACTAACCATAATATACACAATTTATATCATATTCCATAATTTGGGGTATTCCAAATTTTTAATAATCCTAATTTATTTTCTATAATTTGCACTTTCATTCCAAATTTTTGAGCTCATCGGTAAACAACTATTCCTTACTAGAACCTAACTTTCAATACTTAAATTCTTATGGTGATTTTCCCAATAACCAAAAGAGGGCATTTGTACAATTTAGAAATATGAGAGGGTCACTAGACAAATATTGAAAATGGATTTGAAGATAAACGTAGAAAGAAGACTCTAAAACCCACGACACTTAAGAATATCTCTCCACTCTCTAGACTACTCTCATCTTTCTTTCTCTCTTCTCTCAAAACCCATCATTAAGCTCTCTATCTTTCTCTTTCTCTAGAACTCACCCAAATCATATCCAAAATTAATTGTTAAAGCCTCCAAACATCCGATATCAACCCTATAACGAAACCCTAAGGGGAAAATCTAAGAAAGTTTAGAGAGAGAAAATCTACGGTTTTGGAAAATTGAATCTTGGACAAAGGTCGGTATCTCAAATTAAGGTAATAGACCATTCCCAACATATATTTGAGTTATTTGTGATTGTATTGATGATTTACATAATTTTTTGAGAATTTTTATAGAGAGAGAAGAATTGGAGTTTGTTGTGACTCAATTTTGGGGACCGAATTTGATGACTTTATTTAAGATAAAACATCTTCATCAACTTAGATCTGTATTATTTATGCAAGTGTTTGAATTCTAGAATAAAAATGGAAGAAAAATCATGAATAATACATGTTGGACAGTTTGAGTTTATTGTGCTTTTTCATTCATAACTTTTTCTGCACATAGGCAAACTAAGTGAAGTTTGTTGCTGCTAAAACTAGACTCCTAGGGTTTTAAATTGACATATTGCAGTAGACATTTTGATAAGAATTGAATTTTTGGTGATTTTTCAAAAAACAACTTCTGTAGAAATTTCCTATCTTCTGTCTTGTTATAGCTGTAGGATTCAATGCAGTTTCAAACTATCCTTTGGGCTGAATTAGGTCAAAGTCTAAACATCAAACTTGTATATTTATGTCTTCTTTTTAATCTGAGACCTGAAGCTTTCAAATTGGAGGCGTGTAGTGAAAGTTATGGTCATTTTTTGGGGACCGTGCAAAATTAAATTATGAAGTTAGGTTTAATACATTATGGATTTGGATATTTTAGTGAAATATTGAGAGAAAGAAAATTAGCAAAATATTGATTTATGATTTAGTAATTTATTTGATACTCAATGTCTTGGGTTAAGATATTTAAAAGCCAAGGAGGGGTTGGATTTTGTTTGGTTTGAAATTGGGAGTGAATATTCTCTCAAGAGATGAGTGGATACATGTTTATTATTTTAAGTGAAAGAATGCTTTATATTGATTTTATAAACATTTTCTAATGATTTTTTAAATATTTTTAAAATTATTTTTAAAATTGTTTTATGATTGTAGAGTGTCCTGAAAGGGAATTTGAAATAAAGAATGCATCCATGTGTTGTTTGGAAATAATGTGTCATGTTTATCGATTTGTGTTGAATATGATTGATTGGATTCATGCACTAAGAATACATATGAATAACTATTGGTACATTTTGATATAGGATGTAATGATTATGAAATTGTGCTGTATGCATGGTTGATGGCTATAGTCATTCCCTCCATGAAGCGATCTGACGGGGTAACGTGGTTGGACATTTATTTGGCTGAGAAAATAACTGCGCTCGAGAGATGCCTCCGAAACCCTCTCTCGGACTAGCCTGCTTGCATCCTAGGGGAGGTTCGAGTCAAAACCAAGATAGGGGGTAATGTGTATGATTGATAATAATGAGAACCCTTTGTCAGTTCCACCATTGGTCAGGGCCAAATCTTTGATGGAAAGATTTTGGCAACCCTTTGATTTTTTTGAAAACAAACGGATATGACTGGATGCATATAACTTATTTATTAAGATTTGTGGAATCTTATTTGAAATCTGATGATTTATGATAAATTTAGATTTTCCTACGACACAAACGATATGATTTTGAGATAAATATTTGACATGTTCACAATCACCCCTCATTTATTATTATAACATGTTATACACTCAATGGATATTTCTATACTCACCCATCCCTCTCATTTTTATAGAGAAATTTTAGTTATCTCGCGAGGTTGTTTAGAGTTGGATTTTTTGGAGGACTACTATTAGAGACTTTTTTGGGGTATAGACTTACTCTTGTTTTGAGATATTGATAGTTGACCCAAGGAGGGCATTCTGTATAAAAAAAAAAATCTATTTGTCAACTTATGTAACTCTATATTTTGATTTCGGTTAGATTTGGTTATGAGTAAATATTTATTGAAAATCCTTAATTTCCTTTTTACGAAATTTATTTAGGAATTATTGTTGGTTCTGTTTTCTATCCCTACAGAGGGAATTATGTTCTGTTTGGTTGATGACATTTGGTGGTCGGGATGACCTATGGTTTTATTTGGTATTGTGAGTGTCTTGCGATATCTTGGAGTACGGAGTGAGATTCACACATGTTCAGGGTAGCGCAACGGTTGTTGCATGCTCGAATCTGCGGGTCGGGATGTGACAGAGATAGAGAGAGCATAGGAGGCAGATCTGGCCGAATGTTATGGTGCTAGGGTTACTTGACGGTGTCGGTTATAGGGGTGTTATAATATTCGGGTAGTGCCATGGGTACTCATGACACTACTCGGTCAAAGCTCGACTCGAGATTAGTCAAACCGAGCTCGGGTCGAGCTCAACTGCGTTGAACTTGAACTCAAACTCTACTGTGTCGAGCTCGAACGCTCATCGAGCTACCCGACACGGTGTGAAATTACATTTATACCCATACTATTTTTAGTAAATTACAATTAATAATTATAAGGTTTTAAAAACTAAATGGCGGAAATGTCGTTTTACATTTTTTTTTTCATTTCTCTTCCTCATTTGCATTGTACCTCTCATTCTCACTCGATTGTTCTCGATCTCCTCGAACCAGCTCTGTGCCTTTTTTCTCTCATCTCCACACTCCAAAAACCCTACCTGAAGAACTACCCAATCTTCACAATCTCTGAAAACCCTACCCTCTCATCTCTAATCTCTCGATTGTCTCGAGTGCCTCTTTCCTTTTTCCTTTGGAACTTGAGTCTCGTTCTCGTCGCTGCACAATCCCTTCCCGTCGCGTCTTCATCCTCGCTGTGCAACGAAGATCTGGGCTACTGCATCTCTTGAATGTAAACTCTCTCTCTCTCTGGGAAGCTTCGAAGGAAGAAACAATAGCGAAAATTTAAGAAATTAGGGTTTGCAAAAGTAGAGGATCAATGGGTTTTTTTAAGGTTTGATGAGAAATTGTGGGATAGTTGTCTGGTTTGATGATGATAACTTTCTGATTGATGATGAAGTCGTCGAAGGAATCTAGGACGACGAATTCGTCAGAATCGTTGGGAGTTCTTTCATCCTCTTTGGTTTTGAATGCAAGGGCAAATTTCTGAAACATTTCGGAGATTTGTGGGGGTTTCGTTGATGAATCCATTTTCGGCATTCTTATTGTTCCAAATTCACCTATATAAATTAGTCATTCTAGAAAGAGAAAGACAGAGACGGTGTATTTTTTTTCTGGTGAGAACAGAGACGGTGTATAAAAGTGAAATAAAGACGGTGTAAGTGTTTGTGTGTTTTGTTTTGGGTCTCTGCCTCTACCTCTATCTGTGTCTTTGTTTTTCCTTTTTTTTGGTTATAAATGAATATTTTTATTGTTCTAAGCATGGAGAACAGCCCGTGACACTCGAGCTCAAGTTACCCGAAGACACTTCAAGTCGAGCTCGAGCTTTGGAATTGCAGGCTCGATAAGCTCGAGCTCAAGCTTAACAAAAAAACACTCGAGTTGAGTTTGAGTATTAACACTACTCAATTCGATTTGAGTGTTATAACACTTCTATTATGGGCTCTAACCAGAGGGGTTTGGTTTGGAAAATTACGTGCATATTTTTTTAAAACTATTATACGAATCTAAGAAAAGTTCTTAAACTTTCTTTGTAACTTTTAACTCCTTTGAATTTTGATTTTTGAATTTCTTCACTTTTCTTATGGAGGTGACTTTGGTGGTATGATGTGACACTTGACAAAATTTTTGTCAGATTTTTTTACTTAAATGAGGTAATTATATTTGCAGATATAAAATAGAGTGAAAATAAAGAAAAGAAAACACAAAAAAAAAAAAAAAATTTATGCGTTGAGGGAGCAAAATAAAAAAATGTATGAAATTTATGACGTCATGGCCAACTGTATAAATTTAAATGTTGTTGGAAAGATTGAAAATAGAACGACAACATTTCAATTCGACATCTTCTCAAATTCAGATTGCAAATAGGAGAAAAATAAAGCCGAATATAATTTTCGGGTCAGGAAAATTTCGTTCGGCTACTTCAATTGTCCACTTCCGTCTTCCAATTCCACCATCAGGTCTGATTGTCTTCATTCCCCATTCCAGTTCATCCATTCCATCACCGAGAAATTAGCCTGCATAATTCGATTCCACCACCACTTCGATCTTCGTCTCCGGGCTTTGCCATCACCTTTCGACTGTTTTGAATTTCTGTGGTCATCTTATTTGATTTGCCTCTATTGATGACTTCGTTTGCTCCGCTTCTATTCTAGATTCCACCACTGCTTCGACTTCTTTATTCTCAATTCTTCGATCGCTGTCAGATTCACCCACTATCGTTGCCATCTCAGTCATCTTCGAGAATCCTCCATTTGCGTTTTTCTTTGATTTTAATTTCACTTTTCAATTTCAGGACGTGATTGGCTTTTGGATCTTTTATTTCTCATTCTTTGTGCTATTTATTGGATGTCTGATTATTATTTCATGTTCTGTTTTTAGATTTTAGATTTTTTTATTCTTTTGAACTTTAATTTTATCTTTATAATTTCAGTTTTATAAAATAAAAAGAAAAATAAATAGCAATTTTAGATCTCTTTAGAATTTTAGGTTAATTTAGTATTTTTTTTAAAGTTTAGGCTTTTTGTAATTCTTAGTTTTATTTGTTTTATTATTTAGATATAATTCTCAGAATTTTTGCATTTCTTTAAGTCTAATTCATTGTTAATTTATTTATTTCAATTTTTATATATTTAGGTTTAGAATTTAATTCATAATCTCACTCAATAATTAAATACCCATTTAGGTAATTAAAATAACTTGAAATTAACAATAGATTATATTTATTATTTATATATTTTCTCATATATAAATAATGATCTTTAAACTGCTATTGTGGGTATTAATTGTTATATAATGTTTTATTTGTTTTACATTAGGAAGTCCTCATTTTTAAGGAATATAACACTTGAATGGCATGTAGGTTGTCAGGTCATCCATTCCCTTTGACCCGGCCATATTCTAATTTACTCTAATCACAAGCTCTTCTAAACGTAGACATCAAATGAATTTCATCTCAAAAGAATAATCTAATAATCACATCCCTTTCTTTTTTCTTCTAATCTCGTTTTCAGGATTTCGAATCTCATTATAATTAAAAAAAAAAACAAATAGTAAATTTCTCTGTAGATAAGATGGTTTGATCATGCACCGCACGGTAATTAAATTACAGTGAATTAATCTGCGTCAACAGTTGAACAACTAAGAAAACACTCAGGAAAGAAAATTAAGTCATCATCTTTCTGCAAAATAACAACATTGACGGGTTTGTTTCCTATCCTGGATATACAACCATTTCTCCATTTTGACACTCTAGCCACCAGCATGAAATAACTATTTTAGACACACTAGCAATTAACTCAACATCCAGAATCCATCCCCTCACTATGGAAGCTGAAGAATCCACAGTCAGCCCTCCTGGCATCTTCCTTGCTATATTAACAACACAACACATTAGCATATTTGTGTAGTCACTATCTATAGAGTTGACAGAACGAGGATTCAACACTAATTGTCGCACAATTAAAAGAAGCAATACACAATCATCTACATGCAACTTAATTTAGCAATGATATGAAGAACAAAATATAAAAAATCTTCATGGGGTGCTCTAAATTTTTTGTCAAAAATTAGAATAATTACATTGAATTATTGAGAATGGCATTACCAAGTTCATCCACAAGATTAGCTGAAGAAATAGTATAAGCTCAGAAATTCAAAACAAGATAGCCCTTAAAAACACATAGACACACAAAAATTTGTTTAAAGAATGGACATAAAACCACATGAGAGTATGTTCTAGAATAGTGACATAAAAAATTCTGAAAAAAAAAAAAAAACCACACACACATGAAAATGTTAAAATTGATGGTTGGATTTAAATCCACGCCCTTTGGAAAGAGGAATTTTATGTTGCAGTATTAAACCAATTTGACAAATTTAATGACTTAGTAATGAGTTAAATTGCTTTCTTAAACCAGTAAGAATTATAACAAATTTTGCATTAACTCATAACCATTTGAATTCAAATTCGAATTCAAATTTATTGGATAATTTAAATCCATGCCCTTTGGAAAGAGGAATTTTATGTTGCAGTATTAAACCAATTTGACAAATTTAATGACTATGTAATGAGTTAAATTGCTTTCTTAAACCAGTTAAGAATTATAACAAATTTTGTATTAACTCACAGCCATTTGAATTCAAATTCGAATTGGAATTTATTGGATAATTAAAAGAGAGCATAATAGTACCCCATAACCACTATTAGAATAAGTGTGATAGGTATTAAGTTTAAATTTGAATTTAAATTGGAATAATTAAAAGAGAGGCCCCATAACCACTATTATAGTAAGTGCAATTCCATTATGATTAGCATAATGATAATTGTATAATGGATATATTGGAGCCTCTAAATAGAGACCCCAAATGTCATTCTCTACACATCATAATCGTAGCAAGTAATATTATATTAGAGAGAGTAAGTATTCTAAAGAGAGTAAGCACGATAGGCTGTGAACAAAGCTTCAAAAATTGCTTCAAGAAAAAGTTAATCTTGGATTAAACCGGGCAAAGTGTTTAAGGGCTTGTTCCTACAAAGTTAAGGAGTTTGAAGAAGGTTCATTACGATGATTCAATGCTATAAGCATAGTTGTGTAAGATGCTGCACTCTTCTCACATTTTTCCCATATTGGTATTAGAGATGAGGTATTTTATATACTCATTCTCTCAATTATAATTCAAATTCAATTATGGTTAAATTTGAATTTTTGATGGTAAATCGACTATGGTTATTATTAGTATGCTCTGTCATTGCGACTTAGGGTAAGTTTAGTTTGAGGAGGAGAATGGGGAGATTTCTTTCACCTGATAGAAGTAAATACATTTCTTTTATTTTTGTTTGATAGAGATGGAAGAGAAGAAAATGAATGGTACTTTTTTATGTTTTATTAGAGTAAAAAGTGAAAGGAAATAATACATAATTTACTATTTTACCATTGTAAATTTTTTTTTTTAATATTTATTACTATATGATTTTTTTTAATTTAAATTATTTTTTAAAAATATAATTTTTTTTAAAAATAGTTATTTAATATATTTTTCTTATTTTTTATAAATTATTTTTGTCGTTATTTTATATTAAATAAAATTAGAATATTAATGTAAAAAAAAATAAAAAGAGTAAAAAAATAAAATTAGAAAGAATAATTTGTCTAATAAAATTGATGAAAGAAATTAAATTTTATTATTTTATATTAAATAAAATTGTAACAGTAAAAATAATAAACAATTTCCTAAATATCAAAAAGGAACAATAGCAAAATTATCCAAAAATTTCATTTCATTCCATTTCCGTTAACTTTGGGATGGAAATGATTTTTTAAGAGAAAGGAAAAAGAATTACACTCCATTTTTACTTCCACTCCACTTTTACCTCCTTACCAAACAAGTTAAATCTCTTATTTTTTTCCACTTTTACTTTCCCTCCTCTTTTTATTCCACTTTTCACCCCAGCCAAACAATTCCTTACTCTCATATTTCATATCATAAAAGATTTCATTAATCTAGTTGTTTTCTCTTGAATTTTTAGAAAACTAATAATAAATGACTATGGTTATCATTAGTATACTCTCTGGTTAAGGTTTAGACTGATTTTCTACATTTAAAAAGATTTCCTTGATCTTATTGTTTTCATATGAATTCTTATTTTAAAATTCAACTATGGTTAAATAAATTATCTTCAGAAAATATGATTAATAAGTAATCATATAATCATCTGCGATTAAATAGAGACGATTGGGATATTTTGTCAAAAGGGTAATTCTTGCCTAACGAATCCGGGTCTTAAGCGAGGCCATTGTGACCCCCAATTTTCTTGGAAATTTTTTAATTTATTAATATGTGATTGCCGGTGATTAATTGAAATGAAATGCGTTTTTAAATAATATTAAATGAAATAATCAATTTTATGCATAAATGGTTTTGTTTACATACTACTAGTGTGTTCTTGGTTCGTTTTTGCATAAATAAATTATATTATTACTATATTAGTTTAAAAATATCTTGTTGTGATATGCATGGCAATAGCCATAAAGGGTATTGTAGCCTAATTGAACAAAGACCTAAAACTCGATGGTGATAAATACACCATATGGTAGCAGAAGGTTCAACTCATCTAGATTAAGAATTGATTGAAAATATATCTCGGGTGGTTAATGAACTAAATCAGAATTCCACTATGGAAGAAAAGATGGCATATAAGACCTTCAAAATGAAGGACATTTTAGCTTATGTAACATTGTTAAGCATGATGATTGACGAGCTAATAATGGATATTACCATACTTAAATCTGCCAAAGCCATATGGGATGTGGCAAGGAAGAAATTTGATGAAGTTTCTTTGAACATATGGCTGCTAGTAGAACTAATTGCAATTGTATTGCCCTAAGCTTAAACCTTTAACAGAAAGTAAATACTGCAGGGATGCTTAAAACTCATAGACAATTAGGTGATGAGCCACACCAGTTATCCTACATACTGAATGTGTGATTACTAGTAAAACCAATGACAATTGTATTGCTCAACCAGAGGGTGTTAGATATGCATAAAACGATTATCCAGAGGTTAATCAAAATGAATTATCTAAAATGTGAAATGCACATATCATATGATCAATATGCAAAGAAAAGAGAGAGAGAGAATGAACATATTATCTGAACAAAGTACAGTAATCACAAAGAAAATAAAATTATTATTAAAGCTTAAAGCTTTAATAAAATTTATGTTATTTAATCCTTACATTAGTTTAATAGTTATTTTAAAAATCAATTAAAGTTCAAAATTTTAATAAAGAAGTTACTCAATCCCTGCCCTTAAAATTGACCATAATAGTTTTAGAATCTCCAATTCAATAGTTATACTTCTAATATCTCTATAGGTGCACCTCAAATCTCTCTATACTTCTTGATCTCAATAAAAGTGCCTCAGATCTCTCTTTATACTTTTTACGCAAGTATTGTCTGCATTCTTTCATCTCTACATAAGGACCTTAGCTTTTACATGCTTAAGATATCATCACAAGAAGCCAATTAAGGAGTTTCGAAGGGCGAAAGGTAGAGAGAGAACTCAAGAAGGGGAGGAAAAAAGAAAAGTTATGAAAAAAGATTGTGATAACTATTTATAGAAAATATTTCTTAGTCAAGTATTCTTCATATTTATCCATATCCTAATGTTCATGTTTAGGATTGCCAATTGGATCAGGTCGGCCCGAACTCGGCCCGTTTTGAAGGGCCTAACTTGCTCATTTTAGAGTCAGGCCGAACTTACACCCATTTTTTTTAAGTCCGTTTGAATTACGAGTCATATCTAAACATTAGTGGGCTCAACCTGTCACAAGCTCGACCCATTTAAAAATCAAACATTTGTTTAAGAAACAGCTAAAATCGACCCAAAATATTCCCAATCCTGTGCCCCTTTCCCGAGAGAGAGAGAGAGAGAGAGAGAGAGAGAGAGAGGGAGAGCTTTTGTATTTTCATTTTTTGGTACCATTTGATAGATTGGCAAGTGAATGACCCACCTTTTTCCTTTTACCATATCCCCATTCCCATCCCCAAGTTGATGGACAATTCCACACAGAGAGAGATAGAGAGCTTTTTTTTATTTTCATTTTCCATACCATTTGATGGATTGGCAGGTAGATGACCCACATTTTTCCTTTATCCATATCCCCATTCCCATCCTCAACTTGTACATACATTTCGAGAGAGAGAGAAAGAGAGACGTTACCCTTGCAAAATATTAAAAGCACTCTTCTTCTTCTTCAATCAATGCAGGTAAACAATGTCGAGAATGGCATGGCAGCCGACAGCAGCTTAATCTCCTCTTGCTCCTCTATCTCGTCCTGCTGCTCCATCGGCATTGGAGTTTAAGTACGGAGACAGACTCTCCGGTGGCTCTAAAACTTCGAATACTGGAGTTAAGGGTTATATGTGTGGTGGTGAGCACTCGAAGAGTTCTCTTGAGATCATCAATCTTAACTAGAGAACTAAATCAGTCCCCTCTCTTTGGGTTTTTTTGAGTTTAAATCGAGATCGAGCCTAACCTGAAATAGGCCCGAGGCCCTTTTAAATATTTGGGCTGAGCTCGAGCCTTGATTCATCGAATTTTCTTGAGCTGGACTCAGGTTCGGGCTCATAAAATTTTAAACAGGCCGAACCCGAACTTTATAAAAACCAGCTTAAAAAGCTCAATTGTTTATTCATGTTTATCCACATGTTCGTGATTATTCACATATTCATGTTTATCGACATATTCATACACTTTATTATTAAGTTTATATTCCCTTGCATGTAAGAAATTCGATGATCATGGCCTCGTTTCTTGCTAAATTTGTCATGAACTTAGAAACCTAATAAATTCCTCATTTGGTTCTATCTGTGGTTCACTGGTATAAGCTAGAAGCCGTATCATCGATGCATACAAATACATCTTCACATGTTCTCTTCCATACGCTCCCCCGTACTGCAACGTCACTCATAGCTCGAGTGTTGGGAGTTGCTCAATTATAAAATGTATGCACTTTCCCCCAAGTTACCATGTTCAGATTGGGGCACCTTCAAATTAGTTCTCAAAATCTCTCCCATGCCTCATAAAGTGGATCATCATGTCCCTACACAAATATAACAATTTATTATTTTAGTTTTGCAATCTTTTAAGGTGGGAATATTTACTGAGAAACCTATTGACCAATTCTATCCAAGTGATGAAGCAAGAACCCTAAAACCAAAACATTCTTGAGACAAAAGAATGGAAAATGAAAAAGAAAAGACCAAATGTGAGAAACAGTGAGTGGTCCATCACCCTCCATGCCCTACAAACTTGTTTCATGAATTTAGGGATTTTCTCACCCCACCAATTCTATTCACAAGGGCAACCAAGTATGGGTCTCCATAGTGGTTGTTGATGGCACAACCACTATAAATAGAAGCAACCATAACAAGAGTCTCTAAACTCAATTCATTAGTCTCACACACCATCTAGAGAGAGAATTGAGAGTTTGGAAGACTTCTTGTATATCCGAAGATGCTGGGAAGAGAGTTGCAATCATCGAAAAACCATTGCTAGAGGTATGTTTTGCTTCCGCTCATTTTGGTTCAATTTTGGTCATGTAATTCATGTATTAGGCTAGCATGAATTTCTTTCATTTGGTATCAAAGCCATTGGAACCTTTATCTATATTTTCTGACGAATTCTTCAATTTTTTTTGTTCTAATTTTTTTTTTTTAAAAAGACCTAATTTTAAAGAAATTTTGGTGTTTTAAGGTTGAAAATTGGTTGTACATAAAATTTCGAGCAATTCTATGTTTTCAAAATGAAAAACGGAGGTTTCAGCACTTTTCGACCATTTTCTAGCATTCAGACCCACCAGATCTGAGTTAGGGCCCTTGGGGTCCATCCAGATAAAGAAGACCCAAATACAGGCCAAAATGACGTCGTTTTGGTCTGTATTTTTTCAAATCTACAATTCTGCCGAAAACTTTCTATAATTATGAAATTTCTCAAAACTATTAAAATGTTACAATCCTATCCCTACAACCTTTTCTAAAACCCGAAAAGTTTTAAAATGTAGCACATTAGTCCCCAACTTTTTTTAAAACCCCAACAAACTTTGAAATATTACAGATTAGTCCCAATGAATTTTGAAATGTTTAGCCCTTTGGATTTAAAAAATTCATAAAAAATTCCAAAAATTTCTAGAAAATTTCAGAAAAATTCCAAAAAATTAGAAAAAAATAGTTTTAAATTTCAAATTCATATTTGGACCATTTTTATGAATTTAAAATTATAATTTTGGGTTTATATGTATGCAGCTACCATATATAAATGGAAAATTGAAATAAATTATTTGTATGGCTTTTACACATTAAGAGATGTGCAAAATAAAGGTTAAAACCTATAAAAAATTAAAGAAAAATATTCTTGTGGTTCGTACGATTTTTTATTGTTAAGATATAGTCACAGCAACCCTAATATGAAAGAAATCATACTTTGGGATGGTTTTGACCACATAAAGGAAAGAATATTATTCGTGATTATTTATTTTGTGTGATAAATTTTATCTTACAGGGATTTTTGTCGCATTAAAATAATTAATCAACATTAGATGGCAAGACCAGATAACCTAATTGTGTGGATCGTCTACCTGACTTTAGAGCTTGCTTCTACAAGATTTTTTGAGTTTGGCAGATTGAGTGCGTTACTAGAAAAGGCCTGTCAACAAAATGAGGATAAGATTAAAGTTGACTGGTTCTTAAACGATCTCATGTGACCCACCACCTATCTGGAGATTTTCCTGATACTCGAGTGATGTTGTCTTGTGAGCTGGTAGAGAAACTCTAATCCAGGGAAAGATTTTCTACATAATTTCTCCTAATTAGTCCACAAGTATAAGAAAATTAGGTAATCTTCTCAGTCTGGTCATAAAAAGATAATATATCTAATCTAAATTAGAAATTCATTCCACAGACAATTTCTATATCAAGAGATTTATTTTTAATATATGTTTTATATTGGTAAACATATGCTAAAATCTCAACTAAAATTTATAAGCATTTCTGTTGCAACTATACAAACTATCAATATCGTTGAAATTCTCATATTAAATGATAAGAACTACAAGGTGTGGAAGGAGAAGATACTTCTCAGTTTGGGATGACGAGATTTAGATTATGCTATAAGGCATGACGAGCCGCCTAGAGTAACGGATGCCAGCTTTACAATGAACAAGTCTCTTTATGAACGCTGGGAGTGATCTAATGGTCTCAATATAATGTTCATTAAGAATAAAATATCGGCTAGCATCTACGGCTCCTTCAATCAGCATAATAACATCCATGCTCTTTTTAAAGCAATTGATGAGCAGTTTGAGACATTTAATAAAACTCTCACCAGCACCTTGATCATGGAGTTCTCATCAAAGAGATTCACCACTATTCATAGTGTACGCAAGCATATCATGCGGATCCAGGATATAGTGGTACACAGTGATCTTGAAGTGGACATGTCCGAATCTTTTCCGGTACACTACATTCGGAACACCCTCCCATAACCTTACAGTCCCTTCAAAATTTCGTACAACACACATGAGGCTAAATGATTCATTAATGAGTTGATGGTCGTGTGTGTGCAGGAAGAAGGGAAGCTACTTATGGAAATGAAAAAGGGAACCAGTAGTGCACATTTGGTTACAAAAGGAAAGGCGAAGGGAAAAATCAAACTGAAAGAAAAGGCAAAGGGATCTATCCCAGTTATTATATGCCCCAAAACGACTATCTAATCCAACCAAAATTCACACTTGCTGAACTTATTGTAAAACTATTAATCTCGAAAGGTCTATAATACAATTCGCAAGTGCTCTTGATGCTCAATCTTAGACTTGGAATAAATAAGGATGTTGTCAATAAAAACTACCACAAACTTATCCAAAAATGGACTAACCACCATGTTCATCAAATCTATGAATGTGGCTAGAGCATTTGACAACCTGAATGGTATCACTAAGAACTCAAAGTGTCCATATTAGGTCCTGAAGGCTCTCTTCGGAACATTTTCAGCCTTAATTCGTAGCTAATATTACCCTAACCTCAAGTCTATCTTGGAGAAGACAGTAACACCTTGGACTTGGTCAACAAAATCATCTATATAGGTCAATAGGTACCGATTCTTCACAGTTACCTTATTAAACTGTGGGTAGTCTATACACAATCTCATAGAACCATTCCTTTTCTTCACAAACAACACCGACGCACCCCAAAGAGATATATTGGGTTAGATAAACAATTTCTCTAGCTGAATCTCCTTTAACTCTGTTGAAACCATACGGTAGGGAGGAATATTGATGAGATTTGTCCCTAGAACTAGATTTATAGTAAAATCGATCTCACATTCTGGAGATAACCCTTGCAATTCATCAAGAAAAACGTCCAACTTACTCGTCATAACCTCTTTAGGAATAAGGTAGGCTAAAAAACCCTAAAATTCCTTTCAAAGAAGTCGGATAGCTGATAATAATGAAATCACACAAGTCAAGAGGATCCTCTTAACTCACTAAAATACTATCCTGGATTGATCCATCCCTCTAAGAGTCACTTCCTTCCTATGGCAGTCAATACAAATCCAGTGCTCCAACAACCAATCCATCCCCAGATTGACTTCAAAATCAACTAAGGATAGGGGCATAAGATCCAGCCCCAAAAACCCTACATATCTTAACAATGCAATCCTTATAAACCCGGTTAATAATCACAGAAGGAGGCAAAAGAATGATTATAGACATCTTAAGGATAAGATGGACTGAAGGGTGGGGTGTTCAGCCTCTATCTGGTGGGTAAGAGATATAGATATAAAAGAATGGGTGGCTTTGAAATCTATAAGCACAAAAACAGAAAAGCCACAAATAGTGAGGATATATGTCATCACATTAAGCCTGACATCTGCCTCCTGCTGAGTCATGGCATAAACTAGTGTCTAAACTCTGGGTCTCCTGGAGGGTTAGGAGTTTTGTTGGCTAGTGTTGAACCCATTGTACTACTACCAGGTTGAGGTGGAGCATACATCGGAGGTTGGGGTGCCTTCATAATCTATCTGGATCCAGTTCCCTAACTATTACACTAACTGACTGGACAATCCCTCCTCATAAGACCAGCCTGCCCACAACCATGACAAACATAAGTTTCCATCTTACATTGTCCAATATGCCTCTTCCCACATGCTTGACACAGGGGAATGTTTGTCAGATTCTGTGACAATCTACTAGCAATACCCCCCGTAGGCTGAGTTGGGGCCCTCTAAAACTATAGCCTCCTCCCATCTCCCCTCCTACCATTACGCTTCTGCCCCTGTTGCGGCTAACCCCAGAAATCTTTGTAGTGGCTCTAATGGTGTTGCTGATGGAATTATTGAGAAGAGTTCTATTTGTGGCATTTCTATTTTAGGGATTCTGAACCCTAACCTTTAGCTATCCTGGCCTCTATTTGCATAGCCCCCTAAACTAACTGATCAAACTGCATATACTGTACTGCCATGACATGAGTCCAAATCTCCATCCGTAACCCTATCTCAAACCTCTAGCAACTATCCGTCTCTGTGGCTACCAATGCCAAGGTATATCGAGATAATTCTCTAAACTCCTGCTCATACTCATACACACTCCTTTTCCCCCACTCTAGCTTCAAAATTTTCTCTAGATTTGTATCTCAATAAGTACGAAGCAAATACTTGGCCTTAAAGGCCTTTTGAAAACCACTCCAAGTGGACATAGAAGAAATCTAACTCTCTGATTTCCACCAAAAATCTACATGGGACTTCAGTAGCTTAGTCACTACAACCAATCTAATTTCATTAGAGCTAACCAAACAAGTGAAACCATCATTGATACTCTTCAACCAAGATTCTGTTGCAATCAGATTTTAGACACCCACAAATTCTATCACCCCCATCTTCCTCAACTCATGACTATATGAGCTACTAGTTTCTTTTGGTTAACCCTACCAGTAACTTGAATAATAACATTCCCCACTATCTCCAAAGGTATTCCTCTCAGCAGGGTGACGTGATTTTCATCCTAAAGGCAAGAGAACTTAGAATCCGATTGTTTACTAGGAGTAGACGAAGTGTCAGTTTGCTGACATGGCCATTAGCTCAGTGGCCTATGGTTTGCACCGGTGCAACGAGAAGGCATCTACACATGCATGTATAAGGGAAGAATTAGAAGGAGTGTAAAATAAAAAAATAGAGGTGAAATGAGGAAAGACTTTCTACCTCGCTAAGCTTGACTAAACCTAGTTCTAATACTAACCCTTATAACACCCCAACCTTAGGGTGCTATTGGTGTGAAGGTATTGATAGATCTACTGAACCAGCCAACACTATAACCAATCTAATTAGACAACTTAAAATATAAACAAAATAATATAACAAATAGCTGCAACAAATGAACACTTTATAAAACAAAAGTTTAACCAAATTAAATGAATAGACTAAATTGAATTTTCTCAAATTTCAAGTTAAGGTAACTAAATTAATAAAACAAAATGTCAAACTTAATAAATTGATTCAAACTATAAATTTTTTCAAAATAAACGAAATATGAGAAAAGACATCCTAAAAAGCAAATACTCGTATACAAATATGCTAGTCTCCATGGAGATCCGAACTCCATCCAACCTATTCTCAACATTATCTAGATAAATGATCAAAAGAGAATGTAAACCATAAACTAATCCTCACCTAGGAAATATAAGAAAATAATATGAGACAAAAAGGTCTCAGTAAACATTACCAGACTCACAACTGGACTTATTTTCAAATGTACCAAAATCTGTATAAAATCTATAATCAAAAATCCATGCATGACAATTCATATCAAAAATACAGTCCATAAGGTTCAATAAAAATAAAAATTTCAAATTTCATGCCAATTTACTTTCAAAACACAAAACACATCACATTATGTAATAGATTCGGAGTCAATTCAAGACATACCAAAGGCTATCGGCCAGTAATGACCTCAAAAAAGTAATGCTTTCTTTTTACCTCTAGGTGCCAACGCATTACATGCCATAGTATGCTAGTGGACCCGCATCCAAGTTCTCAACAATATCTAAATTTGAACTATAAAACCATCTGTACAACTAAAAGATCCCTAACTCATACTCATAGATATACAACACTTCCAAACAAGATCAGATCATATGCAACATGTCACCTATGAGTTTAACATATATCAAAATAGATAGATTTCAATATTTCACGTGGTCAAAAAAAGATCGAGTACTATTCTGTACACAACTGGCAATCATCATCATAGTTTCTAAAACATGTGTATAAATAAATAAATTATAAACGAAATCATGTCAAAACATGAAAAGTAAATAAAACATCAATTTTAATCAGTCATTTTTAAACATCCTAGGTTTTGAAAACATTTTTTACAAAAATAATTTATAAAAGCTATGATTAAGGTAAAAAGTCATGGATGACCAAAGATGTATGTGCGTGGCTATACCCTACCTAGTCCTCCACACAATGAAGCTCAACAATCCCTAACAAAAATTTAGAAAACACACAAAAAATATAAGGTTTTTGTTTGAAGAAGCACATCTTGCCACGTGGCTGTCTATAACACTTGTCAACATCTGATTGGTCCAAGTGTATAGTCTCATCCACATGTACTACACATGACTGTTCAATATAGTACCACGTGGCATACTCTGTCACGTGTCACCTTCTCAATGGCTAGTTTAAATCGAATCACCACTCATGTGGTCAATTGTCGCCATATGTTTTTTTGTGATTGGTCGGTCTATGAGTCTCGGGTCTAAGTTAAAAAGCTAACTAGTCTACATATTACCAAGTCTATAACACAGGGTTGGGGGTAAGTATATATACAGACTTTGGTAAAAACTCTTATCTGACATGGAATTCAAGATTTTCGAGATGATTTTAAGCCAGTTTGACGGTCGTTTTTCATGATGGTATGGTGTTTGAAAGAAGTAACCAACACCTGGGCCTAAAAGTAAAAAATATGGTCGATTAGAGTCGTTGACGGTAACACTAGGTCTTTAGAAAAATCGAGTTAGTAGTGTGCTCTGAGTATATTTTTTTGTTTTTATATAGCTGGCAGGGGGTATTTGATATGATTTTTAACCTATATTCAGTAGGATTCTGAATTTGTTTTCTAAAGATGAATTGTTCAACGAAATAAAGCAAATAAAATGGTATTTCAGACTTCTGTTATTTTTATCTGAGCTTTCTTCCCCAAGATCCGTTGCGGGAAAGAGATAATGTGAAATTTCGAGTTGTCAATTATATCATTTATTCGAGTAATTTTTTCATCTCCAAATTGCTTGAGACCTATTCTTTTTTTAATCCAATCGTAGATATTATGTCTGTCATACCCGCGCTTTTTTTTTTTCTTTTAGCCTTTGTTTGGCAATATGGTCTTTACAATAGTTCAAAAATCATTGAAAACAAAGTTTAGACGAGAAAGTCATGAGTTGTCAAAATAGGTCACTCGAAACAGAATTAAAAATCAGGGTTACATTTCTGAAATTTTGATTCATGACAGAGATTTTTTGAGTGTATTTTTCTCCATGATTTTGAGAGTTTTAAATCTAGTTTTTTAAAAGTTAATTAATCTACGAAATACCAACTTTACAATGGTCTGAAAATCTCATAAAAAGGTTCACTATAAAAAGAAAAATTGAAACTCAAAAATGGTACTTTGAAACTATCTAGAAATAGAGAGAGGTTGAATTTTCATATTCTGACCACTCTTTTCTCCAGTTTTCGGCAATTCCTCCAGTTGGGTTTTGTTCTCTCAAGATTAAACCTTCCTAAAATTATTTTAATTACAAAAATCGCTCACAAATTGCTTTCAATTTATCAAATTTCTTCTTCTAAGCTCCCAATCTCTATTTCTCTCTTCTTCCTCTCTATCTCTCTCTTCTCACTCAATTTAACCCCAATTGAAGTGTAAAAAACTCCAACAACTCTTTTTAATTTAAATCTAAGAGAAATTTTAGAGATTATAATGATTTGAAATAGGTTATTTTTTTTTTTTATCGCGGATGATTTGGCAAGGAGATAATGGTGTTTGGTAGTTTATGGTGGGACGCATCATATAAGATTCTAGTATTTTGGTACACGGTACCTACGATGAACTACATCATAACGAATCGGGCCCTTTTTTATTAATTTTAAACTTTTTTAAAAATTTTTTTTCATTAAATAGAGCAACTTTTATTAGAGAAATGACATCAAAATATGTCTAAAAAAATTTATAAAAATCCATCTTTTTTTTGAGTTATGAAAATAACTATGTATATATATATATAAAAAAAAAAAAAAAAGAGTAAGGGTCCTCACATTTCTTGTTTCTTTCTCCCTTTTCTTTCTCTCCCTTAGCTCCCTTTTCACCTTTTTGTTCGTGCGAACAATGGCTTTGGGCTATTGTTCATGCAGCTTGCTTGTAGGGCATCCGTGCTGGGCACAAAGCGCCCGAGGTGCACAAATAAAACCGCAACACCAAGTCTAGAGCTACTGTTTGCAAAGCCACACCTTTGCACAAGCAGACATTAACCCCGGTTGCCCTGTATAAGTGTGCAGCCCTGGGACTGCCAGCTACCTATCTTTTTCTGTGACCTAATGAGGGGTCCATGTGAGCTTTGGTGGTGACCGTGGTGTTGAAAAATACGTTTTGGACCCTAGAATGGTATAGGACTTCAGTAGACTATGATGGGCCTTTTATGCTCTCTCAAGCTTCACGTTTGACTCATGGGCTTCGTTTGGACCTTAGAACCCGAGGTGTTACCATTTTTCCAAACAGGTATGACTGGTTATAACCCGAACTGACCCTGTTTAACCCGATATGACATGTTTTAACCCGGTTTGACCTCATGTGACCCATCCAGGTTTTGTTTGACTTAGTGGAACCTTGATAGACCCTTGTTGGGCTAACCGGACTTGAAAACCCAAGTCTAGCTTGTGTGTCCTTCGAATGTTGGTTGTATGTGATGCAATCTTTGTACGAGGGTTGCTTGTGTTGAACTATTGTGTTGTGCCTCCTTCCATATGAGGTAAAGGATAGAAATGTATATGGCCTACTTTGATCATCATATGCTCATTTTACTTATCCTTACCCCTTATACCCTATTTCTGCAAGTGTCTATGCTATGTATGTTCTGGGTGGGACATTTTCATGTGGTATTGCATACATGTAATGTGTCATGTATTAGTGTAGTTATTCTATTTTTATATAGAGCTATCTTATTGGGTTCAAATGGAAACCTCAGTGGTGGTATCCTATACCAGTATCCGTACCTCTACGGGCTCTGTGTTTAGGAATCAACTGATGGTTTATGCAAGTTTTATGAGCTAATCTTTTCCTTTGAGGCGGAATGATGGAACATGTAGTCAACATGTAATGAAGGCTTTGTGTATCTATGGCTTTACACTTTGACGGAGTTATGTGGTTTACTTTCACGAGTTTGGTATTTTATTCTTTTAATCTTGTAAACTTTGAGTTCTGATATTTCACATTTAACGCCGTTGATACCTTATATCTTGTTTTGTTGGCATGTACCCTTAGCAGTGTGATCTTGTTCTAGCTGGTTTGTCACAAAATTAAGTGAAAGACCACTAATTGTTATTTAAGTTAAATTCATAGCCACATATAAATGGACATCCAAAATTTTAATCCCAACTCTTTATATATATATATATATGTTTTACAAGGATTACAAAAATTATAGAAATACAAGCGTTCACACAAATTTAAACATTAAATTTAAAAGAAAATTTATTTAAATAAGATTTTTTACTAGTTGGGTGTTCCTGCGAGGACCTCAACCCTTTATTTAAGCCCTGAATTTGCATTTTTTTTTTATTTTCTATCCGGTATTCGGAATTTTATCCCGATTAATCCAGATCGATCTATTATCGGATCCTTTTCGAGAGAAATCTCCCAAATATGATTTTTTTCATATCAATAAAAAGTCAAACTCACAACCATGATTAAGAAAATTCAGCTCTCATCCAATTGAACCAATCAATATTGGTTAAATTTGCATATACATACAAAAAAAAAGGCCTAATTAAGGTACCCTTCAATTATTTCTTCCTCCCCCTCTCTCCCCTGATTAAAATGCTCTTTATTTATTTCTTCCCTCCTCTCATTATCTCCCCCCCCCCCCGCCCTCTCTTTTCTTGTCTTTTTATTCCCATCATAGGCCATTCGTCATCAAATGACTTCATGCCGAAATCATCTTCCTTATCTCTCTTTTTCTTTGATCCATTCCAATTTCGTGGATCTTAGCTCTTGAGTTTATTTGGATTCCTCTATCTTGGTTATTTGACTCAATTCATTGAGTATTAATTTATCTAAGGAATGAGATTAAATAATAATAATAATGACGATGATGATGATGATGATTATCATTAAATTCACTCTAAATGATGCAACAAATAAAATATAGTTTTTTCTAATGTGTTTAAGAAATTCCTTCGACAACTCAACCACACATTAGGCCACTCAATCATTAACAATCGTCACCTTGAGGATCTTGTTATTATGAATTTCAAAATTGAAGTACTAAATTTTGTGAAAATAAAGTTTAAGCACTTAGTGCATTTGGTAGGTTTTTTTTTTTTTAACTTTTCTTTTACATATAAGGAGAAAAAAATTAATAATTTTTTTAAAAATTTAAAAGTTGTTTGATATTTTTACTTTTAAAAATAAACTGATTTCATAACTTTTGAAATAAAATTTAAAATTAAAATTTAAAATTAAAGAAAAATGGTCCAGATTTGAACAAGATGAGTGTAAATAAATTTATAATAGGAATATATTTGAAATTTTATTTCATTCAAGTGAAAATATAAATAAAATAAAAAGAAATATATTTCATGAAAAGTTGACGTATAAAAAATAAGGAGAAGAAAAAACTCATCCCAAGAGTTTTTTTCTTAAAAATTACTTTTTAAATTTTAATTCATAAAAAAAACTACTTAAAAGAAGAATTTGTTCAACGGGGTTTCTTCTTATAAGAAGAAGAGAAACTGAAAAAACCTTGTTAAACAAGCACTTAATTGAAATTTGGAGTCAAAGTATACCGACATTTGATGTAATTATCTCAATTTTTTTCTTTTTTCTTTTTTTTTTCTATTTTAGATTTATTTAATTTTGTTTGGAACAAAATATCTTAATATTTTTAATACTTTATCATGTTTTGTTTGGGAGACCATCATAGTAGTGCCTTGTGTGTCTACATCATTCATCGATGGAATCCATCAATGATTCTATTAAAGTACTAAAATTGAATAATTTCTTTGGAGCTGAGTAGCTAGCTTTCTTCTCTTTTTTGTTATAATTAGATATAAATAAATAAGATTGAATAAAAAAAGAAATGATAAAAATAAAGTGATTTTACCTCTTAAATTGTTCGTAAAGATGCTTTTCCCCTTTAGAACTGTTAAGTATTAAAAAATGTTATTTTTCAACTCTTATTTTAAGAACTTAATAGGTAGCTTTTTGGATGGAGTGAAAAGTTAGAAGCGAAAAACATGGAGAATGAAAGGGTAGAGGAGTAAGAGAAGTAATTTTCTCCTTCTTTGTATTTGGGATGCTCATAAACATTTGAGTGCCATTTATTCCTCTAAAACTAAGCATATTTAATTTTGTTTCTTTTTAAAAAAATTTATCATTTTAAATTTTATATCTCTAAGCACATCGATTTTTAATTTTTATATTTTAAAAGAACTAAATTTAATTTTTTTTAAAAGAAAAAAACTGAACACATTAGTTTTAACTATTTAAAAATAACAATTTAATTCATATTTTCTCTCTTAACACATTAATTTTTAGTTTTTTGTCTCTAAAAAAATTAGTTTTGTACTCTCTCTCTAAAACTAAGAATATAAATTTCTCTCTTTGAAAAATTATTTCGATTCAAATTTTCTCTTTCTAAATATATAAGTATTATATTTTCTTTTTCTAAATATATCAAATATAATTTTTCTCTCTAAAATTAAACATATCAATTTTTTACTCTTAAATAAACTAATTTGGTTTACTTTTTTTGGTCTTTTTAATTTTCTCTCGCTATAATTAACAAATTTAGTTTTTTTTTCTCTCTAAAATTAAACATATCAAATTTTCACTCTCAAATAAACTAATTTGATTTACATTTTTTGGTCTTTTAAATTTTCTCTCTCTATAATTAACAAAGTTAGTTTTTTTCTCTCTAAATTCAAATATATAAATTTTGTGTTCTAAATACATTAGTTTTAAATGTTTTGTTTCTAAAAAAAAAAAAAAAAAAAAAAAAACCTGAAAATTCAATTTTTCTCTCTTTAAAAATCAATTTAGTAAACTTTTTCTCTCTCTAAACATATTATTTTTTTAATTTTTCTTTAATTGAAAATTTAGATTTAGTTTTTTATCTAAAATAATGCACATTAATTTAATTTATAATTTTTTATAAAGGGGGTAATATTTTTAACCCCTTAAAAAATGGGTATGCTTTTACCTCTTTTAGAGAATGCTTTTACCCTTTACAATTTTTTAGAAATTAGATTTTACATATGAAATATGGAGAAAATGGATAAAATGTTGTCTAGATAATCTTTGAATCTCATTTTATTTGATATCAAATGGTATCTAAATTGAAAAAAAAAATGATACAAAATTTTAAAACAATCTCGATGTTAAAGTACATGATTTAAAATAAGAGGATTCTAAACAAATCTTCAGTTTGTATTTTTTTTTTTTTTGTATAAAAAAATATAAGCAAATGAGATCGAAACAGAGAAAATAGGATAGAAGTGGGAAAGCTCTACCATTTGAGCAGTTTCTGAGGGACACCTTCAGCTTGCATATAAACATCTTAATGTGAATTTTGCAAATTATTAGAAAAAAAAAATCACTGAGCTATGTTTACTGTTGCAATATAAATATATTACACAGGTTTTGTTTGATTTTAAATTCATGATTCTCTATTATATAAAATTTACTAGTATTTTAAACTTGTGCGATGCACGATTAGTAGTATTTATAAAAACTATATTACAGTTGGCAACTATTTTATATAATACAACTAATTAAAACAAACTATTTATAAAATATAAGGAAAAAAAACGATTTAGTCATTTTATATTGAGGGATACAATTTTTTCTCTCTACGTCGAGTTCATTATCTTTCAACATATCAAATGATATTTATTCACCAATCCATACAATTTTAAAGATATAGAATTATTATTATTAAATAATTATACTCCAAATCATAAAAATAAAATATTATTATTTTAAATATTTATTTATACTCTATAGAGTAATCCGATAGTGGCAAGAAAAATTATAAATTCTAGGAAAGAAGAATTTGATCCCCAGGAAAGAAGATTTATATGAAGGAAAATTAATCACAAATAGTTAACATTAAGGTCAAATTTGTAATATAAACATAAAAGAGTTTTATAATAATAATAATAATAATAATAATAATAATAATAATAATAATAATAATAATAATAATAATTATATTATTATTATTATTATTATTATTATTATCATCATCATCATCATCATCATCATCATCATCATCATTATTATTTACCTAAAACTTCCATTAGTTGATCAAACTATGAATGTTAAAAAAATATATATATGTTCAATAAATGGAAAGTGCTAAACTTAAAAATTAACTGAAAGATCAAATATTTAAAAAGATATTTAAAGAGACAAGTCATGTGTGATTTAAATAATAGATAAAATAGAAGTTTTTCTTATTTATTACGATTTTTGTTTTTCATGCTAAAAAGAGGAGGAATTAACAATTAAAATAATTATTTATTGAAATAGAGATAAAGATCATAAAAGTAAAAGATAACTTGAATAGGAGAGTAGTCAAAATTTTAACAACTTTTCAAAAAAAATTGAATTTTTTTACAATTTTTTATCCAAATATATATAGTAGAGGAGTTGTAAAAAAATTTATGATAAAAATATGTCAAATAAATAAAAAGTCAAATGTTTAATAATTTAAAAAAAAAAAAACAGAATTTTTATAGGTTTTTTCCGAATATATATAGTAAAGGAATCCAGATATAATAGTAAAGAAGTTGTAAAGAATTTATGACAAAAACATGTCAAATAAATAAGAAATCAAATGTTTAACAACTTTTTAAAAAAAGAGGTTTTATGATAAAAACCTAATTATATATATAGTATGGAGTTGGTCATTCAAAAAATTATAACAATTTTTAAATATTGAATTAAGATTAATTTGATATTATTATGATGCATAGTTAATTATTTAAAATTATAAATATTAAGTTTAATTTGATAAAATTATAAAAATTTGTAAATATTCAATTAGGTTTAATTTGACAATATAAAGTATATAATAAAATTGTAAAAATATTTAATTTAATTTTATATCATATTACTTAAGCATACTAAATTGAATCCATTATTATTGTTATTAAAGTCTGTAAATAATATTTTAAAAGTGTAAGGTAATTTTAATCTTACATCATAATACAACCATCAATTATACTATAGTATAATCATTAAAAAGCAAATTTGTTCATGAATTAAAATAAAGATTAAAATGAATATCAAATAAATGATAAAAATTAAATCCTGATAAAAACATTAACAGAAATATAAAATAAATGATCTAAATCATATTAAATAAACCAAAAGCACATATATCCAAGGGTTAAAACAATAAAAAAAAAAAGAACAACTAATTGAAACAAACTATTTATTAAAAAAATAAAAAAAAACTATGAGCCATTTTAAATTGAATGATGTAATTCTTTTTCCCCCCCAATATCGGCTTCATTATCTTTCAACATATCCATTGATATTTTTGCACTAAACTAAGTCTGGTTAAAAGTTTACTCATCATCTTTGTTTCTATTGAAAAATATTATAAAATATATATCGATATAATTTTAAGGATATAGAATTATTATTAAATAATCATACTCCAAATCATAAAATTAATATATGATTATTTAAAATATTTATTTATAATCTATGGTGAAACATAATATTAATGAAAAATTTAGCATAATTGGATTATGATTAAACTGAAAATCATACCTCAACAATTTTCTCTCTTTTTTTTTTCTCTTGATTCATTAGATGTGCTAACTATAATATTTTTATTATCTAACTGTTTTGATGTTTTTGAATCATAGGCATTATAAAAAATGTTCTACAAATGGAAAAACTTTTTTATCGATCAAAAAATTTGAAAAACATAAATATATATTTATAAATGAAATATATATAGATAATAAGCTTTTATGTTAGTAGAATATTATCTCATCCATCTCTCTCTTTTTTTTTGACAACTTTGATACATACAAACCTTGCACATTTTTCATTATTTATAATGGTATTTGGTCATATTTGAATGCTACGCTCAGTCCCTATAATATTCTTATATAGTCTGGAATAAGATATTTTTAATCATTTTTCTATAAAATATTTATTAAATTAAATATTAATATTCATAGGTTAAAAGTAAAGATATGATATAAATATATTATTAAATTATTAAAAATTTTAATCAAAACAATATATATATATCGAATATTTTAATCAAAACTAAATTTGTTCTTACCTTGTTTTCAGTAGAAGTTAAGGCTCTAACACTTATTCCAATTATGAATTCAGCATCATCAACAAACAATACCATAATAATTTTTTCACTCTCATCTTCAACATTCAGTTTAAGTTTAAATCCAATATTTATAATGAAATAAATTAATAAAGTAAAAATAATAATAGTAATCATATCATATCTAATATAAAAATGAGATTTATAATATTTTTACCTAAGGTATGAGTAATCCACAAATTTCTTATAGGCATCATACCAAAATTTAGCATTGATATGTGTTAAACCTTTCTTGCATCTTTCACTGCATGAAGCATAATACTATCTATTTATGCAATGAACACTGACAATCTTAGTTTTGCATATAGCAATGTTTCCATGTGAGGGGAAAAATCTATTAGACATTTAAATCATAATGTAAAAAAAAAGTATCATTTTATATTTCAATGATTTTTATACTTCCCTATCATTGCTCTTGGCAATTTGAAGAACCTTTGCAATAGATTTCCTCATTGGTGGTCCATATTGGTTGTTATTTGAGGTGAAAATAACATATTTAGACTTGATGATGGTCAATGAATTGTCACTATTACACATAAAAAAATGAATTTATTAAAAAAATAATATATACCTATACAAAATTAAAATAATATTGATAAATATTTTATCTCCTTCTTGAAATTATGAATTTGGAGAATATCTTCGTTGAGATAGATTCTTCTAGACTTTGAACTTGATAAATATAATATATCTATTTCAATATAAAAATATAAATTAAATCACATAAATATTAAACTAAAGCATAAGAGTTTTAATTTTTTAAAACTTGATAAATAATGCTGCTGCTGGGGAGATGTTTGAGTTGCTTTATGATACATTTTATGTTGTTTTCAAAATATTTATTAAATTACTTATATGAGTTAAAAAATAAAAACAGAAAATATTTACAATCATTACAACGTAAAAGATATAAGTAATTCAATTATATGAAAATGAGATATATATATATAACAACATCAATATCATTGCCTCAATCTTTTTTAAGATCTTGAAATTTTGTAGCCAAATCACCCCAGAGATTAACTATTATCTTCTGACCACTACAAAAAATTTAAATATTATAAAGAGAAGCAAACAAATAATTTTAGTTTATGAAATATTTATTTAAAAAAGTTTATTGAAAGTTACAATAAAAATATATACCTTAGTCCCATTAATTCCAAGTCAAGTAATATTGTTGCAACTCCATTAACATTTTTCTCCTTAACATTTCCAATAAACGTAATACGACCAATCACATCTAATTCATGAATAACACATTATTAGTTTGTAATAAAAATACATAAATTATAAATTATAAGTATTCTTTTAAAAAATATGGTTGCTTAACTTACCTATTAAATGATAACTATCCAAATCCAATTCAAGTAAATTATCCAAAGAAACGATTTAAAAAATAATATATCTCTTAAACTTATCATCATCTTCTTCCACCATCTTTAAAACAATATTAAAATTGAATTGCATCATGTATATCATATTTTTTATAACTCTATATTTTTCTCTGTTAGGCATGATGGAAAAGTTTTGATGTAATAAAGCTTCCTTTTCTATTTTGTCCTTGAATCGATACGAAAGATTATTCCAAATAATACAATGCATGTAATTTCTTTAAAATAAAACTTTTAAGATTATTAAAACACTTATATATATATTTTAAATATAATAGATGTAATAATAATAATTATAACAAAGTACCTCTTCATCGATAATAACAAATTCGGTACTTATATGCTTTTCTTGTGCATTAGTGACTTCCCATTTTCGAGCAACTCTAACTTTTACTCTTAAATCTTCTTTGTTAGGGTATAATTTTAACAATAAAATATAATCAAAATTCTTTTTATTGTTTTCTGATCTACATATAAAATGCTTAACATAAACAAACAATCTAATTATTTTAATATTTAAGTCAAATAAAAAAAAGATATAAATTACTATTTTTATTTTCTATTCTCTATTTATACTAACATTATAAAAGTATATGACTAAATAATGGAGAAATCTAATACATAATCATATATAAATTTCATTATATTTCTATCAAGTTAGAAAGATGAAGGAGAATAAATAGTGAAAAAGATAAATAAATAAATAAATACATATACACACACACATAGATATAGTAATTTTTATACCTGATGCATAGTTGGTTTGCAATTGTTCCTCTCATGGATAGATATTGTTCAGGAGAAATAGAGAAGGTGAGGAGAAATAGAAAAAAATATAAGAAATAAAAAATAAAAAGTTAACGATAGTTAATTATATATTTAAATGGAAGGTATCCTTGTTTATTAAGGAAACATAATTTTTATATTAAAAATAAAAAAGTAAATAAAATTTTATAAATTAAAATATAGGTAAATGGAAGGTACTAAACGTATAAAATAATTGAAAAGTCAAATATTTTAAATGGAATGGGTCATTATTTATTAAGGAAACATGTTTTTTGTGTTAAAAATAAAAAGGTAAATAAAAGATCATAAATTAAAAATAGAAGTAAATGAAAAGTATCAAACGTTTAAGATAATTGAAAGGTCAAAAATTTTAAATGGAAGATTTCATGGTTTATTAAGGAAGTATGATATTATATAAATAAAAAAAGGTAAATGGAAAGTGTTAAATATAAAAAATAACTAAAATGATAAATGTTTTAACTGAAAGGTATTCTAAAGAATTTATCCGGATATAACTGTTGGGTGGAGAAAAACATTTCAAATAAATATGAAGTCAAATGTTTAAAAACTTCCCAAAAAATTTTTTTTATAAGTTTTTATTCAAATATATATAGTAGAGGAGTTTTAAAGAATTTATGATAAAAACATGTCAAACAAATGAAAAGTCAAATATTTAACAACTTTCCAAAAAATGGTTTTTTACTAATTTTATGTTAAAAATAAAAAAATAAATAAATGGTTATAAATTAAAATAGAAGTAAATGAAAGGTGTTAAATGTATAAAATAATTGAAAAGTCAAAAGTTTTAAATGGAAGATATCATTGTTTATTAAGGAATCACGATTTTTATGTAAATAAAAAGGGTAAATAAAAGATCATAAAATAAAATGGAGATAAATAGAAAGTACTAACTATAAAAAATAATTGAAAGAATAAATGTTTTAAATGAAAGGTATTATAAAGAATTTATCCGAATATAGCTATTGGGAGGAGAAAAACATATTAAATAATTAAAAAATCAAATATTTAACAACTTTCCAAAAAAGGGTTTTTTTTTACCATTTTAATGTTAAAAATAAAAAATAAATAAATAGTCATGAATTAAAATAAAAGTAAATGGAAGGATTTAAACATATAAAATAATTGAAAGGTCAAAAATTTTAAATAGAAGGTATTAATGTTTATTAAGAAATCACGATTTTTATGTAAATAAAAAAGATAAATAAAAAATCATAAACTAAAATTAAATATAAAAAATAATTAAAAGGACAAATATTTTAAATGGAAGGTATTTTAAAGAATTTATTCGAATATAGCTATTGAGAGGAGAAAAATATGTCAAATAAATGAAAAGCCAAATATTTAATAATTTTCTAAAAAAATTGTAAAAAGGGGTTTTTTTTATGGTTTTTTAACAGGTTTATATTGAGAAAATCTAAAATAGATAATGACAAAAATCTAATTTTATATATATTTAATAATTTTCTTAAAAAATTGTAAAAAAAGGGGTCTTTTTACTGTTTTTAAATGATTTATATTGAGAAAATCTAAAATAGGTGTAAGTATTTATGGCAAAACTTAATTTTATATATATAGTATAGATATAATTTTATATCAATAAATGCAAATAAATGTCAGTAGCAGTGATGATACCGTTGAAAATGAAGTAGAGTTTTCATAATATTAAATTTTTCTAATTCCATTATTTTTGTTTTAGACTGAAATTCCAAACTTGAAATAATGGGGAGCTAGGCCTACGCCAAGGCCCAGACCGTCCCATGCATTATTCCTGGCATATTTTCCATTTTTGTTTAGGACACGTGCGGCAAAAAGCAAGTCGGTTACGACTTGGGTGCGGGCGGAGGTTACTTTCTCGATTTGGGTCAACCGAAGTAAAACAACTAAATAAATAAATAAATAAAACATTAAAAAAATAAAGAAAAAGTATAAAAATAAATAAATAAATAAAACATTAAAAAAATAAAGAAAAAGTATAAAAAAAAGAGAAAGAAAGTGATCCAAATAGTTTAAAAAATAAAATAAAATAAAATAAAAAGAGACAAGTGCCTTCGTACTAAATGAATATCTGAATCTCTTTTAATTACTGATTACACACACACACACGCACACACACGCCAACCTTTTTGTATAAGAGGGGGAGAGAGAGAGAGAGAAGCGAGAGACGAGAGCCGAGAGAGAAGCCAAAATCAGAAGTGGGGTTGATGTCTCTGTAACGGGCTTTTAGTTTTTCGAAGAAGAAGAACACGAAAGAGAAAATTAGAGGAAAGATACTTGGAAAACTTTAGAGAGGGAGAGGGAGAGGGATCTTTTGGTACATGGCGGCTGACCAACCCGATCGAATCGTATCATCTCCTGGTAATCAACTCTTTCACTCGATTTGCTTTTAGGGTTTGTTGGAATATGAGAATTCTTGATTGTTGAGAGCAATTGATTGAATGATTATGTGTTTTTTGTTTTTCTGTGGGAAATATTTGATTTTTGCTTAATTGGATTTTGATTTCCACGAAGGTCGGGAGAGATCTGGGATGGCTCGATTGGGAAATTGACGAGTTGAATCGTGTTGTTAGGTCAGATCTTGATCTTTGTTGGGGATTAGGTTGTAGAGATCTGAACTTAGGGTCATTCTTCTTGGGTTTACCAGATCTGGTTTAGGTTTATAATTTGGGGATTGATATGGGTAAACATTGAATTATTTTTCCCTAATTTAGATTGGGGAAATTGTGTATAACTGCTCAATTCTCTTAATCTACCTGCCAATTTCTCTCTCTCTCTCTCTCTGCAAAACCCGAGCCCGCATCTTTTTTTCCATTTCCTGGAACCGCAGCCACCGCTTCTGAACCTAGGGCTGTCCTTATTCCATGTATAGGACATTCGTCTCAGTTCTGTCCAAATGCCTAGTTACCATAGCCTTAACACTTATTGCTCTTCATGCTATGCTCCCTTTCTCCCAAACTTGGATCGTCTCAGGTCCCTCTCATAATCTTTCTGATCTGATCGGCTTCAGTTACTGGTAATATCTATTAAAGCCCCTCTCACTTCTATTGTTTCTTTCTCTTTGTCCTCTAAATGTTGGAACAACCAAAAAAATTATGAGAATTGGCTCAATGTCAGATCTGAAGTATTTACTGATTATTCTATTTCTACTTTCCTGAAATGGAGGAGTTTTGACCATTTGGATTGGGAGAAACTCACACTCTCGGTATCTCTTACCAATGTCATTGTTATTTGGTTTATTTTGGCTAGGGGTTGAGAAGTTGGAGAATGTTGGTTCATATGGAGGCCCTGTGAATGAATGAATTGTTTGACTTGGTGGATGGTTACATTAAGGTGACACCGAGACACTTTCAATTATGTTGCTACTTGATGCCCTCAGTATGTGTGCTGGTGCTTATAATCCTGCAATTGATTTGTAATTTCCCTGGGTTTTTCGAAGTGTTGTGAGCTTGGAAGTAAGTGGTCGGTTTTGATATTCTGATGGGTTGTTTGGGGGCAATGCTATCAAGATGATTTTCTAGAACTTGAAACCATTACTTCAAGATCACCTAAAAGTGTTTCATGAAGCTTAAGTTAAATCCATTTAAAGTTTTAGTTTAGTTGGTCCTGAAAAGCCAGAAAGCTTTTGAAAATTCTATAAAAGCCTAAAAGCCCTAATAGAGCAATTAGTTACATAAGACATGAGCTCAAGAGCTGTGGTAAGTGACCTGGTTAATTTCCTTGGTCACCATGGTTAGTTTGATGGAACCAGATTTGCACATGCCTAATGGTGCTTTTGGTTACAACTGTGATGAATGCTGTGTTAAGTTCTTGAGAATGGATGAGTATGGAGTCAGTTGATTTGTTTGTAAGATAATTGAGGTTTCCTCTTTTGTTCTCTTTCATGGATTTTTGATCTTGACTAGTTAGACGACCAATTACACTAGAAACTAGTAGTTTAGTTGCAATCTATGCAGCATTGACACTTTTTAGAAATGAGTACGTTTGAGTGATGTCTTTTGGCCATGATGTAAGTGCAGGACCTTGACAAGGCTAACATGAAAGAAAATTTAAAAATGGGTTATTCATAGTAGTCAAAAGCGCAAAAAAGCGCGCTTAAAGTGCAAGGCGAAGCGAGGCGCAGCCCTTGGGCTTTTTTTGCAGAAAGCGCGGCGCAGATAGAAAAGCGCAGCTAAAGCGCAAAAAGTGGAAAGCGCAAAAAAGCGACACTTTTTCATTTTTCTGCCAGGTGTGTTTGTCTGTTCTCTTCTTCTTCTTCCTTTCTTTCTTTCTTTTTTCCTTCCTCCTGGGTTCTTCTTCTTTTTTTCTCTCTTTCTTCTCGGTTCTTCTTCTTCTTCTTTCTTTCTTTCATTCTTTCTTCTCGCTCTTCTACTCCATCTTTCTTTTGCATCCTCTTTCAGGCCTCTATTTTTTTTTTCAATTGCTGTTTATTTTTTTTCTCTGTTCGGTGACCTTTTTTTTCTCTGTTTTGCACTTTTTTTTTGGGTCAGTGTTCTTTTTTTTTTTGGGTTTACATAGCAGGGTCGCTTAAATTATTCTGAAACTGGGGTTTTGTGGGCTGGATTAGATTTATGAAACTTTAAGCTCTTGATCTGTAGTGTGGAAGCTAATCCTTTGGCTGAGCTAAACCAAAGGCATTGATTTCTACACTAATGGCTAAAAAGTTCTCTCATGTAAAGAAAGGTCTGTAAACAAGTTTTGATTTATTTAACTCATTTATGTATACAATCCATATTTCATAATCCATCTAGCTAGCGAGAAAATTAATTAAAATAACATTGAAAGACTGATTTGGATATTTTAATTAAAATAACAAGTTTTGAAGGGCGGACTTGGCGCAATGGTGGAGTCTCTCCATTTGTGTCCTGGAGGTCCGGGGTTCGAATCAGCCTCCTTGCAAAAAAAGCATGGGGAAGGCTGCTTAGGTATTCCCTTCCCCAGAGCCCATAATGTGAGAGTTTCGGCACTGGGTACGCCCTTTTAATACAGACTATTCATGCTTTGCCATTCCTATGGTGGCATAAGAGGGCAAGCAGGAGATACTTCGTCTTTAACTTAGGAAAGTTATATCAAGTTTGACAATATTTGCCGCACAGCAATAAAAGTCTAAATAAGTGATCAATCAATAAAAAACACTCAAATTTTGCTGCACAATTAAAATAACATTAATTAAAATAACATAAGCCATAACTTGCAATTGCATCCATCTATTTGTTAAGTTGGTGAAATCAGTCTTTCCACAGTTTGTTCTATTTTGCTATCTCCAACTAGAGGCTTTCAATTGCATGCATTCATTGAACTGGGGTTGATTTAAGATGCACATCTTGTTATGTTAGCTTTTCCAGCCTGATCCCTTTTTTCTTGATGTTGCTCCTTTTTTCCTTCCAATTTTTGCTGCTCCTTTTTTTCTTGCCCTCTTTTTAGTTGCTTTGCTGATGTCCTTCAAAGAGAAGAAAAAAAATTAAAATTAGTAAATATAAAAGTGTTTGATCATTGATGAAATTTATATTAAAATTAATCTTTAGTGCACTTTTTTGTCATTAAAAGTTTTGACTTTTATGTATGTTGATATTCTAATATTATAACATATTTCATGGGCTATTATTGTATATCCGATTATATATTTTGATTCTATATCTTAAGTGCGCTTTATATGAAAAAATCTACGCTTCGCTTTGCGCTTAAGCCCAGAGGGCCTGTCGTTTTTTTGTGCTTTTTGCTTCTAACTATGATGGGGTTATTGGCGAGGCTTTAATGTTTGAGGGGAGGATGCACCATTATATAAAACAAAAGACCATCTTCATCGCTACCACATGGATAATGCTGCTCAATTTTTTTCACTTTTCTTTTTTGAGGGAACATTACATTTTTAATCCTTTCAGTATGGCCAAAATGTTAATTCAGCCCATTGTGTTTGTTTTGCAAAAAATGGACCATAACATTTTATTTTATATCTAATTGGTACTTTGCCATTACCTCCGTCAAATTGCTTGGCGGTAACCTATGTGCTGAGTAGGCAACAAAGTTTGCCAAGGTGGAGAGGATGAAGTCAAAACACACCAAAATAAACACCAGCTAATTTCAATTTATAAATATGTAATTAAAGTAAAGATAATTGAATGTAAGGGCAGTCCTAGTGACCTTTGTTGCCGTGCTGCTGCCTCTGCTCACTGCGACAATTGAGAAATGGGAAGGAGAAACATGTTGCGGATGGTGATCATCGAAGGTGTTGATATTCCAGTCGTGGAGACCAAAATGAACCACCATTGTTAATTTCTTGATAGCTTCTAATATTCCACTGATTATGTGGGACATGAGATTCTGGCATGACTTAGGGAGGGAAACAAGAAGAAGATGAGCTTAAGATTGAAGAAGAAGATGAGTGCAAGATGTGAAAATTTGAGCACTGAGGTTATCTTTTCTTTCTTTCTTTCTCTTAAGTTTAATTCCTGTTATTCCTTCCATGATTGCTGCCTTCCAAGTGGGTTTCATGAAACTGGGACAAGGCTATTTCTTCCAATTCCCAAATGTTCATTTGCGAGCCTGTGTGGCATTTCTAATCCCTTTATTTATAACTTGGTGTCTATTGTTGAAGTTATTGATTATTCTCCTTTGATTTTGCATTTGTTTGGTTAGAACTTGTCAAATATTTTGTGGAGACATTCTCTTTTAACTATTTGTTCATGAAACCTTTGTTTCCTGGTTCAATAGGTTTGTTGGGACTTATGTTCCTTGGTTTATTTTTATTTTTTTTAATCTGAAAGTGGATTAATATTAGTTTTTTTGTTCTTGTTTGTTCAAAATTGATTAAGGATTTGAATTGTTGAATGTTTGAAATGTAATTTATGGGGTTGAACTCTCCTAAACCAATGGGCCTGTTTATTTGAGGAAGAGGTTGATCAATTCTTCAATACTTGTCAGATGTATGGAATGAGTGAACGGGGTTTGAAAGCATCTTGAATTTAAAGGATTATAATAGCTGATTTGTGGTACGAAGTTGGGAGAAAAATCCAATTAAGCATCTTTGTATTAGACCACTCCCTATTTTTTCAATTGTTGTTGTGAGAATGCATAGCAGATGCAAAGATGGTGGTGCAACCCCGAGGTGAAGGTTCAATTGGACTGGGTTCATTTAATTTTTTTACTTATATATGTCTAAGTTGAATTTTTTTTTTTTTTTGTGTGTTTTAATAGCTGTTAACAATTTTATTTTATGTTGGTATAAAGAATTTTCAATCATCTTTGATGTATTTTAACTTCAACTACTTAACTATGGTGAAGTTAATTGCCAATGCAGCACATAAGATGCCATCTATGAAACAACATGACAGAGGTAAGGACAGAGGACCAATTAGATGTAAGATAAAAAATTATGGTCGATTTTGTTGCAAAACAAACTTTATGAGCTCTTGTTACCTTGGCAACTCTTGAAGGACTAAAAATGATTTTCCCTTTTGAGGACAACCATTGTCTTCCACCTTTCTATTTTTCCTTTTCATGATCAACACAAGGACCAAATGGCACACAAAGTTATGTTGTTTTGATGACAACCATTGTCTTCCACCTTTCTATTTTTCCTTCTCATGATCAACACAAAGGATCTAATGGCACACAAAGTTATGTTGTGGTGGTTCCTATGTCAACCAACATATAATCTTTAGAAGTAAAACCAAAGGTTTTGTAAGCACCAAAAGTGGTAGCTTTTCACCCAAACAAGTGACCTAAAGTTTCCACAGCAAGAACAATCTACATATTAACATCCACATCAAGATGTAGGGCAGCTAAATTTAGCTCTTCTTTGTTTTGACTTTTCTTTTGGTGTTTTGTTGTAAGTGGCAGCAGAAGCGGAGGTGTTAGGGACTGGTATGTAGATCATCTATTTTATTGCTCAACTATTTGAATATTCCTTTTCTCTTCCTTGGTGTTGATTTTCCCTACATTATAGTGCTTCTAGTGTTTCATCATAGATACTTATTATGCTGGTAAAAAAGGCATCCACCATTTTTCCTGCATCTTATGAACCTCTTTTGTGCTAGCCTGGAGTTCCAGCTCAAATTGTATCCAGTAGGTGAAGGCACTGTAAACCTTTTCTTGCCTTTGTGATAGGGAATTTTCGAGTTCTGGCATAAAATCATTTTCTGTTTCGTGTTTTATCACTTCTTTGTGGCGACAACAGTGGTTTTCCTTTCTTTTTCTTTTCGGAGTGCTCGTTTTGATTTTTCTTTTTCTGCTGTGTCTGGTGTATATTCTGTTGCTTTTGATTTGCATCTACTTCCCTCAGAATTTTATTCCTTGTGAAGAAAATGATAAAACCGATCAATCTATATGTCAATACTACTTTTCTTGATGTATATTCATGCCATCCTATTTATTATGTGCATAGGTATGCACGTGTGCGCACATATTCATAGCTTCAAGTTTTTCTGTCCTCCCCCAATTTTGCTTTGGTTGGTCAATAATTTGAACTGCGTGTATTTCTAAGACTCTAACAAGACACTAAGCGTACTGGTTATGGATGCGGAGGAGACAGCTTCTGAAAAAGACAACATGAAGGATCAGGTGATTTATCTTCTATAGCCTTGCCTTTTCTTTTTTCGGTCTAATAATGTATCATTGTTTCTCTAACTTTCTATTTGCTAATTGTGCCAGGCACTTGCAACAAGCAATGGAAGATCAGTTTCTTCTAACTCTTCTCAGGATGCTGCCAGTATAGGACATCAAAGGGATGTTCTGGGACAGTCAGGATCAACTGGCTCAAGTGGAGATCGCAATATTCATCCGCCTAATGTCTATGCTCCTCAGGCACAAGCCTTTTACTATGGAGGTTAGTATCTCCTTTTCTTTTTTAGTAAGAGATAGAAGATTCATTGAAATATTAAGGGTTTCCGTCAACTGTGAAAGACTGAATTATATATGAGAGATCTAAATGAGATTAGATGTATTTGTCTCTCATATGGCTGACCCCAAATTTTGGGATAGAAGGTCTAGATTGCTGCTGTTGTTGTAGGAATGATCTCAACAGCACAAAGGACATATGTAAAAAATTGTGTGTAAGATAGAGAAAAGGGGTTGCTGGTAGGAAGATTTAATAGATATATATTGTCCTTGCCAAATATTATAAAAACTGAGACAGCTATCTCTTGTAGAGATGATTACTATTCCTCAGGAAAGCAACTGCAAATGGGGCTAGAGGAAGCTGAAGGGATCCTTGTGATTGATTTCCTTTTGCCAGTTTTGTTTGGATGGGTAATCGAATGATGTGGAAAATTATGCATCTATTTGGAGAGGTAGTCAGACACATGTTCCACAACAAGTTACAATTTGCTTGTGGACAAATCAGAGAGCTGTGAAAATCAACAGGGACAACATAAAAATTGTTCTTTCTACTTGTTGTTGAATTAGGAAAATTTTCGTATTTGACATTTTTTGTAATAATTTTTACCTATTTTCCAAAGAAGAGAGAGTTATCCAAGGAAAAATAAACTAAACGTTTCCCTATTTTATATTATTTATTATTTATTTGGCTTTTGCCCTCCCTTTAACCCTAAGTAGGGATACCTTTACCCTCACCTTAATATATATATATCGTTTACTGGTTTCGTTTATTCCAATAGCAATAGCTCTTCTATAGTACCTTGACGTGACATAAACGTGAAAGGGGTTCAAGAATCAATTTTCTTTTTATAAGGGAAAAATCACTTATTTTGGCATGGTGGATCTCGAAAGAAATGAAAGATCTTCCTCCAAGTCATTTGGGGTTGGGGAAGCGGGTTAGGTGATTGTTTTCCAAACACATTTAGAAGGGGGAGAAAATTTAGAGTACTAATATTTCACTCCCTTCTCTTCCTTCGTATGTCCTCAAAGGAGAAGTATCAAGTTTTCAGGTCAAATTTTATTCAAGAGAATATTCTACTTTAATTCATATAGTTACTTGGATATCATATGCATTTTTTACTTTTCTCTTCCTAGGTGCATGTGCAAATGGTTTTACCTAATCGATGAAATTGCCTTGACCTTATATGTTAGTAGCAAAGATCATGTGCTCAAGTGCATTTGTATTTTAATACAATGAATTGAAACTTCATGAATATAACATTCTTCCCAAATATTGTGATGCTTTCTGAACTGCTTCTGATGTCCTTTCTATTTCTTCATACGGACCTGTAGAATTTAATGGGAGACATGAATTCATTTTCCTTGCTTCATGTGATTTCCTTGCCTTGCAGAGATTGTGTATATTTGTCTTGTAAAGTATCTTAGAATTTTACTTTTTACATCTTTTCTTGGTTTAAAATCAGGTTATGATAGTCCTGCTGGTGAATGGGAAGAATACAATCCATATGCTAATGCTGATGGACTGGAATTAGCATCCCCGGTAATAATTTTTTGACTTGCAACTAACTCATGGACCTAAAAAGTACTTGTATATATGTATTCAAAATTTAATTAGCTTAATTATTAGGTTCGAATTGTAGCAACAAATTTGTTGGGGTTAGGGGTAGCCTCGGTTAACAAAATAATGTCACAACCCTCCTAAAAATCATAAACGATTTTAACACAATTCCACTCTTAGATCAACTTAACATGTACCTCTGTGCAAACTTGCAACACTTTGTAAGATCGTGTGATGTGCCAAAAGTATGAATGTATTTCCGCTTTATATATACATATACATATATATACACGATGATTTCTTAAACAAAGCTAATTGTAATCCTTTATTTTTCTACAGGGCATCTACAATGATAATACTTCTCTCATGTTTCATACGGGTTTTGGCTATAGTCCACAGATGCCGTATGGACCATATTCCCCAGTCACAACGCCTATACCATCTGTTGGTGGGGATGCTCAATTGTACTCCCCTCAGCAATTTCCATACTCAGGACCGCCTTATTACCAGCAGTTGGTCCCCCCTAGTATGCCCTATTTAACTTCACCAACCCCAGCATCACAGTCAGAGCTTACTGCATTAGTAAACCTTGACCAGCAAGGTGATAGTATGGTTTTTGGCCCAAGACCTGGCTATCCCGCTCCAGTGGGCTCTTTCGGTAGAGGCAGTTTTCCTGCAACTCCAGGGACACTTGGTTTCAATGATCAACAAGGCTTTGATGGCTACAGATCTGGTGGACTTTGGTCAGATTGGTCAAAACCCTCTGATAGGCAAAGGCCCTTGTCACCGGCATTGTCTCCGCAGCCAATTGGTGCATTTGGGTCATTCGGACAAAATGTTGGGATGGTAAATTATTCTGTAAAGATCTTAGTATGTCTATGTTTTTCTTTCTATTATTATTCTTTTTTTTTTCTTTTGCAAGTGAGCATGGGACACCGTGATGCATCTTACTATTTGTCTGGTGCTTGTGCTGCCAAAGTAGGAGAGATGGAGCACTTCTATGCTTTCTTTGTGGAGTGCTTATTTGTTTGACCTGGCATGCAACTTGGTTCATTTTGGTTACACCTTTTATTTGAAACAAACAGATCCGAGTCAAGTCTTTCTGTAAATTTTAGGCATGTGAAAGGGAGTAAGAGTCCAAACTTATCAATCCAGTTAGCTTGATTTGACTTGGATTGACTTGGCTTATGGTTCTTGATTAAGATTTTTATTTCCTTTTTTTTTTTGGTAGGGTTGTCGAAATATAATATCTAATTGCATATTGTAGTCAAATATTAGATCATCCTTCTCTCTTTGCATCTTAACCATGAAATTTTTAGAATCAAGTTAGAAAGATTGCTCTTAAATGCTTCATTAAGAAACAGAAAAAATAAAGTGGCAGAAAGAAAAAATAAGACACGTTTCCAGGTCAGATTATTTGATATATTAAATGCCTTGTGCAAATTTGTTTGTAAGAGATCATCTGTTCTCTTTGTATGCTATGTCTAAGCCTCTCTGTCTCCCCCAACCCAACTAAAAAAATTCATGGATGTCTTACGATCAAAACAATGACATTTTTACTCTGAAAAGCAACAGATTTTGTGAGGATGAAGTTGTAAAGCAATTGAAAAATAAAAAATTGCGTACAAGTATCAGCAAGTAGAAGTAATGAAGTGCCACCAATTTGATTTAAGTAACAAGCATTATTTTGATTTTGTGACTTTTTGCTGCTATGTTTTTCTCTTATATTGTTATTCTTGTTTCTGTAGGCTTCTCAACAACATAGATCATTTCATGGTATTGGGTCAGGTTCAAATGCCTACAATAGGAGCTATCTTCCCGGTGGATATCAGCAAGGCTCTATTTTTGGAAGTGCTTCCATTTCAAGCTTTGGGGCCAATGGTCGTGGTTGGCTTACACTTGACAACAGCAGGCGCCATGGAAGGGGTAGTGGCTCACTATGCAGTTGCAATGGCACACTTGATATCCTCAGCGAGCAGAATAGAGGACCACGAGCCTCAAAGCCAAAGAGTCAGGTCACCAATGAACAGAATCCTACCATTGATAACATCAAGAATGCCACATCTACTGCTAAGACCCATGATGCATCTTACAACCAGCCAGATTTTGTTACAGAATATCAGGATGCTAAATTTTTCATAATAAAATCATATAGTGAAGATAATGTCCACAAGAGCATTAAATATGGTGTCTGGGCTAGCACACCTAATGGGAATCGGAAACTTGATGCTGCTTATCGTGAAGCAAAGGAGAAGCAGAATCCTTGCCCCATCTTTTTGCTTTTCTCGGTAAATTCTCTCTGACCATATTGAAGAATTTTTAGGAATGTATGAATGAGAAATCAGTGAACATTTATAGATGTATTTGGGTGCATAAATTTGATCATCATCAAATCGCTAATGAGCGAACTTTGCCGGGTGATTTGGGTTCTTTTTAGCCAAACGCAAAGAGTTCACACATTTCCTTTTTTTTTTTTTTTCATTTGTGTGTGTTTACAATTTCATATTGAATATATGCTTGCTTCTATTCATGTTATTCTTGGGGTACAACTATTTTCCAGGTGAATGCAAGTGCACAATTCTGTGGTGTGGCTGAAATGATTGGACTGGTAGATTTTGAAAAGAGTGTTGACTATTGGCAGCAAGATAAATGGAGTGGACAGTTCCCAGTCAAGTGGCATATAATAAAAGATGTTCCAAACAGCCAGTTCCGGCACATTGTGCTTGAAAACAATGATAACAAGCCTGTGACCAACAGCAGAGACACTCAAGAGGTAGGAACCCATCTGGGATACTTGAAAGTGAGTGATTTATAATTATTTTTCTAAATATATCCCTTTATATCAATAGGATGTTCAGGACATGAATTTTATTCTGTTGCTTTTACATTTCACTCCAAAATAAATAAAAGCCAAAGTTTCTATTCAATTATTTTGAATCTCATAAGCAAGAATATAGTTGAAGAGCTCTTGTGATCCTATTGTCTTGACCTTCTTGTTGTTTTAATCGCCCATGGCTTCCACTTGGTGTTTCTTATGTTCTCAGAATTTGAGTTTTGATTATATTGGTTGTTTTAGAATTATAAATTTCTGCTGTTGTGGTGTTGTCATACTATTTGGATGTTGTCTGATTTCTGGTACTTGTATACCTTGATTTGTGATCCACCGCTAATTCTGATCACAGTTTTAAGGACAAGGCATTAGTGAGAAATGCTGTCATGTTATTACTGTCCATGTAATTTAACCTTGATATGGTGCACCCTTCGGTGTCCTCACTATCTTGGGTTGGCGATCTTTAATAGTTTTTTTCTTTGCTCCTGAAAATAAAAGTTATTGTACTTTCTGTTGTACAAATTTTTGCATATGCTGCAATTTTGACAACATGACTGGTGCTTACCTTACCTGTGCGCATGAATTCAAAATTTTGCAGGTGAAGTTGGAGCAGGGTGTTGAGATGTTGAACATTTTTAAGAATTACGAGAATGATGTATCCATCCTAGATGATTTTGATTTTTATGAAGATCGGCAAAAGGCCATGCAAGAGAGGAAGGCCAGACAGCAAGCAAGCTTTATGAATGTTGGGGTGGTTGGAGGAAATGAACAGAGAAATCCTGTTAACTTACCCGATGATCTTATCAAGCAGATGTCCAAGAGTTTGGCTCAAGTTGTGCGCTTAGATGAGGGTGGCAAAGAAGTACTGTCGACTGAGAGAACAGGTTCTGGCTCTGAGGGGTCAATGAGCAATAGAGTAAATGTTGAAGATGCTATAGCATCAGCTGTATCAGCAGCACAGGGTAGCTAGTTACTCGTAACTTGGGCACCAGGGGCAGGCTCAGTGAGCGAAATGACACACAACCTCTGATTCTAGTCTCATTAGGCTTAATTTATTCTGTGAGAAGGTAGGTGTGAAATGCATCTTAAAAAATTCATTAGAGCACATCGGCTTCTGAAAGGTTTGTACAATTTTTGCATGGCTGTTGTGCTTCATGTATGATAGATATCCCTATTGAGTGCCCTTTCATCAATTGTAATTGTTAGCTCCCCACCTCGTCCTCGTGTGTTCCTCATTTGCGTGAGAGTAGTTAAAATGGTTGAAGTTTTGAGCTTGTAAAGTAAAATCATAATATTGACACTCAGCTTTTAATAAAAAGAATGCAGCAAAAAGACATTGAATGTTACCCATTCCCTCTCTCTCTCTCTCTCTCTCTCTTTCTTTGTAAAATTGAAATGATCGGTGTCAGCCTGAACATTTTCCTTTCGCATAAATAGAATATGATTTAGGAGACTGTCAAGCCATTCATATGGTATTGATTTCATCATCTGCATTTTTGTTATGATATCCCTTTATGTTTATTGCCTGTTAAACAAATAAACTGAAGTGGCTCCTTAATATTTTGATTTTCCCGTGTGGATTGAATCAGTTTTAGGCTTCCAATTTGATTGCAAAAATGCATTGTTCTTGAGATCACATGTTAAGACTGGCTGTGTCAGGTTATGGTTGGGTGCTGGTTGGCTTGTGCTTCTTGTGTTCTTGGTTTTGGATATCTATTTTCCTTTCTTCTTGTCTCTATATTGTAAGATCTTCTTTAACCCAAAAAAAAATTTGTGGACTTTTGGGTTACTGCTTCATGCACAATGTGGAATGAAAAACATGAGGACCTATTTGCTTGTATTATTTTGGTGGCATTGGGTTCTGCTCGAAAGGGTGTTCCCATATGTCTGAATGTGTTGCCTTGTTCTTCTCTCTGTGGCTTGGATCGATACATTTTATGAACAGCTGTTTGGTTTTCTCAATGGCTTACATGCATACATATGAGAGAGAGAGAGAGATAGAGAAGGGGGGGCTGCTTACCTAGATTTTTGGATCGCTTCACTGCTACCAATACCGAAGAATTGGCATCTCTTCGCTTGTGACAGCTGCATTCGTTTCCATTCAAGCATATATCTTTAGAAAAGGCCAAAAAGCTACTCTGACAGGATGACAACTGAACTTACTCTGTGACTGTAATTTCCAAGAAAATAGTGGCTGAAATTTCATCATTCTCCAAATATTTTGCCTCAGATGGAAATACTGCATAATTCTTCAGAGGGCTTGACATATTGTGGAGACAAATTGCCTATCTTTTTCTGCAAAATGGCACACCCTGATTTTGAATGAAGTCAAAGGAAATGTAGGCAAGCTAGAATCATAGCTAAGTCATTAAGATTCAGTCTAACCTAACACACTCACTAGACTGGATGCTAGATCCAACAAGAGGGGGAAAAAAAAAAGAAGGAAAAAAGACATGGAGTTGGGCCTATGGATTTTTTTTTTTATTTTTTTTTATTTTTTTTTTTTAACGTAAAGAATACTCGAATTTAAGAAATTTAAAAAAAAAAAAAAAGAAAATGGCGTGAATTATAGATCATCGACAGCATTGGATCTATGTTTGTTTATTAATATGGTAAGACAGGAAGGGCGATCCATCCACATCCAAAAAGAAATTCAAGCATATCTTCTTTATCCCCATCAAGACAGCCTTAAGACTTACAATTGTAATCCTATCCAATGCATAAAGGACGGATGACCATATTTTAGATCTTGGATCTTCAGCCATTAATTTAATAAATTTCTCTTATACCTTTTTTATTCTCTCTTGTATCTTATACTATTTTTCAAAACTAAAACACAAAAATTATGAAATTTCTCTACACAAAAATTTATTATATTAGAAGTTTCTTGACTAAGGATAACTTCTAGTAATTTGATATAAAATTATAATTTCTTTTACTTTATTTAAGAGTTAATCAAAGAAAAAAAAATATTTTCCTACTCATTATAAAGATATAACTTTGCATTAGTCAGAGAAATATAATTCATATCTAAGTGAGACCAACGGATAGTCGGTTTAATAGGTAAGGATGTTAAATCTCTTAATCAAATCTCGAAATTCAAAACTTAAAAATAATAAAAAAATTATGTTGGGAGAGTTACCCCTTCAGTGGGCTCAACAAATGTTCGAACCAAATTAATTAAATTATAATTTCAGATATTGATTGATATAGTCAAAAAAAAAAAAAAAATCATATCTAAGTGAGTCAGTGTACAATGACTTAGTTTATGATGTGAATGATTAAATGATTTAAGAGGAAGGGTTTTGCAATTATCCGATAATTAATCTTAATAATTATTCAATTTTTTGTTTTTCATTTAGTAAAGTTTTGAAATGAAAAATTTTGAATTCAGGTTGACATGTCTTTGATCAATAATTATTCATCTTTAATCTTATATATAAAAATTTTTATTATTTATCAAGATTAAAGAAATATTAATTTTTAAAAATTATATGCTAAATTGTTACTAATTGTTACTTCCAACAAAAAAAGGTCAAAGGATTTAAAAGGGTGGCCACAACCTACTAGACTGGATCAAGTCTTCCCATTAAAAGACCTCCATGGATTACTTTTTAATAAATTCATTTTTGCACAATATTATTTATTCAAATAAAATTTATTTTTGTCTTCACAGTCATTTTGACGGCAGGGTCTAGTTTAAATAAAATACAATTTCCCATGGTTGGAGGCTATGATTTTTCATTTTTTTTTTTTAAAAAAATAATATAATTTTAACATTTTGGAGTCAGATTGAACGTGGGGGATTGAGTTTCAGAGCAAATATTGTTATTTTTAAATAAAATTATTTAAATATCGTTATTTTTTTTTTCCTTTCCAAAATATCGATTTCACACTCTAAAAGTGCGAAATCTACTGTTCATCCATTTTATTTTTCTTCTTTTAAACTGTTTAAAATATATATATATATATATGTTTTACACTCTGAGCGTGCGAAACTGAATTCACGCTTCCAGAGCATGAAAGCATCAGGACTTATGTCCCACCTTTAAATCGCGAAACACATTTTGTATTTCACTCTCTCACCTTCTCCTCTCCTTTGCAACGTGACTTTCTCCATTGCTATGACTCTCTCATCCTCTCCTCTCCTCTATGACGCGACTGCCTTTGGATGGAAGTGTTCTTGAGGTAATTTTCATCATTTCTTCTCCATTGCTACTAAATGTCTTTAATCTTTATGCTTTCTTCAATAGTTGATGGATCTAGAGTTTAGGATTTTCTTCAATAGTTGACTGCAGAGCACTCTTAGACTCATTGTTTAGGGTTCTTAGCCTCATTGCTGCGAAATGTCCATGTTAATATATGTTTAGGGTTTTTAGTCTCATTGTTTGTTCTCTAGACTACGGATTGAAGTGTCCATGTTAATGATTGTTGCGAAATGTCCATGTCTATGAATGAAGATTGAAGTGATCTTTAACCTCATTGTTCATGGATCTGGGGTTGTATTGTTTGTTTGAACATATTAGAGTTTTTGAATTATTTGAATATATACTAGGGTTTACTATAGTGATAGAGTTTTTTGGTGAAATTAGGATTTGTTCTCTAGAGTTTCTTACAAATTTAGGGTTTATTCTAATACTCAATGAATTCTTCTTCCTTTAAAGTTGTTAATAATGTACTTGTTATGAATGTAGTTGATAGAAAAAGGAAACATGAGTGATGACCGTGTGAGGCTGGTGCTTTATTAGGGGGTGTAATTGGTGATGTTAAAAATGACTATCGTTATAGTGTGGGTCCAAAAATGGGTGTTGCGTTTGATAGTAGTATTAGATGATGGATGTTTATAAAAATCTTGCATCGCAAAAGTGAGTTTGATTTTAGGCAATTCAACCTGAATGTATCATGAAGATATCCTTTGTGGTTTGGCTAGTGTCTTTCTTTTTATGTATTATCTGTGGATGATGAATTCTTACTGAAGGTATTATTACTCCCAAAATTGGTCCCAAACTTGATAGCAGTTAAACTATTTTTAAAGTCAGAAGTAATTGTGTGTGCACTTATTGACCCACCAATGGTGAGTTGCTCAAGCTGGGGTAGACAAAATATGTCTAACACCCTAGGTAGCTTTTCTGGGACTCAAAATTGTCTTGACATGATGGTTGATATAGTGGGTGAAAGAGATTTTGGCTTTTATACAAATATGTTGAGAAGCGAAATATTAGAGATGAGTGGCTACAGTATGGGGTATTTATTTCAGTTGATATTACTTTGGTTGGTCTTTAATGAATCTGTTATACCTATTGAAAGGGAGTATAAAGGGTCTAGCAGTAGTAGACCCTTTGAGAGGTAGGAGACAGATCATATGGAAGCATTTGTTGATAAAGAATCAGAGAGTGAAAGTGAGAATGAAGATAACGTTGAAGAAAATGAGATTGTTAAAAAGCAAGAAGATCAGGTTATTGAAAATGAGGAAGAAATATCATACCTACACACTATGGAGAAAGGGTCCATGATGGTTGATGAACATAATGACTATGACTGTCCAACATTGGATAATGATTGGATTTCAAAATTACAAGTTGGGATGATTTTTGCATCCAAAGAGAGAGTTCAACATGCTATCAAGTGCTGCTCGATGTGAGAGCATAGATACTTTAAAGTCTATGAAAGTTCTCCGAACATATGGTTTGTCAAATGTTATTTTTACCTTGAGAACAATTGTTTGTGACATGTTCGGGCTAGACTAAAGAAGAACAGTCACCTTCTGGAGATTACAAGACTAAAAGCAAAACACACTTGTTTGTCTCAATTGCCTTTGGGGGATCATTCGAATGTGGACTTGAATATGGTGAGTCGTTTGATTAGAAACCACATAAAAGAGAATGTAGATTACAAAGTCTATGATATGGCTGAGGATATACGATCGTATGGCATAAACCTGTCGTACAAAAAAGCTTGGAAGAGCCATTAGAAATCTATAGAAATGATGTATGGTAATTGAGAGAACTCTTACACATTATTGTTACAGTTTTTGAATACTGTGTAGATGACTAATCCGGAAACTGTTGTTGAGTGAAGGTTCACAGAAGTATCAGGGTCTAATGAGAGGGTTTTTCACTTAGATTTTTGGGCTCTCAAACTATGTATCGATGCATTTAGACATTGCAAGCCAGTGATAAGTATTGATGGGACATTTCAGTATGGGAGACACCGAGAGAAAATTTTAATTACAGTTGTAATAGATACGGCTAACCACATTTTTCTATTGTGTTTTGCTATTATCGATGAGGAGATTATTATAAGTTAGGTATGGTTTTTAGAAAATTTGAGGGTGCACATCATTGGTGATCGGTACGGAGTGTGCTTGATATCAAATAGGTTGCTGGTATAATGTGAGCCATAGAGAGGAATAGTAATCTCCAACCACCACTTGTGTATTACAGATTTTGTTTGCGGCATGTGGAGGCTAATTTCAGTCAGCATTTCAAAAACAAGTTGCTAACGGAATTAATGCATAAGGCGGCCAAGCAAAAACAAATCAGAAAGCTTGATACCGTAATGAACAAAATCAGAGAGCTTAGTGAGCCCGCATATAGGTGGTTGATGGAGATTCCTCTCGACAAATAGACATTGTGTTATGATGGTGGATATAGATGGGGGAACATAACCACCAATCGGGCCGAATCATTCAATGGCGTGCTTAAATGGGCAAGAAAGCTGCCAATAACTACATGTGTGTAGACTACGTTGTATCACATAATTCGATTCTTCAATAATAACAGAGAAGAAGTAGATAACAATGTGAAGAATAGCAATATGTGGCCAACATTGGTGATGAAAAAATTGATTAGAAACGAGCATAAATCAAAATTCTATCGCTTTGTTCAATTTGATAGATCTAAAGGGGAGAGTGAGGTGATGACAGCATTTCATGGTGAGAAGGGTGGGAACACTCACACTGTGTTGATAGATGTCACATCTTATACTTGTGAAAAATATGTTGCATTCAAGCTTCCTTGCTCACATATGTTGAGAGTTTGTGAGGGCTTGGGTCGTGAGTGTAGGGCATTTGTTGACCCTTTGCATCATTGCCAATCAATGCAGTTTACATATAGTTCCAAATTCCATCCTCCTCTACATAAGGACTATTGGCCTTCTCCTTCTTTCCATTTGTTACACAATGTTTTACGCCTTAATCACCAACTAGGTAGACCACGAAGTACACGGATTCATAATGAAATGATAAAAGAATAACTCAACATTACAAGACATGTGGTGAGTATGGGCATAATCGTCATCATTGCCCGAATGAGGTGCGGTTACAAGCCAAGGCATGAGAAGACTGAAACTTTTTTCTCATCATGTACCTGCTTTGTTTTGTATGTAGACTTATCTAATTACTAAGGATTGCTTTATAATGTATTGCTTTATATGCTATTTTTTATTTTGTTTAAGGCTTTGGACTTTTTATTCTTATTTCATTTTCTTGTGATCATAGTTATAGAGTACACTCATTCAGACTTTACCCCAGGCCCACGGGACCTTAGTGACTTTACTTTACAACCCGTATACCGATCTCAGTCTATATGGGAGATCAGAAGTGATACCCCTTAGAGATGCGACATTCCGACCATGGGTTCTAGGCTGTTAGACCCCTTGATGTTAGGATATATGAGATTTTGTTACGGGTGAGTTTTTATGGTCTATAAATGTGGCCATATTCGGTACAATTACCGCTTTTGTCGAGAGATAGAGACAAGAGATGCATATTTTTCATTTATCGGTTGGTGAGGCTACGATTATGTTATAGGATGTCTCGGTTCTTCTTGATTTGCTTGTTGATGGAGATACAGATATTGGGTTTAACCACCCTCATTCTATCACTGAGTGGCAGGATGTTTGTCATGCTCTATTGGGTTTCTTTCCTAAACCAGAGGATTTTTTTAGAAACCGTTTTAAATTGCGGGCTATTATGGATTTTCTTGATTCACATCCTCCGGTTCCGACATCAGATGCGATAATGGAGTTTCATGCATGTGGTCGCGTTATGCAGCTGTAGGATAGTTTTTTTGGGGACTAGTCTGCCTCGAGAGTGAAACTTATATATTTAGAGTTTCCACGAGATCTTGATTGCTCTGGATAGTATAGTTAGGGCAGTGCTGTTTTGGCGACACTTTACAGAGTCATGTATCGGGTTTCTATGGATAGCGTTGGACAGATTTGTGGTCTAGTCTTGCTTATACAGGTATTCTATCTCCATTTCTTGCATTTTTTTATTTAATAATACTTTTTGTATATACCATATCATTTATTCAATATTTTTCTCTTATCAACTTTGGGTATGGGAGAGAGTGCCAATATTTACCCCGATCAGATGTCATACTATCGATTCGATGCCTTCTACTCCACATCTGCCTCCCAGCCCCAGAAAATCTCTGTACATATTATTTACTTCATTAATTCCTTTTTCTTTTTCTCTATTCTGTTGATTTTGTATAATTCCACCTTAACATTGTTTTATTTGTAAATAGTTAGGATGTTCCGTGTCGTTATGTATATACATGGCAATTTGTTTTTAAGACATATTGGGATCAGTTAGATCATATGGGAGACTCAGGGGTGAGTAAAAATTTAGTTTTTGCTAACCACTTCTATTACAGTAGATTGAACTAACACCATTTTTATTATACTTTTTCGGTTTATTTGAATGCCATATTCGTATACCAACTTGGCAGCGTTGCCTACCTATTGGTTTGTCAGCAGCGATATATGGCGTGCTGTTGTTCCCCTTATCTGTTTTGAGGTCATTGAGTATTATTTTCCTCAGAGGGTTATGAGATAGTTCTGGTTGCTGCAACATGTGCCTTCATCCATGCAGACCGACTAGAAGTTGCATCAGACCGATCGATGTGGGAGACATGGCTACGATTGGACTAGGATACATGTGGTTCCCTTACAATTGTGGGTTAGCCATAGAGATCACATCGTAGAGGGTGACGAGACTTTTGATGAGTCAAGGACAATAGTTGATTATGTGTCGCCGTATCATTAGATCACCTATTTATATATTGTCTGCCCTACGCATCATTATTAGCAAGGATTTCGACCCATTGCAATGCAGATGGAGTATCTCGTAAGTAAAAAAAAGTTCATCATTTAATATTATTTTATTGTTTACATAATATTTCTTTTCAATTTATCTTTTGCAGTGCTATGAATTCAAGCACATGCATTTAGCATCATTTGACATACTTGCAGAGGAAAGAGTGGATCCTAGATTTCAGAGATGTGTCTTGACATGCACTTTAGTTTGTCAGCCATGCGTCATACGACGATTACCATCCTTTGACTTTTGCACCAACTGAGTCTATGGACATACCTTTTACTTTTTGTGTTGTAGATACTATGACGAGTTGATGGAGATACTTGTGTCATCTTCCTATCTGACTTGACTCCAACTCTGAGATTTAGAGATGATGTTGACGATACAACACCGACTGAGCCTCCACACTTAGAGTTTATAAGTGGCGGCATCGTCATCGTCGATATTTAGATGAGGTTGGTACAGTTGCATTTCCTGAGATTGATAAGGGTACACAGTTTGATGATATACCTCCACCTCTAGCTAGTAGGCCAGCTCATCTTCCCGTCAGACATCAGTCGTGATGCAATGTTGGGCCACTTCCTTGCGACACTTAGTTTAGGTTTACTATTTTATATGTATTATATTTAAATTTTATGAACATTAATTTCTATTTTTATAAATATTTTGTGCTTATTCTCTCTTTCTTGTGATTTCTCTATTTATGTCATTTCACTGTTTATAAATAATTTGGTATATATTGTTTGGATATATAAGAACATAGAGGTTATGTATATTTGGTTGTGATTTAATAGTGGTCATTGTTAAAAATATTTGGTTGTATTGTGATTGTTTGTATTTGGATTGATTGTATTTTGTTGTTTGTGTTTGTAGTATGGTTATTTGTTAATGAACTTTGGTTGTTGATGCTTGAGAGTTTAGAGTGGACTGCAATGGATTGTATACAGGTCATTTTTGGACTGCATACAGGTCATTTGGAGGTTGAATTGACCAAAATTTGTCTAAGTGTCAGGTGGGGGCAAGTTTCACATTCCCAAAGTGCAAAACTTATATTTTTTTTTTAAAAAAATGGTTTAAAAGAAAAAAATAAAATGGATGAACAGTAAATTTCAAACTCTCATAATACAAAATCGATAATTTGGGAAAAAATGATATTTAAATAATTTTATTTAAAAATAACAACATTTATATAAAAACCCCAAAGTTGACGGGGAGAGAGAGTGTGTGTGTGTGTGTGTTTTGTAGCAAAAAGCAAGTAAGGAAATAACCAAAATTAAAAAAAAATATATTAAAAAACCTATATAGGAAATAAATCTAGGAGAATCAAGTGTTAAATACTTGATCAATACTATTTATATGTTGGTTGAGTGTTTAACACTCAATCAATACTATGTTCACACTTGAAATTTACCATTTTTTTAAGATTTTTTTTTTTAAATGAGGTTATTTCCGTGTTGGCTTGCAAAATCATGGTTGTAATATATATACATGAGAAAGAAGAATTGGGTGTGAGATAGAGAGAGTGTGTGTGTGGGTTTTATGGCAAATTGTGATTGTAATATATGCATATGAGAAAGAATTTGAGTCATGTTGGGAAATGACGTTCAAAATAAAAAAAAATAAAATAATATATGTGGGAAAAAAATTTTAAATCTAACATCTATATATCAAGTCTTGAAAACTGGACATAAACAGTATTCATAAAAAGTATCATGTTGAGTCTTGAAAACTCAACATGAATAGTGCATATAAATATATGAGTGATGAATAGTATCATATCGAGTTTTCAATACTTGATATGATAATGTTCATGTTAAATTTTAAAAATTTGACATGACACTTGATATATGAGTGTTAAATTTGAAAATTTTTTTCATATATATTGTTTTATTAATTTTTTTTTTTAAATTTTGGAGTTTGTACATAACTCGAAGGAACTTGGTACATGGAGGTTTGTACGGATTTGATCTTATTTAAAAAAAAAATAATTAGAAAAACAATATTTGGGGGAAAGAAATTTAGTTTCTAATCCATAATATTCGCGTTTTGAAAATTCGATCAACATTGGTCGAGTTTTGAGAACGCGACCAACATTTTGAACCCCTTATACCCATCCCACCTGAGTAAAGAAAAAAAAAAACTGCAAAAAATCCAAACCCAAACTCTGCAAACACCAAATCCAAACTCAACAGTCCAACTGTAAACCCTAACACCAAAATTCAAAATAAAAACCAAATTCAATCTCCACAATTCAAACCCTATAACCACAAACCGAATTCATATTCAAACCAAACAATCTCAATTCACAGATATCGTTCAAACCAAATTCATATCCAAATTTATATCCAAACAATGTATCACAAACGAAATAGTAAAACAGTTATAATTATAAACATCAACGAAATAAAACATGATTTTCATTAATATAATGAAACATACAAAATACAAAATCCAATAAATCAACGTCGTCTTCTTCTCCTACTATAATGTCTAACATCTGGTTTATCTACACTAGGATCAGGATGTCCAAGTCTCTGATTATCTATTTATGAAATCTGAGAAGGTCCATCATCGTCCTGGGGGCAAAAAGAACTGGTGAGGATACATAAAAAAATGGTGGGCCATCTCCTCCCTGAACCTGTGTCACCCCTTCACCCATGTCAACATCCAGACGAACTCCCCTATATAGAGTACCCGGAGTTGAAGTATTGGGCAAGTCACTAACTTCAGGTGTGAAGAAAGGTGAGGAGTGTACGTACCCACTCGAAAGCCTTGCATCATCGAGCGGATGTTGAGAAGTGGAGGGCTAAGAAAATGGTGGTCACTCGTAGGTCTGCGAAGACCCTGCGACGTCAAGTGCTGATCTCGTATGACTTGCTCTCCCTCCTCGTGGTCGATATCTTCCGTGATCATGCTCACCCTTGTGATCACGCTCACCCTCGTGATCGCCCTCAGGAACTATGTTTGGTCTTGTCCTCATAGTCATAATCTCGTCTATATCATTAGACAATGCAGAAATAGCTAAATCTGATAAGTGATGTATCACGTCGACGTCATAAAAGTGTCAAATCTTGTGCAACCTCTCCCACTACAAAAACATATATATGTGTAAACTAAAAAGATAGATATGATATAGATAAAAAATAAATAAACTTAAAACTTATCACGTGACTCAAGTAAGCTCCCCGACGACCTATGAAATAGTGGGTAATCGCATGAAACCATGTCGGATAGGCAGGGTTAATGGTCGGTCTGAAGGACGTGTCAAACTTAACTAAGTAAACCTATCGCACATTCCAAATCTCTATATAATGTGCGTGCTCCAGCGACCAATCAATGTCCTGAGACCATGTGTCGTAGTATCGTGAAGACCTGGATCCCTCCAAACTGACAGATAACTTTATCGGGATAGTGTCACTCGACGACACTAAAGAAGATCAAAGGTACCCGTGGGTGTCGAACATCTCTACCATGGTGACATAGTCGAGTAAAAAAGATAGTACCTCCTCAGTATACGGTATTCAAACTATCTGATAACCTCTCTGTCTATCAAACGTCTCCCTATATGGTCTAACTACTTGCGTAGGAATGGTAGTGATATCAAATCGCAACCTCTACAATAAAGCAATTGGACTATTGAAATCTACAATATCTCGTCTAATGGAAGCCATATAAGAAAACCTCTCCCAACCCCAAATTTGAAGAAGAATCAGAGCCTCAGATATCTCACGTGAACCAGCGTGCGAGGCTATACAAAATTGTTTATATAAAAACACCAAGCATGCTGATCCCCAACTACGGTGAACAGAACTATCTAAATCCTCTAAAAGTAATAAAAACTATAAATGTACATAATATGCTGTTTTATCACAAAATAGCACAGCCCCTATCAATAACAAAATATATGTCCGAATCCACCGTAAAATACAAACCTCATCAGCATCTCCAGGCAACTTTGCAAAAACCTGACTCAACCAGGGCATACTCAAAGATTATCTCTTAAATACGAATCGTGGTGGCCTAATGCCCAATAATCGCTCGCACTCATCAACCCACGACACACCCGTCGATCTACCCACCATAGGTAACCCATTGACGAGCAACTCCAAAAGAACCTCGACGTCCTGGAGGGTGACTGTAAGCTCACCCTGTGGGAAGTGGAATGCATGAGCCTCACGTCTCCATCTCTCGACCAATGCCGTGATCAGATGCCAATCGAGCAAAAAAAACCATAGTCGAGTGACTCCTATAAACCCCAACCGCTCAAGAAAATGGATAACCCGATCATCAATATGACCATGGTCCCAACATCGTAAAACGACCTCCCAACGATGACAAACGAGGTGGCTATGGGCATCTCCCTCCCAAATGCCCGACAAACGGTGAACTCACTGTAAACATAGAACGGTCTTATCAGAAGGTCTAGGATCATCTGCATTCATTAAGGAAAACGAGTTAGTTAAAATTTTTGAGTAAACAACGAAAAGCAATGTTAAACATAAAGACAAAGAAGTGAAATACAAATACAAGTGATTAACAAAAAAAACAATGTTAAAATACAAATACAATGATAAATATAGGGACAAACAAAAGAGAAATAATCAACATTCAGAAAAAATATACGTCAAATGATTAACAAATACACGATGATATCGAATACACTAAGTAATATATGAAATAAATTTAAAAGTGAAATACAATCAAGATTCATTGTTTTGGGACGGACATTGTCGTCTATTGTGTCCCTATCTACCACAAACACTACATCTCATTTGTCTCATGTATTTCCTCCGATTGTGGCCCTATGCACTACAACTCTCACATGATGTGCGCGATGATGATTTTTAAATATCAATCTCATTATGATACCGAGATGTCTTAGGTCTTTCTTTTTGATGTCTAAGTGATACGTCGGGAATGACAATTGGATATGAACTCACTGGCCAACCCGTTGCATCTCCCAGCGGCATGAAATGGCGCTTATAAACCCTAAGTTGGTGTTCCCATGTATACCATTTTCCTACGATCATATGAACATCATTCATCGTCTGTGATAGTGCAGTAATTGCATGAGAACAAGAGATTCTATAAGTTTGCCATTTCTGACATATGCAATTTTCATCCTTAACATTCACAACATGCTTATTTCCTCCCTTGTGGCCATACAGTGTTTATCGATGGCTGGTCTCTACCTCAAATATCCCATGCTCTCGACTAAAACCAAGAACCGTATGGAGATTGGTCGTGCTCATCCACCTCCCTAACATAGTCTGAGCATACTTTGTATACCTTTCTCCTCTTGCAATTCTTGCTCTTGCCTCACCCAATTGAGTCTCGAAATAGTTCACCGAGTTGTAAAAAGTTTTAAGTACTAAGGCTGAAACAGGTAGATTTCTGGCACCTTTTAGGATGATATTATAGCTCTCACTTATGTTTGTTGTCATATAACCGAAATGAAATACACCATCATGAGAGAGAGTCCACTATTCTGGAAGAATATTTGTAACATAGTCAGGAGCATTTTCTTTTATCTCATTCATTCTTGCTATATATACTGCAAACTTCTTGGGTTATGGTTGTAATGCAGCAATAATGACAATTCTCTTTTAAACTTGATTTTTATGATGTGTGTTGAAATTGCTAACTACATGACATGCACAAAATTGCCACATAGTATTTAGAGGTGCCCATCCAAACTGAGGACGAGCAACTGTTGCTCTTATCCCCTCATGCTGATCCGAAATTAAGCAGATTGGACCCTCCCTATCCCCAACAATATTCTCTCGCATACAGTATAAGAATCACGACAATGAGGTAAGAGACTTTTCATCAACCAATTCGAAAGCCAATGGGACAATATGGTGGCACCATTCATACTACATGCAATCAACAACTTGTGCTTGTATTTTCCATAGAAGTGAGTCTCATCTATACTGATCAATGGCCTATAATTTCTAAAGACCGCGATGTTAAGAGCAAATGCCCAAAAAACAGCTTCAAGTACCCTTTCACCACCTGCATTTGGTCCACCCAGCTTCTAACTAACTCGTGTCTCCGGATTCTTTTGTGCTATAACATCTATCCTCATATATCATCTCTATGGTCTTTCTCTTTGCTTCTCAGGCTCTACTACGTGAGATTGCATATGTGGTTTTCTCCGTCAAAACTGTCCGCAAAAAAGATATTTTGACACTTAGATCTTCCCTCACATAGTTAAGAATATGTCTTACAATCAAATTAGAATCTAGCTGCCTATGATCCTACGTCAACCCAGCATTAACACATGTGCGGACAGTCCACAGGAAAATCACAAATGCACCAACATATTTTGTTCTATGAGCACTTAATCTCCACGGACAACTTTGATCCCTTTGTAAACATATTGCAATTTAAAGTATAGAAGTTGAATTTCCAACATGAAATTGGTAGTGATGCTTAACATGGTGCGTTTTTACCGCATGAATAGGTTCATCCTTTGTCTCAAATCTCATCCCCTTCTTCAATTCATCGCTAAAACTAAAATTATCGTCTCTTAATCTACTTTTTTTCTCGAAAGTCACATAACCATCACTTCTGGGTGCAGTGGTCATGAAGGGGATTGACTCGTCTATTCGGGTATAAGCATAAGAAACCGATAAAGAATGAATTTTTTCATCACCATTACTACCACCACCACCATCAACTTCTTCATCATCTTCATAATTATCCTCTTCCTCCGCCTCATCTTCCATCTCTTCTTCGGTCATTTCCTCCTCGTCCACATCATTATCCATTTCTGTCAACACAAAATCCACTTGAGATTTGATTTATGGATAATCATCCGTATAATCACATCGTTCATGCTATAACATTTCACCTACAACTTGATGTGAGAACATTCCACCATCGACTTGATGCAAAAACATTCTACCATCGACAGTTTTTATGTATAATTCATTTGTAGAACCCGGTCCCATAGTCCCCGCAAACTCCCTCAAATTAACAACATCATCATCATCATTAATCGACACCAATTCATACCATGCATTCCCACTTTGAGTGTTTGACATTGCACACCGATGATAAATCTCCAAATATTGTATCTTAGAATTTATCCGAAAACCCTTACATATTGCATACACCAACTCATTAAATGAGACATTATTTTTCACCCGAATCAACTTAGAAACCCGACGATTATAACCAACTTCATTCACACCATGACAATATCACCATCAATATAACATAGTAATCTCACTATTTTCGCCATTTCTAAATAACAAAATCAAATATATTATTAACATACTAAACAATCATAAATTCAACAATTATTATAACAATTTCATACTTAATAAAACAATTCTAAAACCAAAATTATACGAATCCTTTCACAACCAAATTATCATAAATTTAATAATTTTTTAACAATTAATGAACTTAACATACAAAACCCTAAATTAATCACAAAAAATCATAAATTCAACGACCCTAATAGTTTCAACAAATTTAATAATTTCAGGTTAATAATTGCCAATAATTGACCTTCACAACCAAATTATTATAAATTTAATAATTTTTTAACAATTTGAACTTAACATACAAGCCTAAATTAATCATAAAAATCATATTCCGCCTAATAGTTTCAACAAATTTAATAATTTCAAGGTACTAATAATTTCAGAATTCTAATAATTTTCAGAACCCTAATTTGAGAACAACAAAAACCCTAATTTGAGAATCCTAATCTCATAACCCTAATCACATTAAACACTAATTTCACAATAACCCTAACAAATTAATCAAATAAATATCATTCAAGTGGTTGTACAATTTCTTGAACCCTAATAATTTCAAAACAAATTTAATAATTTTAGAACACTAATAATTTCAGAACATCCAACAATTTCAGAACCCTAATTTCATGAAAACAAAAATCCTAAATTAAACTATAATTTCAGAACTCTAAAATCACATTAAACCCTAATTTCATAATAATTAATCAAACAAACATTATTCAACTAGTTTTATAATATTAAACCCTAATTTTAAAACCCTAATTTAAATAAACATCGCAACATTAATAATTTTACAAACCCTAATTTTAGAAATCCTGATTAGTCAGTCCTAATTTCATAATAACCATATGCAATTTGCCTAATTTCATAATAACCGTACGTAATTAATCAAATAAACATGATCAATTTTCCTTATACTGTGATATTTATGGATGGTTAAAAATCAGTGGGTTTATTCTGGATTTGGCAATGAATGGTTATGGAGGCGGAATACTGGGGAAATTAGGTTGAGCCGTTTAAGATTGACTTGAATAATGTTCAATTTACCTATCTAGGTTTGTTTTATTTACTTCCGATGCTTTTTGATTGATTTCTATTATAACTCCATGAAAGTGTGGATTTCTTTAAAAAAAAAAAAAGGACCAAGAGAATTGGAAATGAATTCTACAACAGTTTGTGGGTCTTGTAATCTAAATCATGATTTCTAGCTAATAACAAAATTTAGAATCGAACTCAGATGTTGCTCTGGTGTTTTAAGTAGAGAAAATCAATTGAATTAAGTATTTAGGTTTTGGCAAAATTTCATTTAAAAATTAAGTCAATTAAGAAATTTAGCCCAAATGAAGTAAATTCTGTCTTATTCCAAGCATAGCCCTTGTGTCTGTTGATTGAATTTTTTACTTGTGATAGTTTTTGGGGTTCATGTATGCAGGACGGAAGATATCATAACAGATGATTTGAAGAGTCTAATTGAGCATTTGGATGGGAAGGTTGGCGAAAATGGGACATGGGAAGATGTCATAGAGATGAGGAACAATTTTCTCTATTACAAGGCAAGATGTTGCAAGCCTAAGGTCATTACTTTTCCCTTTTGCTATTTATTTGTATCTGCTGGATGTTGTAATTAATTGGGCTGAACCGTCTCTCTATATTGTGGAAAATTCAAGTTCTTTGAATGTGATATTGCTTCTCTTCTCTTGGTTTTAGGAGCAATGTGCCAAAGTTTAAAGGCTCTTGAAGATTCTCTGCATTTAGGTTTTGTATATTAGCCTATCATATTTGAATTGTGTGTAGATGTGATTGTGAACTCGAGATAGGCCAGCTCTTGATAGGCTTGTCTGTATGGTAAAGCGGAAATATGTATGCCTACAGATTTGAGTGCTTCAAAAATTAAGAAACAAGGAAAAGTATGGCAGATAAGACCTCACATCCAGTCTTAACACATTTAATTCACCTACATACCACATTATAAATCCCTCAACCTCAAATATGATACTAAGTGGAATTGGATCCTTAATTGAATCAAACCAGGATTTTTTTTCCTTTTTTTTGTGCATGTGTGACTAGGAAAATAAGGTTTTGGGACATTCTCTATAAATTATGAGTTTACATTAGTAATTTCAAGGGGAGTGGGTTAAAGGTATTTACTGCAAGTGCAAGGACATGTTCTTTCTTTCTTATCCTTTTCATCATGGTTTGTTTTTCTGGTGGAAGAGGAATGTGATAGCCTTGAGAAGAGTTTCCAGGTGCAAGTTTTTAATTGGTGTTGCTCTTGATATTTGTAATCTGGCATTAATAGTATTCCGTTGGTACCATTTACTCATCTTGTCGTTGTTGTTTCCTTTTTCTTTGCATTTTCTGATAGAATAATAATTACTAGAAGTGATTTTAGGTATTTAACAAATACTAAATGATGGATTAATTATTTTTCTACCATGTGATGATGATGAGAATGGCTCCCCAAAACATTGGTGTTATACTAATGACCCAAAGTTTCTTATTTAAGATGTTTTTTGTGGAAAACCTTGATATACATGTAGCAGCTTCCATTTTATCGACTTGGAACCCCGCTAATCTCTGGATTATTATTTTTTTAACTTCTTTTACACTTATTCCTTTTCTATTTTCCTTACTTGTTATGTAAACAAGTTGATCACTTGGATCATGTGCACTTTGCTTGCCCCTCACAGGATGGTCCTCTGAAATACTTGAGTGTTACTATTTTTGAGAATTGTTCCATCAAGGTGCTAAGAGACTTTTACATGGACAATGACTACAGAATGAAATGGGATAAGACTATAGGTGATTATCAGCAGCTGCAAGTGGACCAAAATGAGGGGCTTGAGGTTGGACATACCATCAAAAAATTCCCTTTTTTGACACCAAGAGAATATGTATTAGCTTGGAGACTGTGGGAGGGCAATGGGAAGTCATTTTTATTGTTTTACAAAGGTAAGTGATTCGGATATTTTTTATTATGCCACTTGCAATCTGGAGGTATTGTCATGTCATGTTCTTAAATATAGATATTAATGCTTTCAATACTATTTACTGCTTTTTATTGTTAACGCAGTATTTTTCTTTTTGTAACACTCTTCAGAACTTTATTTAATGTAAAAATTCTGGTAAAAGAAGCTCCAGATCTTTAATTCAGCACACAGGACCTACTTCTCAATTTCGCTATGCTGGGGCCCAAACTAGGTTATAAAAAATTTGTTTTGGTTAAATATTACCTTTTGTTTTCTTTTCTTACCCAAAAAAAAAAAAAAGAAAAAAAAATGCCTTGAGAGTTTGGTCTGCAATTCTAGCTTGTTTCATGTATATCTTGGTACTGATTCAAAATCTTCTGATCCTGTGATATTTGTGACCAAGATGATGGGAAAATTTCAAAGTATATTTTGGAGAAACTAGAATGCTGCCAGTCTTAAGCATAACGCAAACTTTACTAAGTAAAGCTACTCTAACGTGGTGCCATTGTTCTGCAACCGTTTTTATACTTTTTTCAATACGGTCGGATTTCTCTGTCAGTTGCCCAACAAGAGACTTTACCTCTAGAGCTTGAGTTATTATTTCCAGCATGTCCAGGAAGTCTTCAGGCTGAATTTCCATTGGCAATTGCTCTGCCATATTCCCTGCTAAAAAAATCTGCAAGACAATTATTAATCCCTTTGATAAGACAAATTTCAAAAACAAAATGAGCAAAATAAGTTTGTCATCTAATTAACTTCTTGTATTGAGGTAATTTGTGTAAATCATTGAAAATAAACGCTCTTACTTGAGTATTATCAGTATAAATTTTAACATGTCTGTCGATAATAAAAAGACAAAATTTTTCTAATGCCTGCTTTACTGCAAGCAATTCTTTTTCATTAACAGAGTAGTTTAATTCTGCTCCTTGAAAGGTTCCTTCTACATACTTGCAAAGTCTTCCTAATGAGGTTACTAGGGTTGCTCCCCAGTAGTTTTCTGATGTATCCGTAAAGATGCATAGTTCGTCAAATTGAGTTGGTAATCTGAGTTTCGGGAGTTTTGTGCAATAGAGTTTGATTTGCTGTACTGCAAGTGTCAGATTTCCGTCCCATTGGAACCTATTACCTTCTTTGATCAACCTTTGTAGCGGTTGCCTAAGTTTACTTAGATACCTTATATATGGTTCACCATAGTTAAGGACTCCAAGAAATCTTTGGACCTGAAGCTTGTCCTCCAATTCGTCAGGGAAGGCTTCTAATTTTTCGCATATATGTGGTTGGAGTTCAATTCCATATTCATCTACTATTGTTCCTAGAAACTCAACCTTAGTTTTATTTATTTCCACTTTCTTTTTACTAAGGATGATTCCATGGTTATATGCAACATTTGCAAATTTATAAAAATGCTCTTAGTGTTCTTTCTTTGTCTTAGAAAAGATTAATCTATCATCTACATAGACGATACAGAAGTTTTTTATATTTTTGAAGGCTTGATCCATCCTTCTTCGGAATATCTGTGATGCATTCTTTAGTCCGAAAATATTTATCATGAACTGACCTTTTGGGCATTTTAAACAATTCCATTTGAGGAAGAATACATTAAGTGAAACCAAGTAGTTTTGTTAACTTGTTCTCATAACATTACTTTTCATAAGCCATTTTGATAGTGATGATTTTTTTGAAGCATTACCTTAGAATGAAAATCCACTTGGTTAATCTAGTGATTGTATCCATTGAACATAATTTGTAGGAGTAGTGATGCATATAGGATAGCTTTTATGTCGTCAGTGCAATTTGCAAGAGCAGTTTGGTTTGTTCGGTTTCCAGTATTTCACTTTGTAATGATAATTTGTTTTTTCAAGAATAATGGCATTTTGTGCATATTTCTGCTGCGACTGGACACTAGATATTTACAAGATATAATATCTACAATGCCCCTAAGCAGACTATGAGTCTGGAACTTGTTAATGCTTCTTATACACGTGCTTTCAAGCAAGTCATGGACCAGAACTCTCCCATGTTTCCTTTGGCAAGTCTATATATTATTGAAATGGGGTTTAAATGTTTGCAATGAAAGGCTTTTATTTAGTTGCTAGGATTTAAATCCTTATTTCTGAGGCTGTTTTGTTTTGGTCAACTCATTATGGTTATTAAGCCAATATATGAATTTTAAGTTCTTTAGAAGGTAGATCCCTCACATAATATCTCCAAATTTTGTTGCTGATTGTTTTAAGCTCTGTTGACACTCTAGGATTGTGAACATCCTCTCGCACCAAAGCAAAAGAAGTATGTGCGTGTCAGCTTCTTCAGATCTGGTTGGCGAATCAGAGCAGGTATAAACTCCCATGATCCTGTAAATCTCCTTCTCCTACATCAGTTTCTACTGCTTCTTGAGGAATCAGTTAGAGAATTAAGTTGAGATTTGATGTTCATACCATGCTCTGAATTGATGTATGAATTCTTTATTTTTCTGTCCAGTGCATGCGGTATTCTGCTGAAAGTTGTTAGATTCCTCGTAATGTAGATTTCTTTGTTAAGTACACAACCTGGTATAGAGCTTTAACTCACCTCTTTGTGGGAAAGAGCTTGAGGCAAATGATCTTCAATTGGGGCATTGTCATTGGACTTTTGTTACACATTTCTTAATTCATGCCTCGCACTGCTGGCTTGTTGCTATAAATTTGTACAGTCAATTACATGGATAGAGGGGCTATAAGGTCTGGGACTGCAAAGAAGATTATTTGTTTGATTGTTCTAACAACTTTTCGGTTGAAGGGAAAGAATTATGAGTGTGTTGGAGGACATCAAGGGACCCTTGCTCCAGTTTTGTAGATCTTGTGGCTTAAAACTATTCATTTGTTCCGTTCTCAGTTTTTTCTCTATGGAGGTTGTTGCTAATTTTCTATATTCTTTTCTTCTCTTTTGGGTCGTCTAGGGTGCATCCACTTGATGCTTTTTCTTAAGGTCTTGTTTTCTTTCTTGTTCATAAGGCTTCTCTTCCATTTTGGGATTTGGAGCTCTGCTGATAATGCTGATGCATAGTTAAATCTTAAATTCTAACGCTTCCCCCACTTAACTTTGGTACTGATAATCCTGTTCTTATGTTTGTTCTTGTTGTTTGGCCATATTTACTCAATTACCTTGTAGGGTAAATAGCATTCTTCTGATCTTGAGTTTTGATGGCACTACCTGGTGGAAATGCATGTGAGATCAAGATGATTCACCAAGAAGATGCTGGCTTGAATACCGAGATGGCCAAGTTGGCTTTCTGTAGGATGGAAAATGCATTGCGCAGATATTCTGTCAGCCATTCCTGGTCAAATTCGTCACCAACTGCCGTTACACTTGTTCAGAAAGAAAGAACTTATTCCCATGCATAATATTTGGATATTGAATGATCAAACCAATTTCTTCAGTATTTGGTTTAAACCATCCATTAGAAAATTAGAATTTAATACAAATCACTGACCTTGTCCATCCTGGATATCTCTGGAAAGCAGTGTTTTGGATGCTTTGCTAAGTTTGGTTGCTTTATCACCCCCTGCAGGTACCATCTTCATTAGAAGCTACAGACTCACACACAACCTCCATGGCTCATAGCACTTCTTTACCAAGTGCCTTTACCAGAAGCATTACTGCTGACAACGACACCAATGGAAGTAAATTGTTGAGAAAGCCTTCCAAGAAATGGATGGCCAAGAGCTTGTTTCTTCTTGGCAGCATTGTCTGTTTTTCCAGCGGCCAGCCGAACTTGGGTGCAAAGATTGCCATGGCATTGATTTTGACAAAGCTGTCCGAGCGCCGTGCATCAAGTGGCAGTCGAAGTCAAAATACTTCGCGCGGCAATGATCGGACACTTAGACGAGCATGAGGCATCATAGTGCTTCATAACCTGCTTCCCCACTATACAAATACGTGGCTGTAAATATTAGTATGATTATACAATTTAAAAAAAAAAAAAATGAAAATGTGAGGCTTGTGCGTATGCTTGGTGGAGCACTTGTTCCTTTTATGCTGGACCAAGGCGGGCAGAGCAAAGGCTATATGAAAGGATGGATAAGGAAAGGAGAAAGTTTGGTGCATTGATGTATTATCACCGGGCAGATTGATATTTAAATAAGCAAAATTAACTTGGAAATGGAAAAAGACCAGAGCTGCTTTCTAAAATGGATCTGACAAGTATTCAAACCAGATTAATCGCTTGAATTAGATTAGTTGGAATATAGTTTTGGATATCACAAAAAAAAAGGAGCAAAATTACCTTCATATTAGTATACTGCTGCCTTTTGTGTTTGTGAGGTTGTAGGTTCGAATTAAGTAGCAGTGATATTTTCAGTAGCCAACAAATATTACATATACTTGGAATTGGATATTTTATGGTGAACAGAGCTATTGTTAACATAAGGAGAATATAAGTTCTCTCTTGTTCCCCCTTCAACCCTTCTTGTACCACTAAAAAAAAGCCATAACTTGATTAATCTATTAATTATGAGGCATATTATTTTTCAAATCACTCTCAAATTATTTTTTTAAAATAAATTAATCGATCGTTTTATACCATATCAGCGTTACAAACTTATAAATGAGTATTTTTTATTTTTGTTTTCACTAATCGGCATCAAGTTTTGCCCGACTAATCTGGTCCTAACACTGTGGGGCCTATTGAGGGGTTAGCTCTTCCAAATTCTTTTTTTTTTTCATTCACAAATGACTATTTCTAATAAATAAAGTTTGTTCTTATCTTGTGATGTCCACATGGTTGATCAAGCATTTTTAACAATTCACAAATGATTTAGAATTGACACTAAAATAAGTTTTATTTAAATCTTTAATGTAATCATTAAGATTTTATAATTATTTTAAAACAAAATAAAATAGGACTTCTAATATTTAAATTCTATTTGTTATTTATCTTTCTAAGTAATAATAAATGCAGTTAGCATAACTTGTGATTGACATTATTACAACTATCTAAATTTATAATAAGCCATCAAATTCACCAATTAAATATCTGCCTTGTTAAAGCTAATGACATTAATAACTCTTGACTAGAATAATACAAATGAAATACATAATTGCAAGAATATCAACCCCAACCAAAGTATCTCCAACATATATTCTGCAAAGTAAATTCTTATATCATAAAACAAACAAACAACAATAAACTGTTCTTGAATATTAAATTTTAAAGTTGACTAACTAAATTTTGAAAACAAAAATCAAGAAGATAAAACTAAAAAATTAAAATTAAAATAATGAAAAGAAATAAATAAAATAGATTATCCATAATAATAATAATAATAATAATAATAATAATAATTCAGCTGATTCAGATTCTCTTACATTATTCATTCTTATCTAAAATCATATTTTCAACTAAATATTTGATATTCATATATTTACGGATAATTTATATCCAAATTTTCAATAGTTTATCACGATATTGCATTAAATCTCTTACATAATTTTCTACATTTAAAATCTCACTCTTTCCAACTGATGTGTTTTTGGGTTTTCATTTTATATATTCAAATCATCTTAAATGATACTCTCTCATCTCATCTATAATTGAACTCATTCTTAACTTACTACATATCTCTTAATTTCTAATCCTATCTTTTCTGATTTTACTATATATTTATTTAAATATTTTCTTTTTAATTACAGTTATTTTATACTTTTGTTATTGTTTAATGACCGAACATTTGACATTATACAATAATATAAGTTTTATTACGATTTTATAAAACTTTCCTTTTAACTACAATGATATTATGCGATCATAAGTAACTTCATATATATTTTTTAATTTCATTCAACCCATTTGAATTCTATGATTCATATCATCATCTATATTGTCATTATTTTGGATAGCGCACCTAAGATATCTAAAACGTTCGCTATCTAATACATCTTATCTCTTTAACTTAATCATTCATTCATCATTTTGATAATTGTGATCAAACATACATCTAATATATTCAATTTCTTACCAATTCAATCTAAATTCTCTTAATTTTAGTGTATCTATTCATAACTCCAATTTCATAATAATACTCTCTCTAATTTTATTGACCAATGTTATATCATCTATTAAAAACACATACTTTATTTTATATATTTTTTATTATTTTATCCATTACTATTATAAAAAGGAGGGGATTTAATATCAAAATTTGATGAAGCCTAATGTTAATAAGAAGTTATCACTTAAACCTCCTGTAGTTTATCACATTGGTAACAGTTTTTTTATACATATTTTTGATATGATCAATGTATCTCAAAGAGATACCCTTCTTGATCAACGCCCTCACAGTATGTTTCTCGAAACTCTATCATATACTTTTATTATGTCAATGGATATCATATATAAGCTTTTTTTGTGTTTTAAACATCTCCATCAAATATTTGAGTAAGTGAATGGTTTTATTATGGACCATCCTAACATGAAACTAAATTGATTTTGAGATACATTTATCTCCGATCTTAATCTATATTTCTCACAATTTCATAGTATGACTTATAAATTTAATTCTCCTGTAATTAGAACAATCTTGTACATCTCATTTATTTTTATATAGTAGAATAACTATACTCTCCCTCTGCATTTAGGATATTTTTTTTGTTTGTCAAATTTTATTAAAAGGATCCATCAACATTCCTATCTCCATTTCATCTAGCCATTTTCATACCTCAATAGGTATGTCATCAAATCCTATGGATTTATTATTCTTCCTTTTCTTTAAGGTCTCACTTATTTAATGAGAACGAATCTTGCGTTTAAAATCACTATTGATTTGCTCTACAATATCACAATATCGTCGATATCTCTTATACCTTCAACGTTAAAGAGGTTATCAAAATAATCTTTTCAACACTTTCTCATATCCTCAAACTTTATAAAGATACTATTGTTCCCACTCTTAATAAACATAACACTATTTAGATATTTTCCCTTTTTATTATTTAGTTTGACAATTTTGTAAAACTCATTCTCTTTATTTTTAGTGAATACAACATAGAGGGGTGAATAGGTTGAATGATAATTTTTTGAAGTTTTGAAAATTTTACAAATTGTGGAAAAACTATGAAGGATTGTTGGAGTTTGACTATGAAAGTAAAATAGAGAACATATAGATTTTTATAGTGGTTTTACCAAATTCGGTGTACGTCCACTCCTAAATGCCCTCTTGGATTTCTATTATTTTGACCAAATAGTACAATATAGTTGCTTCCATGTGCAGGTAAAACCTTTACAAGTATTTTAGTTTGAAACACTTGCAACCTTAGTGCTTATATATCTCTCTCTCTAAACCCTAGATTGAGAAATACTTCTCAAGTCTTTTGAACTTTTGTATAGGAGAAGATTGGAAATTACAAGGAATCAGACTATGATTCTTAGATGCAACAAAATTTAAACTTACAAAAGATTTTACAAAAGGAATAAAGAGTGAATAAGAAATATAGCATATTTTCTTATTAAATAGAACATTCAATTCGATAGTTAAGCATTCATTCATTCATCATCCTATTCCTTCTTCTCCTCAGCATTTATGTGAGAATGGTTGAGAGTTGTTGTGGTGGTAGGTTTGGATTCAAACGGTGTCCATTAATACTCTCATTCGTTTTTATTAAATACCCTCCTAACCATTGTTTCACTGTAGCCAATGAGAGATCACTTTCTTTTTGTTTTGCTGCTTGATTTTCTATTTAGCCAATAAAACACTTGTTTTTGTAGCATAATAATGTTAAAGACAAACATTTCATTAGTCATAATAGGTCAGTTTAGCTTTGTTAATTGGTGGTCAATAATCTAGTATCGAGTATTTAAAAACTTAAGTTTTCTGGAATCATAGTGTGTTTATTATGGGTCAATATGGTTTTGTTCATGGGTTGATTCATTTTTAAAATTTAGTCTGTTATGGTTAGAAGATGTTGGTGTAGGTCGACTCATCATACAATCAGGTCGACTCATTTAAGGATGTAGGTAAACTTATTAGTATGCAAGGTCAACTTATGTGTTATATAAACTAGCCTACATAGTGTTCAAGTCAACTTATGTATCGAATTACATGACTTCTTATATCTTTGGGTCAACATCCTTGTATTCAGGTCGACTCATGTGTTTAGTCAACCAATTTTTCTTCTTGGGTCAACCAGTTAGTTAAAGCCATTCGACTGAGATAAAACAGGTTGACATTTCTAAGCAATTCTATAGCTATGGGTTGACTAATTCAAACACAGTTCGACACAACCTATGTGTGGGTTGACCTATAGTGAATCAGACATTTAAGTGCTAAGTATGCTTGAGTCAACCTAGACTCTTAATTGGTTGACCTACTCTTTGAATTGGTCGACATGTGGTTTTTTATGGGTTGGTTTGTGCTCCTAGGTCGACATACTCTTTTATCACAAGTTGACAAGAGTTGTTATAAACTTTTTTAGAATCTAAGTGTTTAACAAGTCGACCTGTATGTTTAATGGGTCGACCTATGTGTCTCAATAGGTCAACATGAATGTTCTAATGGGTCGATGGCTTGATCATTCACAGATCGACATGACCATTCAATTAGTCGACCTGTATGTTTGAATAACATGTATATAGTTAAGTCGACATGTTTTCCTTTTAATTCTAACATCATTTAGCTTAGGTCAATAAGTCTTTTAACAGGTCAACTTGTGGATCTTAATAGGTCGATCTCTAGCTTCAATAGGTTGACATGTAATTTCAATTCTTCCTAAGGCGTAATTCCCAACAAGTCGACCTGTGTTTTCTAAATGGGTCGACCCGTTCATCTAATGCATAAGTGTTTATGAATTTCCAGATTTGTTCAGACTTTGTTTTCTTCAAATTTGACTAGTTTGATCATCATCAAAACATCATTTTTACAATAATCTCATTTTTTTTTATGATGACAAAACTCCTAAATTCTGAAAATACATTAAACTTCACCTATTAAATGGATATATTAACACTCTTCATTTAAACATATAGAAGTTTTGACTTATGCTTATATCTCCCCCCCTTATAACCTTATGTGGTCTTAAGCTATGTCACTTATGTCTATTTCTTTGTCCCTTTTTGTCATCGACATAAAACGTAGCCACGAACTAAACTTCAAGGCCAAAAAATAGTCTGGATTTAGGACATTGACCTATTATCAGGGAATGACACTCCCCTCAAAATTGTGCCTAGATATGTAATAGACTAACATACAACTGTCAGGAAGTTAACATGTCATTATGCTAAAGCAATAACAAGTCATGATATAAGTAAATTAGAATATAAAGAGTGCTAGAAAACATCACAAGCAAGCTAATTTTTAACATCAAGACACAACAAGTTTAAATATTAGAGCATCACAAGTACTAGAAAAACATAGAGATTAAGAACATCGAGTACACATCAAGTCTCACACGGATCATCAAAGCACATGAAATTTCACATAAAGTAGAGAGACAAAGAGGGTAGTCTTCAAAAGAAGTGGGTGGATCTCGATTCATGGGAGGATTTTCCTTTGGCGATGAAGTCCATCTTGCTCTCAATCCTCCTAAGTTCCAAGACAAATATTCATTATGTTGGCCTAATTTTATTTGCTATAGATTTATTCAGGTAGTGTTTTCTTCAATCTTCTCCAACTTCTCCCAGATTCTTTTAAGAGTGATTGGCTAGAAACTAAATGAACCACCTCCTCTACCAGTTGCTAAGACTCTCCCTTGCTCTAAGCATTGATCCTCCTTAGCCGGCTCTTCCACTGGTCTTTTTCCTTTGTTTCTTCTTGCTTTTCCATTCTTTCTTACCCATCCACAATCATCTCTACAAACTCATTTTGCCTTGAGTAGGGAAGCTATGTTGATGCCATTTTTCTCATTAAGTTCAATTTTATTCCTGTTATTTAGATCTATTCTATATTTACCCAAAATATCGGTTATTGCACTAGTATAAGGCAAATTTGCACTCTTTGATATATAGTCTGCAATCATAAAATGAGGAATAAGAAAGTACATTTTTGGATTCTTTTTCTGCATAATGCAGTCCATTAACCAAAAGTTCTCATGTGTGATGGTTGTGTGTTTCTTTCCCCTGGCCTTAACACATATGTGGCATAGAGATGCAGAATTCTCTCATGAAATCTTGGGTCTGTAGCAATAGTGTTCATCATTATCATCTGAGAGTTATCAAACACTACTTTGATATTACTCAAGAGATCAGACTGCATGTAAGACTCGCATTCACTATAAGAAACCCATTCCATCCCATTTTTCTTACATATAAACTTAGTGTTTACTTCAATTTCTTTCCTATCAAAATAGGTTTTGAATCCACATGCCACCGAATGTTCCCTAATCATTATACAAATCTTCCTCTTTATCACTTATATTTTCAATATTATTGGAGAAAACCTTTATAGTCCTTTCATTAATGTATTTTTTTGAAAAAATTAACCAATTTGGACATACTTGGCTCAAAAACTTATCATATTTGAAATTATCTTGTTTCAGAAAATCTAAATCTATCAATCGCCCATAATTAATCTTCCTATTTGAGAAACGTTTTTCAAATAACTTACTTTGTTGCAGAGATGGGTAATCTTTCGTGTTGAACTTAGACACCTCTGTTGGTGACTTTGACGAGGAAGGCTTGGTGGAAGACTTTGATGTTGGTGCTTGCTTTGACAAAGAGGGCTTGGTTTTGGGTGCCATGAAGAATCTTTAGAAGATTTGAGTATTTGAGTATTTGAGTATTTGAAGATGAAATTTGCAGCGAGAGAATTTGGGGATTTGAAGCGACCGAAAGAGAAAAAGAGATTGTAATTGAGAATGATAAAGAGATAGGTCGACTTGGGAGGTTTATATGCGGTTATAAAATTCCCTTGTTGACTTGTTCGAATGCAAGTTGACAACTTAACTCAGTTAAGTTGGTTAAGCTACCTACTCGATTGACCTATCTTGTTGTGCTATATGTCCTTACACGGGTCGACCTCTTTACACACAGATCGACTCATTAATTTGTCATAGCTCAACCTGCTTTATCCTTCTTGCTAGCTCAGGTTGACCTAATCATCTAGGTTCACGTTAATTATTAGTAGGTTGACATGATTTCTACACGAGTCGACTTGGAACATTAAAGTATTGACTCATATAACACGCAGGAAGGTCAAGACATTGAATTGGTCGACCTCCACTGAAAATTGGTTGGTTTGGGTAAAATACAAGTTAACACACTTTCAATTCATGTAGATTGGTCGACTTGTTGCTTTCAATAAGTCGACTTACACACAATTATATGAAGGCATGTCAACTTGCATCCAAGCACGGCCGACTTGTCTTCTAATTAAGTTTACGTACATGTCAGTTTGGTTAACCTATATCCTGGTTAGGTCGACTTGTCTTACACAAATTCTAGATTTTTACAGGTTTTGGCATACTTTGTTTTGACACATTTTGACTTATTTTTAAAATCCTATCATGTGTAATTTTTTTCTTAATTTATAGAATCTATTTTTATCTAAAACCTTAGTGAAAATGTCAGCAATTTGTTTTTGTATTTCTATATACTTAAGGATTATTTTACTTTTCATTACTTGGTCTTTGATGAAGTGGTGTCTAATTTTAATATGCTTCATTCTTGAGTAATACACAGGTTTTTTTTTGTTAAATTTATTACACTTGTGTTGTCATTTAATAGGAATACATTCAAAATCTATGCCATAATATTTCATCTAGTGTTCGATCCATAGAATTTGTACCACACATTGACCTGTTGCAACGTATTTAATTTCTGTAATTGAAATTGTTATACTATTTTGTTTCTTGGAAGACCATGACATCAGCATATCTCCAAAAAATTAGCTAGTACCACTGGTACTTGTTTTATCCAATTCACAACCTATAAAGTCCGCATCTAAGAAACCATGCAGCTGAAAGCTTGAATTTCTATCATACCATAGTCATAAATCTATAGTTTTTCAGAGATATTTGAAAATTCTCTTAATTGCAATTAGATGAGATTCTTTTGGGTCTAATTGAAACTTAACACAAAGACATATACTCTATTAAGTGTTAGGCCTACAGGCAGTGAGATAAAGAGCAGATCCTATCATACTTTTGTACATTTTCAGGCAAATTGAATTTTCTTTCTCATCTTTATCAATCTTAACAATTGTACACATGGGTATGACATTTCTTTTAGAGTCTTCAAAGCCAAATTTCTTGATTAATTCTCTAGTGAACTTAGATTGATTGATAAATATCTTTTTCTTAGAATACTTGATTGTAAGCTTAGAAAATAACTTAACTCACCTATCATACTCATTTCAAATTCAGTTTGCATACTTTTTGCAAATTTTTGACAAATGTTTTCATTTGTTCCACCAAAGATTTAATCATTAACATAAATTTGGACTATCAAGAGATTTTTAATCTTTCTCTTTATGAACCATGTAGTATTCACTTTACCCCTTTCAAACTCACTCTCTAGTAAAAAGTTACTTAATCTCTTGTACCAAACTCTATGAGTTTGTTTGAGTCCATATAAGGTTTTGGTTAATTTAAAAACATAATTTGGGTGTTTAGGGTCATTAAAACCTGGGGTTTGTTTAACATACACTGTCTCATTGATGAATCCATTTAGAAAGTTACTTTTAACATTCATTTGAAAAAAACTTAAAGTTCACAAAGCAAGAAAAGGTCAGAAGCATCCTAATTGTTTCTAATCTAGCCATTGGAGCATATGTTTCACCATAATCTATTTTTTTCTCCTGACTATATTCTTTTGTTACTAATCTTACTTTGTTTCTTGTTATTGTGCCATGTTCATCAAGTTTGTTTCTAAACACCCACCCACTTGTTTTTATTTTAGATTGATTTTTTAGTCTAGAGACTAAGTTTTAGACTTTGTTTTTTATCAAATTGATTTAATTCTTCCTATACTACCATAATCCAATTTACATCTTCTTAGACTTCACCAACATTTTTAGAATCTATTTGAGAGATGAATATTACAAATTCACATTGATTTTGTATAACTGGTCTTATTCTAACTCTTGAGTTTATATTATTTATAATGTTTTTTGTGCTAAATCATTTTCTAATTATTGGGTATCTAATTTCCTGTTTCTGATGAATCTCCTCATCCCCCTTTGGTTCTTATTCCAACTCAGAATCTTCTTTTTGAGAATTTTCGTTTTCTACATATTCTGGTTCCTTAATAAGTTCGGTTAAGTCTTCATCATCATAACTCTTTTTGCCTAAATGATTATTTTCATCGAACTCTACATGTATTGATTCTTCAGCTATCATAGTTGTCTTTTTATATACCTTATATGCTTTGCTAGAGATTGAATATCTTAAAAAAAAAAAATTCCTCTTATCACTTTTAACATCAAATTTTTCTAAACAATCCTTACCATTGTTTAGAACATAGCACTTGTATCTAGATACACAAAAGTAGACTATGTTGGCTTTACTTTCTTTATAGAGTTATAAGGTGTCTTCTTTAGAATTGTTCTAATTAGAACTTTATTCAAAATATAACAAACTATATTCACAGTTTCTAGAATTTTGTTCTAGTTATCTCCTCTAAGATTCCGTTCTTTCTTTCTACAATCCCATTTTGTTGGGGTGTCTTAGGAGTTAAAAAATTGTGGTTTATGTCATGTTTTTCACATAATTATTCTATTATCATATTCTTAAATTTCTTATCATGGTCACTCCTAATACTTTTAATTGAGCATCCTCTCTTATTCTGAACTTCCTTACAAAGTTTGATGAAGACATTGTTTGCCTCTTTTTTCTTTGCTAGAAATAACATCCAGGTGAATTTAGAGAAGTTATCAATGATCACAAACCCATAGTACTTTCCTCCTACACTCTAAATTCTAGTGGGTCCAAACAGATCTATATGGAGTAACTCTAAAGGTCTACTTGTTGTTACTACATTTTTGCATTTGAACGATATCCTGGAATGTTTACCCTTCATACAGGTATCACACAATCTATCAATGCTATCTCTTTTAAATTTTAGTTTTGGAAGACCTTTTACTATGTCTTTTCTCACTAATTTTGATATTAAGTCCATACTTGCATGACCTAACCTTCTATGCCATAACCATGTATTGTTTTGTTTTGCTGCAACTAAACAGGATTCATTTCTGTTTTTTGATTTTTCTAAATTTATTATGTATATATTATATCTTTTATAACCAATGAATTGAGTTATATTTGATCATTTATTGACTACTAAATAGATATCAGATTTAAACACAACCCTATAATCTTTATCACACAATTAGCTAATACTCAGTAAACTAAATTTCAAATCATTAACAAGTAAAATATTTTGAATTTTGATTGAGAAGGACTTACATACATTGTTGACTTTAACAATTTTGCCTTTAGAGTTGTCTCCAAAAGCTACATTTCCTCATGTTTTTTCCCTAGTTTGGAAAACTTTGAGGCATCTCTTATCGAGTCTTAAACAACCATTGTTAATGCATCAGGAACATGAATCAAGAGCCTCATTTGATTTCAAACAGACCTGAAAGAAGATATTATCAAATTTGTGCCATTGGTACCTAAATTTTCTTGGGTCTAGCTGAGTTGATCTCAATTAATTTCTTTAACTTCCATTGCATTCTAGTTCCATTTTGATTTATGTAAAAGCACTCATTTGTTGAGTGGCCAAATCTCAAACAGTGAGTGCATTTTTTTAATGTCTATAGATTTTCTAATTTTAAAGTTTTTTTAGTTTGTAGTTTTATGCATCATGTTTGAATTTCATACAGTTATGGCATCTATATTGCTTGATGTCTTTAGAACTAGGCATGACGAACTTATACAACTTTTCTTGAGTTTGAGTAAGATTGTATCCTAACTCAACTTTATCAAAAACTGCCCTTTGGACTCCTAGAATGGCATCCAATTTTTTTTGTCCTTAAATGAATTTCATTAGGATCTCACTTTGCTTTATGTTCTTTTCTTCTTGTTCTATTAGTTCTTTTTTGAACCTTTCATTTTCCATGTGACATGTTTCTTCATTTTCTATCTTTTCTATGATGACTTTCTTCCATTTTTCAATTTGATTATTTAGTTCAGATTTCTCTTCTTCAAGCAGATTATTTTTTCCTTTTAACTCTTCATTTTTTTGTTCTTAATCTTTTTAATTCCCTTTCTTAGTATGATATATTTTTCTTATTCATTTTCTTCGGTACTTTAAATGATTCCATAAGTGCCTCATGCATCTTACTTACTAAAAATCATCATTATTAGAACAAAAGGAATATGAAGTAAATGTTACCTTATTGTCAGATAGTTGCTCAGTTGCCATAAAGTATATGTTGGCATGCTTTTCAGCAATTTCATCTTGACTGGAGCTTCTATCTTCGTTACTCTAGACAGCCAATGCTTTCTTTTTCCCTTTCTTGTCCTTCTTTTTTGCCTTTTTGAGTTGATGGCATTTGGCTTTGATGTGGCCACTTCTTGTATTCATAGTAACCGATCTCCTCCTTCTTATCTAGTTTTCTGAACCCCACTCTGCCTTTGTTCCTCCTTTTTCTTATCATGAATCTTTTGAATTTCTTTGTAAGGCAATGTCCTCCTCATCTTCCTCACTCTCAAAAGTACTTTTATCACTATCTACCTTAAATGCTATTGACTTTTCTTTGCTTTCACTCACTGCCCCTTTGAAATTCATCTTCATTTTATGCGTTATGGGTGATCCAACCAATTGGTCCATCGTGAGTGTTTATAAATTCTTTGATTCCTTAATTGTAGTGAATTTAGGCTCCCAAGACTTAGGTATGTACTGAAATACTTTGTCCACCATATCTTCCTAGTTTAAACCTTTTCTTAGTAATCTCACCTCGTTGATGATTGTGTTGAATCGGGGGATCATCTCTCAAACGGATTCTCCATTCTTCATTTTGAAGGCTTCATATTCCTGTTTCAACATTTTGATTTTATTTTTTTAAACTTGATCGGTGCCCTCGTAAGTGGCCTCCAATCTTTCTCATATTTCTTTGGCTATGATACAGGATGAGACTCTATTGTATTCATTTAAGCTCAGTGTCAGGTGAAGCAAATTTACAGCCTTGCAGTTGGCTCTATAAACTTTCTTTTCCTTTGGTGTCATTCTTTTTATTTTTACTGATACACATACTCCATCTACTTTTTCAATAGGAAAATCGACTCTCTCTTTAATTATTTTCCACACTGTTTCATCTTGAACAATTATGAAGTTTCTCATGCCCTGCTTTCGATAGCTATTGCTATTTCTATTAAAAAATGGTGCTCTGTTGGTTGAGCAAGCTTTGAAAGGCAAGCTGCCATTTTGAATCTTTGGTGATGAAATTATTAGGCTTTTCACTAGCACAACCTCTCTGATACCAATTGAAATACAATCTAGAGAGGGGTGAATAGGTTGAATGAGAATTTTTAAGAGTTTTGAAGATGTTATAGATTATGGGAAAACTAGGAAGGATTGTTGGAATTTGACTATGAAAATAAAATACATAACACATAGATTTTTATAGTGACTCCACCAAACCAGTGTATGTCCACTCCCAAGCGCCCTTCTAAATTTTTTCTATTTTTGCCAAATAGTATAACATACTTGTTTCCAAGTGCAAGAGATACCTTTACAACTATTTCAACCCGAAACACTTACAAGCTCATTGGTTGTATCTCTCTTTCTAAACCCCAGATTGAGAAATACTTCTCAGCATAGTTATTAATCCCAATCCACACATTGACCTGCGTATCTTCAAATTTATGATTCAACCGATTGAACTGTTGGATCACTGGTTCAACTGTTGATTATTTTTTTATTATTTTAAAATATAAAATTATATAAAATTATATTTTTAAATATAAAATATTAATCACAATATTTATAGAAGTAATATAATCGTATAATAAAACCCGATTTTGGATATAATCAAGAGAAATTAACATAACCATATAACATTAATAGTATTTTGTAATTTTGGATGTAATCAAGAGAAATTAAAATATGAAAGTTTAGAACTAAAATATTTTAATTATTTTAAAAGTTCCTTACCATATAACACTAGAGAATGAATTGAACGTGATCAAAAAAATGAAAAAAATTCATAATGTTGATTTTTTAAAACCCTAAATCTATCGTGACAAAATTTAGAGATAGAGACGTTTATGTTATTCAGAATAAATCTTAACCGTTAATTTCAGATGGCATTACTAGCTTAATCTCAACCTTTAAATTATAACATTATTCTAGCCATTCCTTGGAGATGTTAATGACATGTGCCTTTATCTTCCTTATTCACTCTTATATTAATGACACGTGCTTTATCTTCCTTATTCACTCTCCACAAATCAAACCTCTCTCTCTCTCTCTCTCTTATTTCTTCATTTCTTGCTTTAATCTTTTGGCCAGTTATCTTCCTCATTCACTCTGCATCTGCACAAATTGAACCCCTCTCTCTCTCTCTTCAAAATCTCTTCATTTCTTGGTTTATTCTTTTGGTTGAACACTCAAAAACAATCTCTGTAACATCAAAAACCAATTCAATTTCAAGTTTTTCTACCAAATATTACACTGCTGACGACTAATCCACCATTAAAATTGACAACAAGATAATTTTCTTTGAAATTGGTGTAAAAATTACTCTTTTCAAGATCCAGATTGTTTTTAAAGTATTAAAACTCTTTCTTGAGCTTCAGTGCCATTCAATTTTTGGTTTAATGAATTTTAATTCATTGGATTTCTCAACTTTGATTTACTTTCCAAACTTGATTCGTTAGAGTTGAATACACTTATTAATTCAATATTATACCCTTTATTTATTTCCAGTTACATCACATATTTATTAGAAGTTCCTATTTTTTTCCTTAGGGTTTATCATTCTTTTCCAATTACATCACAAGATTCAGAATGAATAACAAAATTATGTTATTCAAAGAGATTTTCTCTCTTTTAACATTAAAAACAAAACCCACGGATTACAAGAGTTGTGGGTCGACCCGCAATGACCCATGGGATTTTTTCCGAATTGATTGTATATACAGTCCATCTAGCGAACCACCCATAGAGTGTACAGGTCAAGGTTTGACCCGACCTAACCGACGGGTCAGTTCGGATTTAATAACTATGTTTCTTAGGACTTTTGAACTTTTGTACAGGAGAAGATTGGAAGTTATAAGGAATGAGGTTATGATTCTCAAATACAACAAAGTTTAAACTTATAAAAAATTTTACAAAAGGAATGAAAAGTGAATAAGCAATAGAGAGTATTTTCTTAATGAATAGAACACTAAATTCGAGAGTTGAACATTTATTTATTCATCATCATGTTCCTTCTTCTCCTCGACATTTATGTGAGAATGGTTGAAAGCCGTTGTGGTGGTAGGTATGGATTCGAATGTTGTCCATTAATACTCTCATTCATTTTCATTAAATGCCATCTCAACTGTTGCTTCATTGCAACCAATGAGAGATCACTTTCTATTTGCTTTACTGCTTGCTCTGTTTAACCAATAAGATACTTGCTTTTGTTGCATAATAATGTTAAAGCTTACAAACATTTCATTAGTCATAATAGGGCGAATTTAACTTTGTTAATTGGTGGTTAATAATCAAATGTCGAGTATTTAAAAACTTAAGTTTTTTTAGAACCAGTGTGTGTTTACTATGGATCAACATGGTTTTGCTCATGGATCAACTCATTTTTAAAATTTAGTCCGTTATGGTCAGAAGATGTAGGTGTAGGTCGACTCATCATACAATTAGGTTGATTTTTTAAAGATGGCGGTAGACTTATTAGCATGCAAGGTCGACTTATGTGTGATATAAATTAGCCTACATACTGTTTAGGTCGACCTAGATCAATCCTTGGGTCGACTTATGCATTGAATTATATTAGTTATTATATTCTTGGATTAACATCCTTGTTTTCAGGTTGACTAGTGTTCAAGTCGACCAATTGGTTAGGGCCATTTGACTGATATGAAACAGGTCGACATTATAGGCAACGGTTAACTTGTTCGAAAATAGGTCGACTCATTAAAGGAGTTCTAGTCGACATGGCCTATGTGTGGATCGACCTATAGTGAATCATATATTTAAACGGTAAGTATGCTCGGGTTGACCTGGACTCTTAATTGGATGACCTACTCTTTGAATTGGTCAACATGTGCTCTTCTATGGATTGGCTTGTACTCCTAGGTTGACCTACTCTTTTATCACAGGTCAAGAAGTGTTTTTGTAAATCTTTTCAAAATCTAAGTGTACAACAGGTCGACTTATATGTTCAATGGGTCGACCTATATGTCTCAGTAAGTCAACATGGATGTTCTAATGGGTTAACCTGACTTGTTTCTTTGAGGTTTGATCTTTCACAGTTTAACATGACCATTCAATTGGCCAACCTATATGTTTGAATAGGTTGACATGTATGTAGTTAGGTCGACATGTTTTCCCTTGAGTTCTAAAGTCATTTAGCTTAGGTTGACAGGTCTTTTAATATGTTGACTTGTGGATCTTAATAGGTTGACCTCTATGCTTCAATAGGTTGACGAGTAGTTTTAGTATTTCCCATTAAGTCGACCTGTGTTTCTTAATGGGTCGACCCGCATATCTAATGCTTAAGTATTTGTGAATTTTCAGATTTATTTAGACTTTGTTTTTTTTCAAATTTGACTAGTTTGATTATCATCTTACAACATTTAGTTTCTAGTTTTTGTTTTTTGTTTTTATATAATTCGTTATACACCTTGTGTTGGATTCACGAATGATCTTCACTTTTTTTTTTTTTTTTTAATTCTGTACTTCTCAAATACATCACTATCTTTCTTTTTTTATAATACTCTTATTTAATATGTCTAACAATTTTGATTTCCTCATTTTACTGCCATGAGTCCCTGTCCATTGGTGCGTTGGCCCTAGATACACCAAAAATCTCTGTCTATGCTCTTACTATTATTAGATATTTCAATTCACATAGTTTTCGAATAATTATTAGTAGATCATATAGCTATTTGAATTAATTTACCTATAAAGATTGTCACCTTTTCTTCTTTTAAATTCCACCACTTAATTTTTAATTCCATAAATTGGTGACTTTTCTTACAATCTTTATTGATTATTCTATCATCCCTCTTGATAAGGAAGAAATCTATTTGATTGGTATTCGACCCACTTTTGAATGTAACTATGTACGATTTTTTTTGAAAAAAAGTATTTATGAGTATCAAATCAAATGTTATGATAAATTTTAAAATAGTATCTCCACTTCATTTTACTACCAAAACCAAAATTTCCATATATGTTTTCAAATCATTTGTTATTCTCTCACATATATTTATTTACATCTTCTGTGATAAATAAATTCTCCTCATTAGATATGATTTGTATAAATTCATTTATATTTTCTCAGAACTGTTGTTTGCTAATTGTACTTATACTTGTTTGAGATATATAAACACTGACTATATTAATTATATTTTCTCTACTAATTGGTTTGACAAGTAAAATTCTATCTCTCTTCCTTCTGATCTCCACTATATCCTCTTGTATGTATTTAAAGACAATTATTTTTATCCTATTTTCAGTTGTGTTCACTGTATCAAATCTTATAGCCACAAGGTTTTATTTTTGTAACTTTCTCCCCTACTCATTTAGTTTCTTGGAAACACGTAATATTAATCTTTCGTTTAGTCATTACTTTTCATATCTTTTCTGAATTATTGATTAAGGACTATGTATTTTAGATGGTTAGGCGAATCCTATTTTTGTAAACTAATTCTTTTACCTGCACTCGTTCACATAAATACGAAAACTCTTACTTATTTGACACCACATCTAGAAGACGATGTGGTGTGTTACTTCCGGGTGATACCCTGCAGACCTTTATTAATTTTTCACTACATTTGAAATTCAAAGTTGTGTGTCATTGAGAATGAAAATGCCTAATTGAATTTTTTATGTTTATCTGTTATGATTTTGAATAAAATTTTACGCTGACTGTTAATTTATTATAATACTTATTGAAGTTAATTTGGTGCTCCTCATACTCGAAAAAAAGGAGACTTTTAGGATGTTAGAATGATGATATCCGGTACACTACAACACCATGTTAAAAATATATCATAAGGCATAAGACTGCTGCCTTCAAATTTTTTTATTTTATTTTTTTGGAGACTACCATAAATTAAGGCAACAAAAAAAGAACTCCCAATAAAAAAAAGGTGATGCAATTTTGTTATTAAGTAACCTATCAATAATAACTAATGTGCACTAATGTTTAATAAAACAGGATTTTCTTAATTATTGCTAGGAAAGTACTGAAATTACATTACTACTGTAACCAAATTGAATCATTTTTATTTTTTCCGTTTTTGCCATCCAACAGTTCTCCTTCAATTGATAGTATCTTTTATGCTCTGAAATGAGTTGCATAGCATTGGTAATTTTGGACACGTTTAATCAAATGTCACTGCTATGCTCAATGTATTTTTCCTTGGTAATTTAGGAGCATTGGTTTCCGTTGCAAGATGCTGACGAAACAAATTGAAATCGTTCCATCAAATTCCGAAGCTAAATCTCTCTCTCTCTCTCTCTCTCCAATTTGTAAGCAGAAAGCAGACACCAGAGGTTACGCGAAGGTCTCGCATTGGCAAACCATCAAAGCTCCTAAATTTAGCTTAATCCCCAAGCCAACACACAACAAGCAATGTTTGATCTATCAACCCAAGTTTCTGCCTCAACTCAACTACCCCAATTCAATGCTTCCCAATTTCAAAAACCCACATCAATTAACCCCTCAACTACTCCGTCTCCTTCCACAATTTTCGTCCTTCACCCATCTCTCTTCTTCGTCTTCATCGCCATTGTTGCAGATGTTGAAAACTTGACTTTCCCAATTCCCCATTTTCAATTTTCTTCAAAACCATGTTTCCCAATTCCCAAACAGGCCTTTCCACAGGTCTGTTTGGGATTTTTCTCATCTCAATCTCAATCTTAGTCATCCATGTCCATTCCAAGACCAATTCCCCTGATGGTAATTTCTCTTCAACCCGCTTTCTCTTATTCTTCTTTTATTTGTGGATTTGTTGTTAAATTATGGTCCGTCTGGTGGGCTGTTTTTGTTTTATTGAATGATTGAAAATAAAATGTGGGTCTTGTTAGATTTTTTTTTTTTTGGGGGGGGGGAGGTAATATGTCAGATTGTGTTCTCGTTCAACTCAAGTGATGTGTTTTTCTTTCACCATCATTTTTTTTTTTTGGTTCATTATAAGGGAACTTTGGGTTGATATAAATAACACTTTTGGGTCTAGTTTTTGCAGTATTGCCATATGTATCACATCATGAAGTGAATTACTTGTATCCATGGCAGCACTTAGAACATTTTCTGTGTTTGGGTCAATTAAGGGTTATGCTTGGAGTTGAATTGAACTGGGAAACCCTAAAATTTTCTGTCCCAAATTTCAAAAAGCATTGAACTTGGATGACATGAGAGTTTCCCGTGGTAGAAATAATCGAATTATGCAACAAAATCAACAATGCTCAAATGTACTCTCTGGGTTTAGGTCAACACTGGTTGCCATGGTAACTCAGTCTTAAGGGTTCATGTGGAGGGCTTGATAATGAAAAATTTAACTTTGACTGAGTTGGCAAAAGCTAGCTGAGCTGAACTGAATACTTCTATTCTTTTGGACCAAATGTAGATAGGGATAAATTATTCCATGCAATTGGGCCATAATAAAAATGAAGCCAGCTGAAGCTGCCAAAGCTTTCATCTTTTTAGTTGGCCTTAATTAAAATATCTTGTCTCGATGACATGTCCTCACGGCATATCAAGATTTTAAGTGCTATCGGAAACATGGCTTTCACCATCTACTTCTTGTTTAGTATTTGACTTAGATGGTTTAAGTTATATGGGTGGGATAGTTCTAGTCTCTGTGCACTATTTGAAATAGAAAATCTTATATTTGATTTGGAAATGGAACATTCACCTAAACATACTTGCGAACACTGGGAAACATAGCATGGAGCAGACTAAGACAAAAAGAGATAGTTGAAAATACTTGATTTTTGATTTATGGCTTGGTAAACAATACAAAAGGATGCTTCATGAATCAATTGATGGAAGCTGGAAATGAGCAACAATTTCCCTCTTCATGGCATAAGCATTTTAGTCAGTCCCTAGGGATACTATAGAAGGTTGCCTTCTTTTCTCAAGAATGGTGTTAATTAAATCCTAGTCCAACTTGCTTCTCAAAAGAAGAAGGCCATATTTCACGATCCAACCCAACTAAGAGTCTATGCGTTAGTCCCCACTTAGTTGTGTTGATTATATGGATCTGTCTTTTTGATTCAGGTTAGCAGTTAACATATCATTTTTTATCGTGTTAGTGGTTAAAAAGGCAATAATTCAGGGTAGTAAAATCCTTCACAATGCTTTACTCAGGATGGAACCCTTCAGTCATCTTAGTTCCAAAGCTTTTGATTTGGCAGAACTGTAAAAGTATAGGAGGAAAAAAAATCAAAGCAAGGTTTGATATGATGAAATATGAAGAAAACCCCTTCAATCTGGTGAGTTTTGGCAATTGATTTTACCTTGGCCTTGATAAATGATGGGTCAATCCAGCAAATTTTGCAGTGTGACCAATTGGAACTGTCCTACTGAAAAACTTGTATCTTTATCCATTTGCCTGTTCAATGAAATGAATATTTGTGTATTGTTACATGTCCCATCTGATTTCTTGTCCGAAAAATTTTCAATTTTGTCTGTAGTATCGGCTCTCAATTCATTGTACAGCAGCTTAAATTCACCTTCACAGCTATCTGGTTGGAAATCAAGCGGAGGTGATCCTTGTGGTGATTCCTGGGAAGGAATCAAGTGCTCGGGCTCATCCGTGACTGAGATGTAGGGGTTTTACATTTTTCCTATGTGTTTGTGTAGCTAAATATAAAGACATTTGGTTATATTATACATGCAACTTGGTGCTTTTGGTTCACAAAATTTAAAAAATTAACTGATTATTCCTGATATGTGCTTCTCTTTCCACAATCATGAAGAAAACTATCTGGCCTTGGACTGACTGGGACAATGGGCTATCAATTATCAAGCTTGACCTCTGTCACTAACTTGTAAGTAAAATACATAATTCAATCTTTTTGGAAAAATTTGAATTTTGGGGTCCATACCAATTTAAATCTGAGTTTGTGTTTGATTGAAGATATTTCCAATCAGAGGGGTTTGACCTAACATGTCATTTCATACAACCACTTTCGAGGTTTTTGAGTTTTGACTCAGAAAATATATAATATCTGTTCTACGAAGTATTTGTACAAGTGAAACTACTTAGTGATATTGTTTTTGAAACCGTTTTCCTCATTCTCTATTTCATGGTAATATGGGGACTTAAACCCTTTAACTGGAATATCTTTGAGGTGAACCCAAATCTTAGATCAAGTTAAAATCCAAGTCCAAAATCCAGATTTTTGCATATTTTTATTTGGTTGAATATAATTACCTGAAAGCAACTCATTTTTCCGATAGCACAGTGACTTGAGCAATAACAACCTCAAAGGTGACATACCTTACCAGCTTCCTCCTAATGCTCATCGCATGTAAGTAACCATAAACCACTTTTGCATTCTTAGATTTTGTCAGTACTTTTCTTTACTTGAATTTGTGACACATGTACATCTGATATTCTTAAAAATGGACCATAATGACATACGGTAGCTCACAATCTCTTACCTGCATACAAGTGCACATGTGCAGACTTATACATGCTGGGTTTTAGGGTGATCTAGGCTTGCGGTGCCTTTGTCTTGAGTTTTGAACTTGTTCTTTCTCATCATTTGGGATTTTATTTTATTTTATTTTATTTTTTTTAAACCAGAAAATGATGAAGAAAGGTCTTATATGTTGGTTCAGGATTATTTGTCATCCATCTTATATGCCTTTCCTTATTGTTGAGTTGATTAATTCTTTATCAGCAGTTAGAAAAAGATCCTCAGTTTCTCACAGATATATACTTATGTCTTTATATACTTATAGGTTTTACTATGGTCATTATATACTTATGTCTTTGTACATGTATCCGTCTGGTTTGAATATACTTCTAAGAATATTAAAAGTTTAGAACTAGTCTTATAATTACAGACACTGTTTTAGTTTACATATTTTGTTGAGTAGTGTGCCTTCTATTTTTTTTTCCTTGAAAAAATTCTTTAAATAACATGCATGATGGTTGACAAGTTCTTATAAACTTGACACACAGAGATCTTTCAAAGAATTCCTTTTCTGGTATGGTGCCCTATTCAATCTCTCAAATGAGTGACCTTGAGCGCCTGTAAGTAAAGCTCTATTTGAGCATGTTCCAACTGAAGATTGTGGCTCTCCCTTGATATCTTGTCTATGTTTGCAGAAATCTTGGTAATAATCAGCTCAACAACCAGTTGAATGATATGTTTGGACAACTAAAGAAACTCACCGTGCTGTAAGTAAATAAACATAAGAATAACTTTTTAGTATTGACATTTTGGCTTTGCACCCTCATATTTTTGCATGGATTTGAATTACCTACAAGAGCTTTATTTCCTGCAGTTAAACTGAATTCTATATGTTTGAGCTCTCTTGAATCTTTCTATGCTTGTATCCTCTGAAAATTAAATTATGTCCAAAATACTTTCCTTGGTTCTTAAGATGCCTTTATACTATTGAGAAAATATAAAGTGTGGCATCTTTAGCTCTTATGTATTGGCCATTGAACCACGAATTGGTATGGTATACAATTTGTCTTCACGAAATTGGTATGCGATTTCAAAACTTCAAAAGATATTATTTCTTGTTTAAGTAATTAAGAATAATTATTTCATTATCTACGTAAAGAATTTCGAACCATCTAATTAGGGAATTTCATCTAGATAGAAAAAGAAAATTATATTAAATAAAAAGAAGAATATACAAGATCTCCGAAGGATATAGAATCCATAGAAGTGGCCGGAAAACAAAAAAGGGCTGAAATTCAAGTGCCCTCTATTCTCTTCTCATCTCATCTAGGCTATAATCCTTGGAAATTCTAGATATGAACCCTCAGAGAAGTGAAAAAACCATCTAATTAAGAAATAATTAAGAAATATATATTTTTAAATAATGAAAAATAATTTCTTGGTTAAAAAGAGATAATTGTTTTTATTATTTGATTAGGAAATAATTAAGAAGGGCTGTGTTAATTAAGAAATAAATATCTTACTTACATAAATTATTTCTAAAATTAATATTAACATTTTTTATATATATTTTAAAATTTTAATGAGGCGAATATGTTACATCACCTTTTTCTAACGTGGAAATTCCACGTAAGCACTTAATAGCCATGTAAAGTTGACTGACAGTCAAAGTAACAAAAATGCCAAACTACCATTGTTTGCAAAGTAGTTTTTTAAAGATCAGGGGCCAAAGTGGTTTTAAGCAATATTAAGGACAAAAAAGATTTAAAGCAAAAAAAGAAAAAAAGAAAAAAAATAGCATCGAATTTAGTAGCACATGTTAATATAGCATTAGCCAACCTCAAATTTTGGGATTAAGGCTCAGATTGTTGTTGTTGTATGTTAATATAGCATTAGTATCTGTTGTTAGTTTGAACAAGAATCATTATAGATTCATAATAGTTAAAAGACAAATATGATGAATTTCAACACCAAAAATGTTGAACGTAAGCAAGGAGTTACAGTGTTTTACCCTAGTATATTTTGGCTACTCATATCAATGGAATGAGAGAATTCCATCCGTGCACTTGCCCAAATTGGTGACCTTTAAATGTGTGAGAACTTCTGTTTGTCCGATCTAGTGGAATGACATCTATTTTCTTAAATTTAATAGTTTTTATTGTCTGTCGGAGGTTAACTTCATAAGTGATGAGGAGCTGTCAGCAAAGATAAAGATGTCTCCTATGTTTCCCATTGTACATGGAAGTACTAACATAAATAATAGTCCTTCAATCTAAATGTCAAATTTGTTCCTCAATGTAAATCACAGCGAAGTTATCAAGTTCCTAAATCATGTGAAATAAAAGTACTCCCTAAGACGCCTTCTGGTGTCATAATAAAAATTGGAAAATTATCTATGGAGATTCTGTGTGGTTGAATTTCAGCTGGGCAAGGGGGATCGCTATGCACCTTATTAATTTTCCAGAGCTTCAAAGGTATATTTTTCTTAGCACATCCAAACAACGACTGGGAAGGCTTAAACGGAAGGTGTCCAAGACCAAGTCTTAATGCTGGATAATTAATCTGCATTGTTCTAGCTGCTATCTTGAGTTAATGCACTCACATGTGTTCTCATCACTCGCCTAGCTTCTTGTTAAAGTTCCTGCCCGGTTAATTCTTCAATTCTATTTGTTAATGGATAGATCTATTAATGGATTCCATGAATTGAGCATTATCTTTCTCCTACTATTAGAGTCAACTGGTTGGGCTAGCATCGGATACTGCAGACTCTTAGTAGTGAGCGGTGATTTTTTTTTTTTTTTTTTTGATAGAAGAAGAAACTTATATTAGAGGAGAATAAGAATGAACAATGACTCTGAAGGATAATAAATCCTCAAGATTAGAATAAAATAGAAAAAAAGAACTAATGAAGCACTGTGCTCAGATCCTTTTTCAATTCTTCTAAATTATAATCATTGTAAACTTTAGTAGCGTGAACCCAACAAAAAAGTCTTCATTTGTAACCAACTTGTAGCCCTTTTAGCGACTCTAAAAATCCTCGAACTCTCTCTGCCTTCTTATTCTTCTTCTTTCTAGTAACATAGACCAGGTGTCAAAGTTTGGCATCAAAACGTGCAATACTAGGTTGGTAATCCCTCTCACCCTCAGGAGTAAAATCTAAAGTTGGATTTCCCAGAGAACTCAATATAGCATTAGCAGTGGGTATTGATTTATTTCACTGACAAAGATGCAAAGGATGCTGGTACCAGGATGAAGGAGAGATCAACCCTTTTATGATTAGGAAGGCCTTTCCCGAGAAACCTGTAGCTTCCTTGAACTTACCTGTACCTTGTGCAAAGTGTTTCAGAAAAAGTAATGTGGTCTCACGATCCAAATCTTTAGATCTATAAAAGAAGCTCACATCTTGACAATATTTTCCACCTGTGTGCAGCAAGATAGAACTCTTATACAAATTTTCTCTGGAAACCAACCTTTAAAAGACACAGAACTGCACTGCTTATCCTTGTAGAAATATATAGCACATTATCTGGGGAAAATCCTACCCTCTACCAGTGGCCTTTCACCGTTGACGCCAAAGGTGCCATAAATCTCCTGAGATGCGCATCCGCACTCCCCAGGCTAGTATGGTACATGAGCATGCTGAGTACTCATGCTTGATTTTCTTGTGGACTGATTTTGGTTGGATTCTGCTCCTTAAAGTCTAGGGTCAAGTTGAACCTTTCCACACATGGAAGCATCTTTTAAGATATTCAGTGGCTTAACAATGTTGTTGGAGGTTTTTCTCTCTCTCTCTCTCACACACAAATTTTTTTTTAATAGGAAAAGCAAGAAAAATCTCGTTTGAAGAGAGATCTGCGCCTCTCCCTTCTCTCTTGTGAGTGCTCTCTCTGATCTACCCTTTACCATTGGATCTACCCTTTGATCTATGACCGTAACCCCAACCCTTTCTCTGTCGATGACATATCCCTCTCTCTCGATGATACCTCTATCTCCCTCTCCCTCCCGGCGTTAACCCCAACCCTTTGCCTCAGCCGCCTCTGTCTTCACCTTCCTCCCAGCCCTCCGTGCCTCCGCCTCCGTCTCCGTCGTTAACCATTCTCTGCCCCATTCTTAGCTTAATTACCATTATTATTAAAATTAATCTTATTATCATCATCATCATCATCATCATCATCATTATTATTATTATTATCATCATCTTTAATATAATTTTTAATATTGTTAATTCTCTGCATAACATTAATAATTAATTATAATATTATTATTAATATTATAATTATTAATATTATCACTGTTATTATTATTAGGATTATTGTTGTTATTATTATTATTATTATTATTATTTTTATTACTAGGATTATTACTACTATTGTTATTACTACTATTATTATAAGTATTATTACTATTAGTACTATTATTACTAATATTAGTATAAAATATATTACTATGAACTTAAAGATACTAAAATTTAAAATTTTTCAAACTCGTAGCGGTATAATTGTAACATGAAATTTATTTTTTTATCATTATTTTATGTATATTGATATAGTTTGTTTATTTGTTTGCTTTTTTTAATTTTAATCGTTTTATATATTATTATCTAAAGAATTCCGCCACGGTCAATTCTAAATCGGGATAAAGGAGTAGGGTTGCGGTAAATTGACAGACAGCGTAAAATCTTTTGTCAAATAAAAAATATGAGACAAATATAAGAAAACATTTGGAGTGTTTCCCCCTCAGTGACGGTTGCATCGGATCCTGAGTGTAGTAGTAAGTTATCAAGGGACATTAGGATGCGGGTAAATAAGATAGCTCATGAAGATAGGATTCACTTAGTCACTTGGAATATAGGATCTCTGACCGGAAAGTTAGAAAAGAAAGGAGAATTAATGAATAAAAGAAAAAATTAATATCATGTTTCTCTAAAAAACGAAGTGGGTGGGAGAGAAGGGTAAAGTAATAGAGTCTTTGATATGCACTTAAAAAGAATTATTTTTGAAAGTGCATATTATTGGAAAGAGATATTTTAGAAGGATATTTAGAAACTAGTAAACAAAAAATATTTTAGAATAATAGTAGTTTCCTTATTTTAGTTGATTGCAATTTTTTTAAAATTTAGTTACTTTAGTTTTGGGCATTCTCCATAATATGAATGATTTTTGGGATTTGTTTTTAGTAAGATTTCTATTTTTTGTAAACCACAGTTTCCTCTATTTAAAGATGGTATGATCAATAAAGGGGCAAGTCTAATTTCTCATAAAAGAAATGTGATGAGAATCTTGTCAGAGAACAAGTTTTTAGCCGTCAAACCTAGAGTCTAAAAGAGGGAAAACTCTAGTGAGGAAGAGAGGAATTCTTGCAGAGTATCCATTGACTACATCTTGTGTTAGGGCTTATATCAATTTGATATCAGAGCCAACCATCATGGAAAATTATGCAGAATGATTTAGCCAGATGGAGAGATTTATAAGGGAATTCGAGCAACGAATGGAGCAGCGAATGCAGTAACTAATGGAGCAGCCACTAGCTAGGGTGGAGGAACTTTGGCAGTGCAACAAGAAGTTGTTGCAGTAACAGCAGACAACATTGATCTTGCTGATGCAAAGGTTTCAGGGAGAGTTGCAGGGGCACAAGAAGGTCCAAGAGGTGAAGAGCAGTAGCCACATCCTTGCAGACCAGGGGGAGGAAAGGAGTATTTTGCTGGAAGGAGGGACAGTCCATGTGGCTTGTACTACACATATAAAGAATCTGATTTCTAGTTGTTCTATTGGGGATCAAAACATGGTAATCAAGGAGGTTACAGTTTCTGAATTTTATAATTCAAATGCTGGTTCACTTCCTTGTTCAGATGTAGTTTTAAAGATAGGGAGCAATTCAAAAAAAGGTCTAGCAAGTGCAAAAAATAAAGTGCAAGCGTTTGCCTGTCTACAAGTGCAGTATCTTGTTACGGAAGCATGTTGATATGGTTCTAAATTTGCAGAAAAGGGAAATTTGTGAAGTCCAAAGAAGAAAATGAAGGAGGAGGCCTTCTGGGAGTTCTTGAAGATTTGAGAGGACTCATCCTAAATTCAAGCTTAAGGACAAGCTCTTTGTCCAGAGGGGAGTATTGATATGCACTTAAATAGAATTATTTTTGAAAGTGCATATTATTGGAAAGAGATATTTTAAAAGAATATTTAGAAACTAGTAAAAAGAAAATATTTTAGAACAATAGTAGTTTTCTTATTTTAGTTTATTGCAATTTTTTTTAAAATTAATAGTTACTTTAGTTTTGGGCATTCTCCATAATAGGAATGATTTTTTGGATTTTTTTAGTAAGATTTCTATTTTTTGTAAACCCTTGTTTCATCCATTTAAAGATGGTATGATCAATAAAGAGACAAATCTAATTTCTCGTAAAAGAAGTATGGTGAGAAGTTTGTTAGAGAACAAGTTTTTAGCCGTCAAATCTAGGGTTTAAGAGAGGGAAAACTCTAGCAAGGAAGAGAATAATTCTTGCAGAGTATCCATTGACTAGATCTTGTATTAGAGCTGATATCAGTCTTATGGTCATAAGTTTTGGTACATAAGTAAGGATAAAACTAAAAATGGTGTAGGAGTTATTGTACATAAAGACCTACTAGGGAATATACTAGAGATACAAAGGAAGGGAGATAGAATTATAGAATTATACTTGTCAAGTTAGTAAATGGAGAAAATGTAGTTAATATAGTTAGTATATATGCGTTTCAAATAAGTGTAGGCGTAATTAGTAAAAAATAATTTTGAAAAAAGTTAGATGAATTTATACGTCATACCTAGTAGAGAGAAGTTATTTATTGGAGGAGACCTAAATAGACATGTAGGAGAGAAAAAAGAGGGATTCGAAACCGTACATGGAAACTTTGATTTCGGTGGTAGGAATGAGGCATGAGGTACAATTTTAGAGTTTGTCGTAACATACGATTTAGCACTCTTAAATGTCTTCTTCAAGAAAAGAGTCGCATATGGTTACATATAGAAGTATGTCGAATACTAGTCAGATAGATTTTTTTCTCACTAGGAGAGGTGATAGAATGACCTGTAAGAATTGTAAGTTTATATCAGGAGAGAGTGTAGCGACTCAGTATAGACTTTAAGTTTTAGACATGCGTATGCCTAAAAGACAAACAATATCGACTATTTGTGGAGCCAATAATTAAGTGGTGGAACTTAAAAGCGAAAAAAGTGATGACTTTTAGGGACAAAATAATTGGAATAACAAATTGGTCTAATAATGATGATTTAAAAACAATGTAGAAAGAAATGTTTAATAATATTAAGTGTATATGTAGGGAGGTTTTTGGAGTATCTAAGTGTAGAGCTCTAATAGGCAAGGAGTCATGGTGGTGGAATAAGAAAATATAAACTGCTATTCGAATCAAAAGTGAGTGCTATAAGAACCTTAAAAGTGATCGTAGTACCGAGACTTATGAAAAATACAAAAGTGTAACAAAAGATGTGAAAAAGATTATCCACGAATCAACGAGTAAGGTGTATAATGAATTATATAAGAGACTGAAGACTCGAGATGGAGAAAGAGATCTACAGAATTGACAAACTAAGGTGAGGAAGGGAAAAGATCTAAATGAGGTTAGATGTATTGAGAGTGAAACTAATAGTACACTTATAAGGAACGAAAATATAAGAAAGCGTTGGAGGGAATATTTTGATAATCTGTTTAATATTGAGAGTACAATAGGTATAGTAAATATCACGATATCTGTAGAAGAAATTAATATAGATTTTAAATGTAAAATTTGTCCCCATGAAGTGAAGGATGCCCTAAAGAGAATGAAAAATAACAAAACCATAGAACCGGATGACATTCTTATTGAGATGTGAAAATGCGTGGGTGAATTCAATATAGTAATGTTAGCGGCTCTTTTCAATAAAATTTGGCAAACAAATAAAATGCCTCAACCATGGAGAGAGAGAGCACACTTGTCTTATTGTATAAGAATAAAAGAGACATAAAGATTGTTCCAATTACAAAGGAATTAAACTTATGAGTCATATTATGAAGTTATGAGAGAGAGTGAGAGTGTAGATTGAGACTGAAAATAAGTGCGTTTTAGAACCAATTTGGATTTATGCTAGGATAATCTATCACTGAAGCAATTCAGTTGTTAAGACAGTTGATAGAGACATTTAGAGCGCAGAAAAGAGAACCACATATGGTATTCATTGACAAAAAAAAAGTGTATATAGGATTCCTAGGGACGTGTTGTGGTGGACGTTGATGAACGAAGTGATCTCTTATAAATATATTAATCTTATTAGGGATATGTATGAAGGAGCTGTGATCAATGTAAGAACTTATGAGGGGTTTAAGCAATAGCTTTCAAATTAATATTGGGCTCCACAAGGTTCAGCATTAAGCTCTATACTATTTGTAATAGTAATAGATGAAATCATAAAAAAATATTCAAATAAAATATTATGGTGTATGATTTTCACAGATGATATAGTATTGGTTGACGAAACTAGAAAGTGCATTAGTACTAAATTAGAGTTATGGAAGGTCACATTGGAATCTAGAGGATTTAGATTGAGCAGTTCCAAAAATGAGTCTATGAGATGTAGGTTTAGTGGCAACTACCACGATGATAAAGAAACGATTAGATTAGAGGGAAGATAAGTATTAAAAAATGAACAATTTAGATATCTTGATTTTATTATTCAGAACGATGACAATATAGATGGGGATGTGAAAACTAAAATTTAAGCGGGTTAGATGAAATGGAAAAAAAAACGTCCCGAATTTTCTGCGATTGCACGATACCATTACATGTAAAGGGGAAATTCTATAGAACTGCAATTAGACCTCCGCTATTGTATGACACTGTGTGTTGGGTTATTAAACACCAACAAGAGTATAAAATGACTGTAGTTGAAATCAGGATGTTTAGATGGATGTGTGACAAAATTAGAAAAGAAAGAATTAGAAACGAAGAGATATGTAATAAGTTAGGAGTTAGTTTAATTGTAAATAAAATACGAGAGTACCGTTTGAGGTGATTTGAGCATATGCAACGAAAACCCAGGGATGCACTTGTTAGGAGGATCGAGAATTTAAATATAGAAAATTTAATAAAACGTAGAGGTAGTCCACTGAAAACTTGGATACAAGTTATCCGTAAAGACATGATAGTTATAGATTTAGTTTATGAAATGGTTTTAGATAGGAATGAGTGACGTAAGAAAATTCGCATAAATTGAGTCAACACTTTTTTTTTCCGGATATTTGTCATTCAAATGGTCGGCCACAAGTTTTGGGATAAAAAGCCTAGGTTGTTATTGTAAAAGCAAGAAAAACTTCTATGGCAGTGTGCACTTCTATAGAGTTACACAAGCAGAAAGCAACACAATTTGCAGCCTCTATTCTAGTGCATTAAGCAAAGGCTTGAAATAGACCAAAAAAGTGATTGTTTAAAAGTAAAAACAAGTAAATCAACAAAACCAGTTAGTGGAAGGAGTTTCATATTCATTTTAATATTTTTCCCACTTAAGAACCTATGCTGCAGATCATATTGGAGACTGTATATTTGGTTTTCATATTCTTATGTGGTCATTTACCTCATAATATATAGTGAATTTTTGGGAATGTGTTAAACTTAGGGTAACCATCCAAGACACGCTCCTTTTTCACTTATTATTTTTTTTTTCCTAGCTTCCTGGTTTTTTATAAAACATTTACTTGATTGGAGTTAATGTAAACATGAACTATTTTGTGGAGGCCCTGCAATCAACTATACTTCGAGGTTTAGTCGCCTCCTTTTCTTTAGGTATATGTCCACTTTGAAATGGTGTAATCTGAAAGCTCATTGTCAATGTGCCCTTTTGTTTCATGTTAATTAAATTTTCTTTAATTTTTGGTAGATTGTCTTTGTTACCAGAGTTAAGGTGTTTCTGCGGCTTCATAATAGAAATTTGTGGTAATTTAAAAGTGCACATGTTGTTACTGGCAGTGATTGGATTTGTATCTATCCGTTTTTTTCCTCTAATTTTTATCTTTTAAAAGAATCGCCTTTAGATGTGAAACCTGATTTTTTTGAGTTGTTCCCTTGATGAAATCCAGGGATCTTTCCTACAACTCCTTCTCTGGCAATCTCCCTCAGAGTTTCAAATCACTTTCAAGCCTAAAAAAATTGTAAGATGCTAATGCCATCTATAGACTGATCATTCTATTTCTTGTTGCTTATACCTTTTGTCTTTACAGGCATCTGCAAAATAACCAGTTCTCTGGTCCAATAGATGTACTTGCCAGCCTTCCCCTTAATGATCTGTAAGTGCACTGTAATATCTGTGTATTAATTATATAGGTCTTTTTTTTGCTTTAGTGAAACTGAAACAAGATACTTGTGTTTCTGTTCTGTTATGACTTCGTTTGTTTTGTAAATTCTTCATACTATTCTCAGTCTTCTAATTTTCAATCAAGTATGGACATATTTATTCATGTTCTTCTGGTGCTAAAATAAAAGCTTTTCTGGAGTTCTTAATTGTGGCCATCTAGGAAATGATCAGGTGAAGGTGATGTGAACCCGTTGGGTGTAAAAACCATAGAATCAACGAACAAGTTAATTTAGCCCAAAAATCGTCTCAACGAATTATCTGAACCGGTGGAATTAAAGACCTCAACCCTTGTCTTAAAGGAGGAAGAACCTAAGGTATATGACTTTAAACCCGTTTCTTACTAGAACAAGAACCTTGGTATAAAGATGGAATGAATGACGACACAACCTAGGTGATTCGAAACCTAAATTGATAAGTCAAAGAACTAAACAAGACTCCTATTTTTAATAAATTCAAAAGTTCTCAAAAGAACAAGACTTGTGTGAAAAAACCTCACAATTTTATTAATTCTCTCAAAGTTGTATTTTACACATGTGTAATGGCCTATTTATAGGCTAAAAGTAAAAACTAAATTGACAACTAAAAATTTAGTAACTCTTTAAACAATTAAAAAATAGAAAACTAAAATATAAATTATAAAGAAGAATTAGAAAACTAAATAAATCAAATTATTTTAACCAAGTCTCGCTGCTATTTTTCTTTATTTTCGTCCTCCCCTGGTTTTGAGTAGTTTTGGACCCTTTATTCTTTCAATTGGGCTTGTATGAGCATAATTAAAGTCCCTTTTGGTTTTTCATTCATTTGGACTCCAATTTTTTACTGTAAAATCTTCTGAATTAAGTTATTCAGTACTTTTTTGAACCTTTTAACTCGAGTCTTTGTAACTGGACCAACTGAAACTTGAGTTGGATCTTGTGAATTCCTTGCAATCTTGATGATCTCATCATTCCCCTCTTCTTGACAACGATTTGTCCCCAAATTGTCATCTGTGTGAAAGTGCATTCGCAACCGCATTTTGCTTAGGAAAAGTCTCAACCGCATTTTGCTTGGGAAAAGTCTCAATGAATTCAATCCATCGAACATGTCTCTTACCATTTTAATGAACTAACAACTCTTTGAATTTAATTCAAAAATAATTGTCTTGTGAAATTCAAAGAAAGAATAATAAGGGAAACAAAGACTGAAAATAACAAGGAAAATAAGTGAGAAATAAGGAAAATAACAAATTTGGAAAAATTCCAAATTAAGAAAGAAACAAATAAGAAATGGAATAAATAAAAAAATTGAATAAATAAAGAAAACAAAGAAGGTGAACAAATAAGGAAAAAGAAGAAATAAAGAAAGAACAACAAAAGGAAAGAAAAAAATTGGAAGCTGCCCTTTTTTTTAATCATTTTTTTTTTCACCGCCTTTTTTTTTTTTTTGGAACTATAGCAGCACAAGAAAAAAAAATCAAGGATGAAAGATACCAAAAAAAATAAATTAAACCCACGAATGAAGAATTTTGTTCTTTGTGATAAATTAAAATTGGAGATAATTTTAAGACCGAAACATAAATAAGATCAAAGAAAAATAAAAAATTATAGACAAGTATGAACAATTATAGATAAGTATGAACAATTCGAAGGGTAACCCGAAATTGTTCTGATACCAACTGATGTAAACCCGTTGGGTGTAGAAACTCTAGAACCCACGAACAAGTTAATTTAGCCCAAAAATTATCCCAATGAATTATTTAAACCGGTGGAATTAAAGATCTCAACCCTTGCCCTAAAGAAGGAAGAATTTAAGGTATATGACTTTAGATCCGTTTCTCACTAGAACAAGAACTTTGGTATAAAGATTGAATGAATAACGTCATAACTTAGATGGTTCGAAATCTAGATTGATAAGTCAAAGAACTAAACAAGGCTCCTATTTTGAATAAGTTTAAAAGTTTTCAAAAGAACAAAACTTATGTGAAAAAACCTCACAATTTTATTAATTCTCTTAAAGTTATATTTTACACAATATGTAATGGTTTATTTATAGGCTAAAAGTAAACACTAAATTGACAACTAAAAATTTAGTAACTCTTTAAACAGTTAAAAAATATGAAACTAAAATATAAACTATAAAGAAGAATTATGAAACTAAATAAATCAAACTATTTTGATCAAGTCTTGTTGCTATTTTTCTTTATTTTCGTCCTCCCTTGGTCTTGAGTAGCTTTGGACCCTTTATTTTTTCAATTAGGCTTGTATGAGCATAATTAAGGCCCCTTTTGGTTTTTCATTCATTTGGTCTCCAATTTCTTGTTGTAAAACCCTCTGAATTAAGTTATTCAGTGCTTCTTTGAACCTTTTAACTCGAGTCTTTGTCACCGGCCCAACTGGAACTTGAATTGGATGTTGTGAATTCCTTACAATTTTGATGACCTCATCAGAAGGTGTATAGTCTCTCTGGAACTTTGGTGTACTTATGAACAATTACAATGAAGAAATTACTGCTCTTATCTGCTCTTGCCTTGCTGGAACATGGAAATCTGTTTCACATGCCACACACACACATAGAAGAGAGAAGCAGATATGTTCAAGCGAGCACCAAAGGATGCAGCACTTAGAAACCTACACTAGTGACGAAGAATCTACAAAGGAGACTGGCGTCAGAGTCCACACCCAAAATGATAACCAAAAATAAAGATTCTGAAACCAGAAATTATCCAAGTCACACCATAATTTCAAATACTTTTCTGTTTCTCTTTCTCTATATCACACCAACAAAAATTTAGATAATGGAATCAAATGAATCTGTTTCCTCTTTGCTATACATACCTTGTAGCATTTCACGTGCATAATTCACTATGTACACTCGAGTAGGCACATGATGGATATTAAGATTAGCCAGAAGCTGTAGCCCAGGAGCAGCGCAGGCAAAGATAATGTACTGTTTTTGCTTCTCTTTTGAACATTGATACCAGTTCACAAGTGCAATTCCTCTTCTTTGGATATTATCTCGAGTCAAAGTTTGCCCCCAAAATGTTTCCTGCATAAAGAAAACAATTTTATGAGAAGTTAGGAATTCTCATGTAATATGGTGTTACACATGGAATCAAGAATAGTTGAAATGTGCCAAGGGAGATGATTATGTCATTCACAACCTTTTTGTGTTTTACAAATTTTGCATATCTATTCATCGAGTCAGTCAATTCATTAGCTCTAGATGTGTTAACTTCTTGTGGATTTCATTTTTCTTGCAAAACCATTGATAATTTTATTTTTATTTTGTAAGAGACTGTAATATTTTTTTTCCCTAAATTATATGGTAGAAAAATAATACATCAGAAACTATCAAAAATGTTGGTAGTTGAAAATTGACTGAACTTCTGCAGCAGGAAAGGAGATTTAGTGTCAGCATGATTAGTGGTTGCGTTTGACTTAGAGTCATGTGGATATTTTTATTGTAACATTTATTCACACCTTCATTCAAATATTTTTCAATGCTGAAATGCTAAGTGCTATAAATTTAATAAAAGCACATTACTCCGTTTTATAAATTTTTTTAAGCAATTGGTTGTTTCACATGGTTCAAAGTCGGATGTCTTAGTCTAATACTCCATGTGTTTGGGACTTTCTTATAAATTGTCTAGAAGCCAAATATAAGTGGGAATGTTAGGAGATATAGATTCAATAAAACCTCCTTATTCCATCAGTCTAAGCTTTTGGAGCAGTTTGTTGTTTCCATAAAATGCAATGAAATAAAATTTGTTGATACCTTCTTGTATGCTTCATATTTTAGCACCCTTTCTTTTGGACTAGAATAAAATGTTACTTATTCTAACTACTGTTATTACTTCTTTCCATGGCAGGAATGTTAAAAACAACAAGTTTACTGGGTGGATTCCTCAGGAGTTGGAGGATATAGATAACTTAGAGTAAGTACACTGGAGCTATATTTGCTTGCTGATTTTTGGTCACACGTGTTTTAATTTATTTTTATATACATGTATTTATCTTTTATGAAGGACTGGGGGAAATTCTTGGTCTGATGGACCAGCTCCTCCTCCTCCCCCTGGTACACCACCGATATCAAAATCAGAGGGCAAGTCCAAGGGTGAAAAGAAATCTAGTACAAGTGGAGTTGCTGTAGCTGGGATAGGAATAGGTATTTTGGTTGTTCTGGCTGCCTTAGTTGCCCTACTTGCAAGAAAATCGAAAACCCCTTCTTCTCATTATCTTGAAGATGAAAGGTTTAGCCAGAGTAGAACATTTACGCCCCTTGCATCCCAAGAGTTATCAAATGACAGACGCGATGATGTACGCATGGACTTCAGAGGTAATTCTTGCCTTGTTAAAACACTTGTCACTGAAAATTTAGTAAACCTCGGGTGATGAAATATTGTTATAAATTCTTTCTACTCCTGTTTCCTCTTGCCATCAGAAGCTGTGCGATTTGCCTAATTTAATGAATGCATGCTTTCCAATTTCCAGTAGTCATCTTTTACATTTTTCTTTGGTATCATGGAATCTGATTTTTCTTTGTTATTTTTTCTGGGTTTATTGGAATAGTGATGGAAAAGTGGCAACTAAAGGAACAAAGTGCCATCCAAGCACATAGATAAATTTACCTGAAGCCAAACCAGCAAGATCTGCAAAATATGGATCCTGAAAGAAGCTCCAATTCTCTTAATAAATCTTAGGTTCAAATTATGAAACTGACCTTTACGCTGACATTAGCTTATTGTGCTACATCCTCACATGCAAAAAAAGAAAAAAAAGGGAGATCGATAGATTCTTGTTCTCTTTTGTTTTTTATTTTCCTGCAAAGGTAGAAGTTCTATTGACCTGAAAACTTAGTCCTCTTGGAGCCTTATACTACCTAGTAAATTGCCAGAAACAGTATGCAAGCTTCTAGAACTTTAGTTTATCAAAATGAAGTTGATGCTGGCATCCCCATTCATCTCTTTCACACGAAGCATCTTAACTAATATTTTCCTGGTGACAGAGAGTCCCACCCAAATTTGCTTCATATTGCTAGGATAAAAAAATACCACTACAGTGGAGCTTAAAATGAAAATACCATTTTACATCCAAAAAAAAAAAAAAAAAAAAATAGAGCCAGGAAAATCCGTTCTTCCTGATCTTGCTCTACACATCAACCAACGGTGAAGTTTCCAGCAAGAGATGCTGTAAATAACTGCCACTCGAAGTCCTGAGTATGAGTTATACTATTAAAATGAATAATCCCAATTAAACACATCCCCTTACAAACAGAAATGTAGAAACTTTGATAAAATCATTCTTCTCATTAGCAGGAGAAAATCTGGGACTTGATCATCCAGCATGGTCTTCATCACAAACCTAAAACAAAATATTATTAGAGGTTAGTTAAATTCTCTCTTATAAATTTTGAAAGGCTTACCCCCAATATGACTGCATTAGAAGACCACCAAACTATAGGAAAGTTGCAAATTTTCCTTCTTTTTTTTGTTGTTTTGGGTAAAGTAATCCTCCCATCCATAGAAAGATTACTTAGACCTAGTGAAATACTTGTGCCCCAAAGATGCCTAGTTTTTTGACTCTTACTGCAAGTTTGTGCTCATTCTGCCTCTCTTTTGTGTAAATAAAACAGTTCTAAAATTATTGTCAATGCACAAGGTATATCCTACTTTCCTTTTTAGATCTAAACTCATACTAGAAAGTAACCCTTCTTGACCTTCCCCACAGCCACAAGCCTCCAGGTGGGTAGAAGTGAAATCATTTTTTATCACAGAAAAAAGTAGGGAAAGCAGCTGCCTCATTCTTCAATTTATCAACCATTACATCCTTCCTTAAGGAAATCTTGATCTTTCACTAGCCATTGGCACACCATATAATATTGTTGTTACTCTTTTCAGTTTTTTTTTTTTTTTTAAATATGATTAATTTTTTCTTTTTGTCTCTCCATTTCCCCTTTCCACAATCGTCCTGGGTCTTGTGCCATGAGTCAAGTGCAGTTCCCTTTTTTTGTTGGGCTTTTGGTATCAGCTTGACATCTTCATTTAGCTTGCCTTTTTGTTAGGTTTCTATAATGGGATGCATCATTCTCTTTGTCAGTTTAGGTTATGGCAATGCTGTTCCTTTTTGGAAAAAATGTGCTTATTTTATCTTTATATAGGAAATGAGCTGATCAGATGCCATATTTGTTTTGCAGATCTCCGATCATTTGATTCGTCATCTTCACTTGACATTAAATCTTTGCAGAAATCTCCTTCAATTGGAATGAAGCCCCCACCTCCACCACCATGTTCCAAGTCTTTTAGTGACAATGAGTTTGCCAACCGTCCGAATGTCAAAAGAAGCGTTTCTTTCCATGCTGTTGCTTATTCACTGGCAGATTTACAAGCTGCTACAGGAAATTTTGCAACGGGCCGCCTTCTTGGTGAGGGATCGGTTGGACGTGTTTATAGGGCCAAATATGCAGATGGGAAGGTATGCAGGACTACTTTTACTCACATTTCAATTCAGTCCTTTTGATTTTCCATTTGTTCTTGCATCATGCAAATAATATTCTAAAATGTCCTTCTCACTGGGCTAGGAATGCCACTTAGTTCCTTAAGATACAATTATAACCCAAGTTTCTCACTCAAGATGACCTTAGGAAATTCTTAAATTTATGTTGTGCTACTGACAGTTTAACAATACATGCACAATTAAATTTCTTAAGCCATGTTAGAGACTCCCTTAAGGTCTGCTAGATTTAGTCCAGTTCCATTTTTCTGTATCTGCATGGCAGAAATAAATCAGAGTTCCAGTTTCGTGAAAATTAGAGTGCACACCAAGTCACCGATGGAAAAAAAAAGGACAAGCTTGTTATCTGTATCGGTTCCAATGTTTTGCTGCACAAAGTCACAATTGTTCGAGGAAATAATGCTGATTTCATATTGCCTAGGTCATTATCGCATGTTATTGAATGATAGCTAAACTTGAACACTAAAAATATAAAATGTCAATGATCAGAAAAAATATTTTAACAGTTCTGAGACGAGTCAGACGTTTTAGACAAATACAACTTTTTAGGCGCTATGACAATTTTATCTAGGGAGAAAAAAATGCAGGTCCACCACTAAATATTTGAATAGGATAGAAAAAGCAGATGACCTCAAGATAAATACCTTCAACATAATGCATCAGCAAAAGTTCTTGAAATTGCAAATTTACCCTCAACTGATTTGTCTGAAATACCCTTTATTTGTGTCTCTCTTCACCAACAAGATCTTGGGGCACGATCTCATAGCTTTAAGTGTGTTTGGGAAGAAAAATCATTTTCGGAAAAAAAAAAGACATCTTCAATCATTTCTGATTTTGATATTCCTGATTTCTGCTGCACTTTCTCTCCATAATTTCTGCCGATTTTGGAGAGAAATTTGAAATGATTGTTGTTTTGATTATATGAAAGTTAATAGTGATAATCTAGTGCTGTTGTTTTGTGATATTATGACAAGGAGGACGATGAAAGAAGAAGAGGATGTATTAGTCTTAATCTATTTTATAGGATGACTGTAAGATCTCCGAGATCTTGGCAGACCTGTTCTAATCAAGTCTACAATCACATCTATGTGATTAGAATCAAATTCGGAGACTTGAGTAAATCCCATCATTGACACTCTTGTTGCATTCTATTATGCAAAACTTCTTGGAGAGAGATATTTAAAATGATTGATGATTTGATCATATGAAAGTGAATAGTGATAATTTAGTGCTGTTGTTTTGTGATATTATGACAAGGAGGTCGATGAATTCAATGAAAAAGAGGAAGAGGATGTATTAGTCTTAATCTATTTCAGTTGTAGCTGAAATGAAGATACTCAGATGGATGTGTGGTAAAATTATAAAAGATAGGATTAGAAATGAAGAGATGCGTATTAAGTTGGGAGTGAGTTCAATTGTGGATAAGATCAGAGAGTATTGCCTAAAGTAGTTTGAACATGTGCAACGAAAATCCAAAAACGCAATAGTTAGGAAATATGAGACCTTAAATGTAGGAGATTTAGTGAAACGTTGGGGTAGACCGTTGAAAATCTAGATACAAGTTCCGTAAAAATATGAGTGTCAAGAATTTAGTTAAGGAGATGACTTTAAATAAGAATGAGTGATGTAGGAGAATCCAAAACAGTTAAACCATATCTTTTATTATTTTAAGTTTGTATGAATAGTTTTTTTTTTTTCTTTTTTCATAATTTTTATTTTTTAGTATTATCTTCTTTATTTTTGTTTTCAAATATTAATTTTATATTTTTATGTTTTTCTTTTATCCTATATTTGTCTCTCAAACGGCCGATCCCAAAATCTGGGATTAAAGTTCAGGTTATTGTTGACTGTAAGATCTCCAAAAGAGCTTGGAAGACCTGTTCTAATCAAGTCTACAATCACATCTCTGTGATTAGAATCAAATTCAGAGACTTGAGTAAATCCCTACAATCACATCTCTGTGATTAGAATCAAATTCAGAGACTTGAGTAAATCCCATCATTGACGCTCTTGTTGCATTCTATTATGCTAAACTTGATCAATATCAAACCTATATGGCATCTATGGGAATAGGGTGGGGGGAGATTAGTGTGTAAAGAATTGAGAATTTAGTGGCTTGGATATAAATTCTTCCTTGGTTCTTTAAAATTTTGAGCTGATTGTGTTAGCACAATTTATATAACTACCACAAAGAAAGGAAGAAAAGAACTGAGATTAAATTTATCAGCTTCTCCACATTTCTTCCGTTATTCCAACTTCATAGCCATTGCAAAAAGAACAAAATGGGTACTCAAGCTTCCACATAAAAACCATAAAAATAAATATAAAATGAAGTAGTGGAGTTTAGAGTAGTGTTAAGCCATAAGTGTGTTTTGATCCTTTTGTTTAAAAGTGAATCTAAGTAGTTCGAGGTTCGCCTCATTGGAAAGACCTACTTTTGTCAACCGGTAGAGATTAAGGAGGGGAGATGTCTTGTTTTGATCTCTTTAGGTCCGGAGTGTACCATGTGGCTGGAAGGTTTGTTGGATAAAATTCTTAATAGTTTGGGTACTCTATTCAAAGCTGAATCCTTAGAGAAGAAGGCTGCATCATTTGGGTAATTGGCGATAGAGCAGGGCTTAGGGCTGTTACACTAAACGAGCCGAGTTCGAGCCGCTCGGTCAATGGCTCGACTTGACTCGAGTTCGACCGAGTTCAAGTTGAGTTCGAGTCAAGTTCGTCATGTATTAAGTCAAGTTCGAGTAGTATAATTTTAGACTCGAAAACTTGACAAATAACCCGATTACATATATTAATATATATTATATATATTTATATATAATTATAATATAAAAAATAAAATAAAATAAAATATATTAATATATTATATAATAATGGAGTTTTCGAGTCGAATTTGAGTATTTTGTTATATAGTCGAGTCGAGTTCGAATCCCTGTTATATACTACTCATCAAGTTTGAGTTGAGCAAAAAAATCAAGTTCGAGTTCGAGTTCGAGAATAGGGATACTCGGGATCGACTCGGATCGAATACACCTCTAGTTGGGCCGGCTCATTTCTGGAGATCACATGCTATCTTGGTTGTAGAAGTAAGACTAAGAATAGTGTGCCTTGTGGATTTAAGTTGCAAAGATGGACCTCCCTCCATCAGAACCTTGAAGAAATTATGCAGCAGGGAAACAGTTCAAGCCTTAGCTGAGAATTCCATTGTGAGAATTGAATTGTTGCTGAGAGTTGAGGGAGATGAAAAAGGTTCATAACAATGAAGTTCCTGGCAGAGTTGCTCTTAGGACCAGTAAGTTGAACCAAAATCTGATATACGGCGAGAGTAGTTCAGAAGGTAAAGTAACAGTCCTGGGTCGATGTGGGGAAAGGGGGTATGGCTGGAAAAAAGTTATTTTACGGCATTATTTCCTCAAAAATTTAAACCCTCCCACCCTTCTGCATTGGAACCTCTCCAAGAATCCTTGACCACTTTTCTAGAATTTATATGAGAAAGCCTCATTTCTCAAGTCTTAAAGGTGTGGGACTCCAAGTAATATGATTAGATTCCAAAAGGATAGGGAAATGATCAGAGGTGTTTCAGTAAGGATATCATGTCTAAGGTTAGGAAAAAGGACTCCTGGTCATTAGAATAGAGAAAATGACCAATGCAGGATCCAGCTTTACGCTCCCAGGCATGGACCTGTAAATTGAGCATTAGACAATAATGTCCTTCAATTCACACTTCCTAATATAAGCATCAAAGTCCAACATACTGGTAGTCCTGGTCCTATTAAGCTTCTCTGAAGGGAATCTTACTACATTAAAATCTCCGCCTAGACACCAATTCAAGGAACATAAGCTACACAACACATACAACTCCTCCCAAAAGACTGACAAGACCTAGAAGTGTTCAGACCATAAAAGGAAGTAAACCAGCATTTATGAAAATCCCTAACCTGAAACTGAATAGACAAAGAGAGGAGCAACTCCAAGGATGAAGATACACCCTGGAGCAATCCAATCAAAGGTTATTGATGAATCACCCAGGAAGACTATCAATCCAATTAAAGGTTGTAATATCCCAAATGACAATAATCTCTCCTGAAGAACCATAAGAATGAAGATACTCAACAACCCCTAAATCTAGAATCCCAATTTGAATTAACAATACTAGCATCCACCTAGCTTAAATTCCTGGATAAAGATGATACGAGGAGCAACTCTAAGGATCATATCTCTAACCTTTCTTATTTTTCTTATCGCCTAAACATTTCAAGTAAGCATCCTCACTAAATGCTTGATCTTCCCCAATTTGAGACTCTAGAGCCTCCTCACCCGACAACATCTTATACTTGTTCTTCTAGTAACATAAACCAAGCAGGTAAGACTGACTTCGACAGGTGCAACACTAGGTTCACCTAACCTCTAGTCCAATTTATTGAAAAAGATTGTTCTCGACTATCTCTCTCACCCTTCAGTGCATTAGCTAAAACAGGATTACTCGAACAAGTATGGGTCACCTGCAAATGTCTGACAAATGCCAGGCAGAGTGAACATTTTCATTATGATTGGAAGAAGACAGACACATAATAGTACTCCTAGCAGATTTATGTCACAGAACATCTTGAAAATCAACATGTTTCTGTGAAAAAGAATTTGAAAGCAAAGGTTTTCTACTTTCTTTAGGACTACAAATCTCCATGATGCTTAAATGTATTGGAACCAATATCTTGTTGAGCTCAAAGTATGCAGCATCATCATTCTGAAAACATCTGCCCCAAAACAGAATCAGCTAGCTTAGTTTCCTCATTTAAACCCTCATCAACTTTCTCATTTGGGTTTTCATCCTCAAATTCTGTGATTTCCTCCAAAAGCAGATCATAATCAGATCCCATCGACTCCGCAGATCTTCTTTCACAGTTCCTACTCATTCCTTTACCATCAGATACCTCAAAATTCTACACAACCGTCAGCTAAACCATCTAGATCAGCAACCTGTTTCAGCAGATGACATGACACCACTTTCGCATCTTTAATTGACCCAGTCAACTGCTTCTTGCCACCAATCTAAGCCCCAATATGTTCTCCAAGTACCCTCATGATATTTGATGGTAGCAGCAGAACATCTGCCGTAGACATTCAGTGGAGAAGCTTTATTCCTAACTGAAGGGACTCTATTTGAACAATGTTGGGCTGTAACCTTGGTAAACCACCTTCTAGGCTATTCTTAGGTAACCAATAAGGCACACAAAATGCTTGAATTGTGTTCTTCTTCATAGAGGAGAATAATTTGTCTAACAAGTAACGTGGTTTCCTTTCCTAATCAATCTGGACTTTTAACAATTATTTTCCATAAAAAACCACTTTTTATTTTTATGTATTTGGGTTGGACTAAAAAATAACATGGAGCCGAGGATTATATTATAAGGATGGGCCCAAAGTGGTCCTTACTTAGTAAAGGCTTTAATAAAGGGAAGTGGGCTTTCAAAAAACAGAGAGGTCCAACACCTGATTGTGGGATGATTTAGCCAGGATATCAGTACATGTATTTAGTCCTCTGGTAATGTCAGTGAGCTGACATTATTAGTCTTGATGAGCAAGAATTTTACTGTCTTTTACCAGTCTTGCTTGATTGTGCAGGGATGAATTTTTTCCTTGGATAGCAATTCACTACTAGGCTTGACCTTGACGCCACAAAAGCTTAGATATATCAATTTCTTGTGCAATTTTCATGCCATGGTAGAGAGCCATGAGCTTTACTTGAAAGATGCCCACCTCTTTCCATGTTTCCCATGAAGCTTACAACCTAGTTTCCTTGATTATCTCTGAAAAGGCCCCCTTCCCCCCTCCCCAAAAAAAAAGCTTCTCCATTCCCAGTAGTAGGGCTAAACCTACCATCAATGTTGAGCTTAGCTGTCCTCAGGGGGTACTCTTCATACTGTGGGGCTCTTTACCCATGTACCCTTCTGAGATATTCCTCTCTTTCCACAATATCACTGGTTCTCTGTATTTCTACTTCCCTGCTATCTGCCCATGCCCAACCATATACAACTGTACATTGTACACTTCATTAATAGGAGAGTGGATGAACATCCCAAAATAGTTCCTCATTGTCATCTAGGACTCCAATTAGTCAATTATATCATCTTGAGATTCCTGATGAATGGATGAAGTATTTAACCTGGCTGCATATTCTGAAATAGTCATGAATACGGAGAGCATATTTGTGCTTGATATTGCAGTACATCCAGGTTTATTGCTTCGCAAAAAACGAAAACCTCACCCTATCTCAGGTGAATTCCTTAACTGAGTCATTTGATCTGTGACCATTTTTATCAGGTTTTGGCTGTTAAAAAGATAGACTCCTCACTCATTCAAGGCTTGGGAGCAGACAAATTTTCAGAAATTGTGATGAACATATCGAAGCTGCAGCACCAAAATCTTGCTGACCTTGTTGGTTATTGTTCGGAACAAGGGCAGAACATGTTAGTCTATGAATATTTTCGCAATGGTTCACTTCATAAGTATCTGCACCTGTCGGACGGCTTCAGCAATCCACTAACATGGAATACCAGAGTTAAGATTGCTTTGGGCACAGCTCGTGCTGTTGAGTAAGACATCTCTCTTCTCCTTTGCTGTTTTCTTTGTTTTTTAGTTTCAGTGTTTCTTCTTCTTTATAATTAGTTACAAACAAATTTTTGGCTGTACGTTGGATCCACCTGGTTTGCGTGATATAATGTAATTTCTTGATTTTGGTCAACTTGTAGATATCTGTGAAGAGGGCACATGCTTGTATTTAGTGGAATCAATTTGTTGCATACCTAAGAAGCCATATTATATGTCATTTTCTCAACTATATTTGTTGGCTCTCTGGGGAGTTCCGCTCCCAAATTTATTTCCATGACTTCTGGGTGCAAAACCATCTAGCCAAATTGTCATAAAGTTTATCATCAAAAAAAAAAAAAAAAAAAAAAAAATCAAAGGACTACCAAAAAACTGAGTGATGGCAATAAATATGATCATAAACATTTTATTTTTTCTTTTCAACTTCAATTACTCCTGAGTTTATGCATCTGGAGTTGAGATCTCAGTGTTAGCTGACCTCATAAATGGCATAAAATGCCTGTCCAGAAGTTATAAATGTCAGAGATAGGTGTTTATCTATGTCTCAGTACTGGCTGCTCATGCAGTTTCCTGTTTCACAGTGATTTGCAATCGAAAAACTTGAAGGTCCTTGTTAAATTGGTTTTTCTGCATGTTTACACTTCGAATTGGCAAAGTTGTAAATGTGCCAATGTTTTTGTTTTATAATTTTATTCCTGCTGACATGATACAAAGTGGTGCACATGATCCAATGCCATGTAAGGTTCTTTTTTTTTTTGTGTCCAGAGCATCATTATAGTTGAATCTGACACTCTCAAGTTTTTGTATTCACTATTTAATGATAGTTTCACCATGATCACCTTTGATTGTTGGAAGCCAACTGAGATCTTTTGGCCATTTAACTATTCTAGGTACCTCCATGAGGTCTGTTCTCCACCTTCTATTCACAAAAACATCAAGTCCTCCAATATCTTACTTGACTCTGAGCTCAATCCTCACCTTTCTGGCTGTGGTTTGGCAACCTTTCATCAGGTAATACTATTGTCATGAAATTTCTATTGTATTTTTTTTTTCCTTAGTGACACGTTCTGAATTAATTAATGGACCATGTTGCAATTTTTCCCAATGAACTTGAACTAAAATTTATCCTCAATATTTAACAAACCCTGTATTTGATTAAATCATTTTCTGAATGATTAGCTTAATTTGTCTGTGGATTGTCAGTATTCAATTCTAGATCAAATGCATAATCTATCAAGCATGATTGTTAGCTGCTTGCTAAACAAATTGAAATGCATGCAAATACTGGAGTGGGCTACTGGGCTTTGAGTCCTGCTTTTGTTTGTTTGATCTATAGGTGCGGTGAATTTAATTTAATTTTTCCCAATGAGGCATATCTAATTTTGTGTGATTTTTAGATTTATATCGTATTATTAGTTGCAGTTCTGAAGGAAACAACCACTTGTTCATTGAATGAAACATGGACTAGTCTTCACTCTATGATTTATCAACTAATGTAAAGACTGGACCTGAAGTTTGTCCTGTTTATGTTTAAATTTTCAGACAGACAGAAAAATCACAAAAAAGTCACCAAAAGTCTGCCACTCAAAAACAGTGCAGTCCAGGGTGCAAATATATATGTACACACACTGACACACACACTGCACATATATACAGTGTTACCTGTTCATTGGTTGCTGCATTATAATAATTCAAATTGTTAAACTTCTCGAATGTTTTATAATTTCCATTATTTGATGGAAAGACTTCACAAGTAATCTCTTCTATATCCTTCAGATCACAATGCTTTATGTGCTTGTTTGCATGACTTGCAACGGAGATTTATGCTGGCTGGTGCCACAGAGTCACATACATGCTAGCTTTGAGCATCTTAAAAGGAATGCATCAAAAAAGGGTTGAACTGTGAACTCATGGTGGAGATAACCTGTTATTTTGAATGCATGTTAGTGAGCTAAGGGGTTGCATTAACTTCTAAACATCGTCTGACTGTTACTGAGGCTTTTTCTTCCATTCCCCACATATGATCAAGTATTAAACATGTGGTACAGAAATGTAATACATACATAGCATTGCATTGAGTCCCTGTAAACTATGATTTCCATTGAATAATTCTTTGTGCTTTCTTTTATGCTTTATGGACTTGAGCATTGGAATGGCATTAAGTACAAGTTCAGTTAGTGGACACACCTCTTCTCGGCTCTTGTTTTGAGAGATTTCTCATTGAAGTGCATAACATCCTTAGACGTACCTATCTAATGCTGAGTTGACATCTATGATTAGCTGATATGGGTGAGAGTTCATGTGTAATTGAGATAGCGAACAATGTACTCGAGGTGGTAAATGTCTTGGCTTATAAGTTTGAATTTATCCAGTACAATTTGCAAGGTTATGGAAATTTGTGTATTGGTGCAAGTGCGGGAGGTCAACATGTTGGACAAAGGGTAGAATGGAGTTTTGAGGAAGGAGCTGGCTAAGCTGATTGGCTTGGATGGAATTCATTGAGGTGAAAATTAAAAACAATTTGGTTGAGGGTGGGATAATAGAGTACTTGCTTTTTCTGCATGTGTTTGATAGAGATAATTTAAATAGCAAACTTAAATGAGGATGTGATGTATATAGCAAAAAAAGGAGACAACTGAAGTGATTTGTTACTTCTTTAGGAATCTTTACTTGGAAGAACATAAGTGTTGATTTAGAATTGTTGGATGAATTTCTATTTATTTATTATTACTAGGCGAGGACATAACCTACTTGAAAGGCCTTATGAGGAGGATGAGATCTTTTTTTTCTGTTTTATAACACTTGTAGACATGAACACAGAGAGAGACAGAGAGAGAGAGAGAGAGAGAGAGATGCACTTCCTTTTTTTTTTCTAAGACTTTGTTTTGTAACTTCAGCGTACAAGCCAGAACCTTGGGGCCGGTTATAATGCTCCGGAGTGCACTATGCCATCTGCTTATACACTAAAGAGTGATGTTTACAGTTTTGGGGTGGTCATGTTGGAGTTGTTGACAGGTCGGATGCCATATGACAGGTTTGAAACATTTTACAGGTTGTATATTTATTTTATTGGGCTGTGCCATGTAGACTCCATACTTATATCTTCTGCCGCCTCTTCAGTAAAAAATCAAGACCTGAACAATGTCTTGTTCGATGGGCCTTCCCACAGCTCCATGATATTGATGCATTGGAAAAAATGGTCGATCCTGCTTTGCGTGGATTGTACCCTCCAAAGTCTATCTCCCGATTTGCTGATATTATTGCTCAATGCCTGCAGGTAAGAATCATGCCTCCCACCAAACCTTGCACCCAGAAATAAGATAAAAAAGAAACAAAGTAGATGATTCTAGTAATTTAGTAAAAATGACTCATTGAGGTTTAGACTCTTGAATGTCCTGCTGTCAGCTTATTTGGGACTACTTTCAATCTTGACATTTATTTATTTTTGATGATCCTTCAATTTCATCTCTACATAATTGCAGTAGGAAGAACCAAGAGTGACATGTATTTTGTGCATTTCTTGTGTAGTCTGAGCCTGAATTCCGGCCACCCATGTCAGAGGTAGTGCAATCGTTAGTCCGGTTAATTCAGAGCTCACCAAGCATGAACGGAAGAGGAGATTTCAGTCTCAATTCTTCTTGGCATACCGATGATTTTGACTACTAGTTCATCTTTTGATTTTATTTTATAGGTACAAAAGGATCGTAGCTTAATGTTTCCATTTCTTTGCCATTTAGGTTTTGTTTAGTCTTGGCAGAGTGCTTCAAATGTTCATTTCTTATAATTATATAGTTTTCTTCTTAGTTGAGACTGTATGTAAAATTAAGCACCCTCCTTTGAGACTTGACATGATACTGTTATTTGTATATTTTACTTTTTGGGTTGTGCTCCTAGTTGGTGCTTAGGGTCCTTTCCCTCTGCATATTTCATCCTTATTTGACATAATAGAGCAATTTTAAATTTAGTTAATATCTTGTACAATATTGTTTAATAATTCTACAGAAGGCATCATCCTTGTTAAAGTAATAATAATACATACTTTTTTTATTTATATATTTAAATATTAGATTTTGTTGAAAAATATATTATGTTTATTTCTATAAAATGTTTTCTTAATCACTGAAATGTAATTACAAAATAATTTTAATGTTATAGTAATTAGTCACTTGAGCAAAATGTTATATATAATTTGGTTATGCAAGCTTTTTTCTTAAAATATTTTAATTTCAAATAAAAATAATTTTTTGTTTCAAGCATGCAATTTATTTTTTAATTACCTTTGTCGCAGTAAAAAAGAAAGGGGGGGGGGGGAGGGAAATGGGATGATGGTCCATTCCAATGGGCCTGAGGCCTGGAGGAGATCAGATCTGTAGGCCCTTGGAAAACGCAGGCATATGGCTCATTCAATAGAAATATAATGTTGTTGATGTTGTTGGTATTTATTTTTATTTAATATAAATAAATATAAAAATCATTGATATCTATTAATCATATTGGATTTGACAAATTTGATTTGAGTTTGGTTGGATTCTTAAGTGGTAAAATTTTTTTAATATCTATTTTTGTCATATATAAAACTAAAATTTGAGACTTTAGTGGAGCAATACCAGTGTTCGACCTGTATATTAATCAGGTGTTGAAAATACAATGGAAATATACTAATGAGCTATAGCTTAATTGACATAATTTCTTTTCCTCATAAAAGTCTCAAGTTCAAATCTCCCTATATATCAAAAAAAAAAAAAAAAAAGGAAATACAATAATAGGGATGCCCGGATATGGCTTCAAAGAATATATTTCATAAAATAATCATGTATAAGTTGGTTGTTATACTATTTGTTAGCCATTTTTTTTTTAAATAGATTCGGACTAGTAATATTTCTAATTTATTTAATATAGAGGTTTGTTTTGTTATGTACCTTTGAGTTCACGGATCTCTAATCGAACAAAAAATATATTATATATTTTCTACTTTTGTTAATCAATCATAAAATATTTAATATAATGAAGATCATTTTTGTACTTTTTTCAAGAAAGACAATGGTGAATTACCATTCGATTAAACCAAATTGTTAATTTTTCTTTGGTAAAATATAAAACCTAGGGGTATATTCGAATCGAGACAATTCTGAGTATCCTATTCTCAAATTCGAATTCGAATTTTTTAACCAAACTCGAACTCGAAGTCGAACTCAACGAGTAATAAATAATAGGATTCGAGCTCGACTCGATTGTATAGTGAAACAACTCGAATTTGATTCGAAAATTCGATTATTATATAATATATTAATATATTTAATTTAATTTAATTTTTTATATTATAATAATATATAAATATATAAATATATATTAATATATGTTATCAAACTATTCGATAAGTTTTTGAATTTAAAATTTTATTATTTGAACTCGATTCGATTGTATAATGAAGTCAATTCGAATTCGACTCAAATTCGATCAAAATTGAGTTGTGTCGAGCCATTGACTGAGTAAGTCGCGAGCCAAACTTGGTTTATATAACTGCCCCCACCTTCTCAACTTTGAGTTACTTTCTGTTAAATTTTGAAATTTACCGCATTAAACTGTGATTATTAGTATGCTTACTCCCATAGGGTTTTTTATTTTTTTATTTTTTGGAGAAATGCACTGTAAAAAGGGTAATTTTAAAAGAAATTACGAGATAATATTTAATGGAATAAATATTACTCGTATAATATTTTTTTCCTTCCTTTTGTGTAGTAAACAGATATAGCACTTGATATGAAGTAAAATATTAAAGGAAAAATATTAAATGATAAAATCAATTTAGTTCATATTTTTGTACTTTAAAAGTATTTGTTTTGAGTTTTTTATTTCTAAAAAAATTAAAATTAAATTTTGTCTATCTAAAATTACCATATTATTAATTCTTTCTCCTTAAAAAATCAATTTAGTTTATATTTTTTTTTCTCTCTATGCAAATTGATTTCAAATTTTCTCTTTTTAAATATATCGAATTTAGTTTTTTCTCTTCATAAAAATAAGTACATTGATTTCCTCACTTTAATAAAATGAACTTAATTTATATGTTCTCTCTAAATACATTGATTTAATATTTTTGCTCTTCAAAATATCAAATTTAGCTTTTTTTTTCTTTGAAATAAGCACATGAATTTTCCTTTTCTATAAAAAAGCACATGCTAATTTTCATATTTTATATCGAATTTAATTCATGTTTTTCCTCTCTAAAAACCTTGATTTCAATTTTTTCTTTAAAAATATGAAATTTAGTTTTTGTCTTTCTAAACATATTAATTTTTTATCCCTGAAAAAATCTACTTAATTCACTTTTTTTTTCCTAAATCTATTAATTTTTAGTTTTCTCCCTAAAAATAGATACAATAATATTCTCTCTCTACAAAAATAATTTAATTCACATTTTCTGTCTATAAACATATTGATTTTAAATTTTCTTTCTTTCAAAATACTGAATTTAACTTTTCTCTAAAAAATTAAATATATTAATTTTCTCTCTGAAAAAATAATTTATTTTAAATTGTCTTTCTAAGTTCGTTGATTCTTAATTTTTTCTATCTAGAAAAACTAAATTTATGCTTTCTCTTTCTAATGCTGAACATAACAGTTTCTCTCTTTAAAAATCAAATGAATTCATATTTTCTCTCTCTATTTGTATTTGTTTTATATTTTGTTTCTCTAAAAAATCAAAATTAGTTTTTCTCTCTTTAAATTTAAGAACACTAATTTTCTTTCTCAAAAATAAATTTGTTACAGGACTCATCATTAAATGAGGGAGAGGATATAATAATAATAATAATAATAATAATAATAATAATAATAATAATTTGTCTTCATATATAGCTAGAAATTCTTAAGATTATGGTGTGTTTATTTTCAAATTAGACCCGCATGCACATAAGTAAGCCTCTCTCTCTCTTTTCAATTTCTAAAATATAAACTCCATGTAGGGTTAAATATCCGATTAGACAAGTTGATTGGGGAAAGGCTCAGAAGCAAGTTATTCATCCACATCTCATGAATCTACTAAATGCAACCGAAAAGATTAAGAAAGCAATCTTGGATTGAGTATTAGTATGAAAAAACCACATTTTTATGTGGCCGTGACATTTTTCAAATATGTCAATTCGAGGGGTGTCAGCAAGTTCCTACTCACGATGCAAGTTGATCGATCAAGTTTGAAAAAGATAAATATAGGACATGGAAAATAAATTAGCTTAAAATGATTTGTTATGCTTGTCAAGAAAACGAAAATTTTTAATGACAAAAAAGGGAAATTTATGCCTTCGGTGAAAAAAAAATATAATTTTTTTGGGGGAAAAAAAACAAACAACTTGCAAAGTGTAAATCATAATCATAAAATATATTAATAAAATATTATGAATAAAATAAAAAAAGAACCTTCTCGTCTTTGATTTTTGCTGTTGCAACTATTTATATTTTAATAAAAATACTATGAATAAAATAAAATAAAATATGGAAAGTATGTGGGAACACCAATACTAGATTGTGAGGCACGTCAAAGGAAAAGTAGGTTGTTGTGCTGACTTAGATGAAAAAGACCCCTATAATTTTGATACTTTATTCTCTCATTACCAAACACCAGTCCTTGTTCATGCTTTTGGTGGTAAAGGGAATGATCTGGCTTATTATTCTGACTTTCAGGGCATTCTCTCGAAGTTGATATTGCTCAAGCTATATCTGAAATCGTAAAATCATAATATTGACTAATTTATTACCATATGTGAAATTGTTTTATTGTTTGTTTATTTATTTATTTACTTATTTTGGCATGAATATGTTACGTGCATGATATTGAAAGCAAATCTTCTTTTCAAGTCATTATGAGCCATGTAGATGGTAGATGTACCCTTTGCCTGCGAGGAAGTGTGGGTGAGGAGTTCTCGAGTCCAAGGAATTTGGGAGGGCTTTGTTTTCTTCTCCTTGCAAAGAAGGGTTTTCCCATTTCCAATCAAGAAAAAGATCAACCATATGGAAATAAACGAGTTGATGATGAGGAAATGAAGTTCAAAAAATGTAAAAGACAAGTGATTTGGTTATTTGAGAAATAGATTCAATAATATGTTGAAAAATCAGAATCCATATTCCATTCTTACCATCCAACATTTGAGTTTGTATCAAATTCTTCCACTCGTGTTGTCGACCTATGTGAAAGATGCACCGGATTATCAACTTGCTTGGATCTTATTTTATTTTATGTCAACTATATCGGAAACTTCCTTTCTGTATTTATCTGTTTCTCACATTTGCAAAATCATGAATATGATGTGAATGTGACCTCCAAATCAATAATTAATCAAGTTATTTTCATGCATTAGAACGCCATTTCTGACAAAAGCCTCATACATTAGGTAATCCTTCTTAGATATTTATCCCTATGTCTCAATTTTGACTACTTACTCAGTTATCATTTTTGACAAAAATGAAGTCATGGGCCCCACAAGGTGTTTTTTTTTTTTTTTTTTGCTTCGGATTTTATGCAGATTTAATTTTGAATCATGCATGGCTAGATTCATTAATAAAAATATGTATGACGTGTAGTGCATGAGATGATTGGATGGATTGATCAACTTTGTATCTTTAATATGGCTGAGAGGTTTTTGGGGTTCTTGCCAATATATTTTGGACTCATGTTGCAAATGGCTGGATAAAATATTTGCCCAGAAATCAATATCGTGGATCTCATTTCTCATGCTTTCATCGTACACTTCAGGACTCACTCCAAACTTATTTTTCATTTATTTATTTAGTTATTCATTTTATTATTATTATTATTATTATTATTATTATTATTATTATTATTATTTTAATTTTATGACCAATATTTGAAAATCTAACTAATCCAATTTAAAGAGTTGCGGGACTCAATTTAGCGGCTGACTCTTTCGATACATGTTTTCAATTAGTTATGAGAGTTTTGTATTTTACCATTAAATTCACACATCATTGGTGGTTATTTATTTGTGTGGCTTGGCAACACGGGGGAAATTTTATTTATAGGCATGAATTTGAGGCAAAACTTTTAGTGTTATTTGTTATTTTGTATCAATTAAAGATGGTGATCACTGGTGGATCTACAATCAAACCTGATAAGAGATATAAGATTTGGCAATAATATTATACATGAAGAACCTCTCGCATTGGCCCCAATTGTTGAGAACGAGTAGGGATCAAACCTCCCTAGGATTGACTGGTTAATAAGAGAATGACTAGATAAAGAAAAGAGAATTTACGATCAAACAAAAAACTCTGAGTGTCTATTCACTCTTTCCTTGACCCAATACACCATCTTGAATGCCCATTCTTTGTATTTGATAAACTTATATGATATGTGTCTGAATATTTCTCATCGTTATTATAAAGCTATATATTATTATATTATGGTGACCCAAATTATTTTTGGTCTAACCCAATAAACTCACTTGTTATATTTTTAGAATAGGGTTTTGTTTTTGACATATTATATATATATGTATATATTTATATATATAGTGTCTATTAGGATTTGAGTGTCAAGCATTCAATTTCTATTCATTTGACATTACTTTATTGTCATCCTCACCCCAATCCATCATGTCATATTATCCCCTCATTAAATTCCATAAACTTGAGGAAAGGGGTTGTTGACTATATATAGAGTGTAAAACCACCAACTCCACTTTCCATTTTGCCTACAAGTATTTAAAATATTTTCATTTATGAAAAAAAAATATTAAGTGTGAATATAATCCAATGATATCTACTCTACTTAGTTTGAGAAAAGGAAAAAAAAAAAAATTAATACCCAGATTAAAACTAAAAATGTCTGGAAGTTGTTTTTAAGGGGGAACAGACTTGAATTTTAATAGAAATTTCAATTTATTTAATAATTATATGGAAAAATTAATATGTAGTCTAAAACTTATAAACTTTCTGTTAAACTTAAAAAAGGATTAATAATAAAACATAAGTCAGTTGTTGTGGGGGCAGTTGACCTTTTATTTATTGTCCATAAAACTTCATCGAACCGCGTATTGTCAACATTTCAAATTGTAACCTATGAGAATAAACTCCTTTGGTCCACTTCAGAAAGGAAAAGGAAAAATGAGAGAGAGAGAGAGAGAGAGAGAGAGAGAGAGAGAGAGAGAGAGAGAGAGTCAATGTCTTTTGGGTGAGATAGACTTATAATGCTAAAATATGGGGTGTGAAATTGGCATACCATATTATTGTCTACATTAATTTCAAAGCTTAGCATATTTGTACATGGAAGAGAGAGAGAGAGAGAGAGAGAGAGAGAGAGAGAGAGAGAGAGAGAGAGTCAATGTCTGTTGGGTGAGATTTAGACTTATAATGCTAAAATATGCAGTGTGAAATTTGCGTACCATATTATTGTCTACGTTAATTTCAAAGCTTAGCAAATTTGTCCATGGAAATTACTACTTTTATAAATTGGTTTAACGTTAAGGTTAGTCATTATTTTTTTTTCTTTTTTTTTTTCCATAAAAGTTTTGGGCATGTACATTACCAGAGTATCACTATTTTTCATATTAATAGATGAGTATTTATAATGGTATTTCTGTTCGAAAAATTCAATATCGATGTGAAAAAATAAAAAAGAAATTTGAGATAAAAAAGACAGGAAGAGATAATGACCATTTTTTGTTATTTATTTTAAGATTATCCATTATTAACAAAATAAATAATATTTATATGTTGGTGTTATCACTTGAGATACTGAAACATATGGAGTTCCAACAATGACCCTAAATCTACCAACATTGGCATATGGATGACTCAGGCGTGAGGAGGAATATAACTCTCTTAGTCTTTCTTTTCTCCATTTTTACTATGTGAAGGGGTGGCAGGCCACCATTATTACTATTCTCGCAGTGTGACAATACTTACTGTAGGATGCCCATTTTTAAAAATTTAATCTAGAGAAACAGGTTGTGTTTGACAAGTTGCATTGCATTTGACAAGGCATTTTTAGTAATGTAGTAAAGAGAATTTTCTCATAATGCATTTTTTTTTTAATAAAAAATTACAATCAATGGAATCGAATCGGGAAGGAAAGATGAAAGTGGAGAATTTTCTCATGACGTACTTTAATAACATTATGAGTAATAGAGTTTTTGGATTTGGCTAATTTCAACAAAGGGAGGACACGCCAACAAGCTTTAACTCAAGCGACACCTCCCCCTATCCCTTGTGAAAGCTAGGATTCAAACCCCATATGTAAAAAAATAATTAAAAAAAATAAAAAAAAAGAAAAAAACAAAGGAAGGACACAGTGTAAGTGCATGTGATGTGGAACAAATTTCTAAAAATTATTCAGGTGGCTCAAAAAAATGAGAAAGAGATCTATTAGTTTCCAAATTTCTATAATTTTCTAATTTTTAAAGTTTCTTAACTTCTCTAGTTTCCTAATTTTTCTAATTTTAGTTTCTTAATTTTTCTAGTTTCTATATTTCTTTAGTTTCCTAGTTTTTATAGTTTCCTAATTTATGGGGTTTACATTCCCTATAAATACTTATAGTGTTTCATTATTTTGGTATTCATGATTAATAATATTTTTCTTTGAAAGTGATATTTTTCTTTTGAGAGTTTAGGGTTTTTTCTTTTCAAACCGTGTTGTTATTCTTCTATCTCTCTCGCATTAGGTGGTATCAGAGCGAAGGTTTTCCCTTGCGATGGCCAACCAAGTCAGTGAAGGTAATACTTATTTTGATATATTCAGAGAGTTATAAGTCATAACGGCTGCACTTCAAACTTTGTCTGTTCGAGTGGAGCGGGTAGAATCATGAATGGAGCAGACAGAAATGGAACTGCAGACGTCACATCAAACCAGGGTAATATAAGAGGTGAAGGTGACACCGGAAGAATCGCTTTGGGACCTTACTTCAATCCCATATTACCATAACAATCTTGTAGGGCTCAGACCAATGAGGATGATTCTTCAGACGAGGAGATTGCTCAGTTTTTTCATCATAACCCTAATTCAAGGGCAACTTGTCAATATCGACAAGAAAAGTTTTGATTGAAAGTTGACATCCCTTTATTCAATGAGAATCTAAATATTGAAGATTTCCTAGATTTGGTAGCAGAGGTCGAAAGGTTTTTCGAGTTCGCAGAGATACCAGAGAATAAACAAGTAAATCTGGTAGCATATCGATTAAAAGGTGGAGCTTCTTTGTGGTGGGAACAAATTCAAATCCAACGAAGGCGTTTGGGAAAACAGCCAATAAGATTTTGGACAAAAATGAAAAATATGTTGATGACCAGATTTCTTCTTCCAGATTATGATCAGTTTTTGTTTCATCAATACCAAATGTTGATATAGGGGCAAAAATCTATGGCTGAATATACCGCAGATTTCTTGCAATTATCAGTATGAAATAATTTGATGGAGACTGAAGCTCAACAGGTGACAAGATATATTCATGGATTGAAATCTGTAATCCGTAATAAAATCGGCTGTCAAACCATTTTAACCCTCAATGAAGCCCAGAATATGGCCCCGAGAGCAGAGTCAATGAGGTTTAGGGGATATTATGGGAACGAAGGTACCCATAAACCTTAGGCGAGACATCTAGGGTAAGTCTAAGAGTTAGTACATGGTCCAGTTCTGAATCCGTAAAGAAAGATTTGGCAGAGAAGGAGCATGCAAAAGAATTAGCCAACAACAACCCTTATTCGAAACTTACAGGAGATAAGTGTTACAAATGCGGGTAAGTTGGGCATAAGTCTAATAATTGCCCTCAACGTCGTCAAGTTCATGTTGCCGACTATGGAAGGGAGAATTATGAAAGGTCTGCTGATGAGGAAGAAGGGATCTGTGAGCCAGATGGAGAAGACGAAGATGTGCTGATCCTAGTGGGTGGAAAAGTGCTGCTGATCTCTAAACAAGAAGATACAAAACAGAATGTTCTCTTTCAAAACAGTAGAGGTGATCTTGTTCCATGTGCAGATTCAAACTCATTGTATGGTATGGCGGGCATTGGCTCACCAAAACCATTACAGTTTGCAAATACTATTATTTCATTAGAGGCTGAGATATAGAAGAAAGTGGTGGTGTTTGACACAGTTTGGATTAAAACAAGCTTTCTAAATAATCTAGAAGATCCGTCATATGAAATTATGATATTAATACCTCATAATTACTTAACATTCACCCCCTTGCTACCAAGTGTTATATGTGGTACGGTGGGAGTTCGCAACGTCATAGAATCAATTCACAACATAATTAGAAAAAAAGGTAGATATTTTTTATTCAGAAGCAGAATATTTCAAGATTGATCCAGCAAATAGGAAAGTTTATTATCATTCTAATTCAGACAAGCACGTGGGTGGGGTAGAAGAATTTGGGGTTGACTATGATTATATGATTATAGCAGTTGTTTTGATATTTATCATACTCAACATAAGTTTTTGGGGAAGAAAACCAAAGGAGAGAGTTGAGGATATGAATGCAGACATTGAAGGTATCACTCGAGGGCGAGTTCTTTCATGAAGGGGAGGCTGATGTGGAACAAATTTCTAAAAATTATTCATGTGGCTAAAAAAAAAGGGAAACAGATCTATTAGTTTCTAATTTTTATAATTTCCTAATTTTTAAAGTTTCTTAACTTCCCTAATTTCCAAATTTTTCTAATTTTAGTTTATTAATTCTTCTAGTTTCTATATTTCTCTAGTTTTATAGTTTTTATAGTTTTCTAATTTATGAGGTTTGCATTCCCTATAAATATTTATAGTTTTTCATTATTTTGGTATTCATGAATAATAATATTTTTCTTTGAAAGTGATATTTCTCTTTTGAGAGTTTAGAGTTTTCTCTTTTCAAACCCTGTTGCTATTCTTCTATCTCTCCCGCATTAGCATGACTGAGTCAGAGCCAAGTGGCACTGAGAGGCACAAAGGAGATTTCTATATTTTGACCAACAGAATTTGGAGAGTTTACCATATGAGTGCAATCTTATGCAAAATTAGAGGCTAATCCTCGTTGAATTCTAAGGGGTATTGATTTTTGTCCTGTCTTACAATAGTCTTAAGTTTGTTTAGCCAATAATGGGAGGGTAAGTGTGAACTTTTAAAGCTGTTAATTGTAGTTGTAGTTGTGCATGAGGTCTCTTGAATTATGGCAGAACAAAACAACCATATGATTTAACTTTTGGATTTTTGTTTTTGGTGTCTGTCACATGGAAGATCAACATATTGGCCTATCTTATTCGTATCTCCAAGGGAATGAAATTTGATCATATGAAAGTATCAACTCTCATCCTTTACCTACTCTATTTGATGTGATAGTCATAGGCACGCCTTGGCTTGGTTTTGCCGAAGTTAGAGGGCAGAGCTTTGACTAAGACTGATTACAACTTGTGGTAATATGATCAAGTAGTTTCACAATTTGATATGAGAGAGAGAGAGAGAGAGAGCCAAAACCACCGATTTTCCTAACTAGCAGCCTTAATATGGTGAACTACAATTCACGGCTACATAAAGTGATGAGACACGAGCCGCTCGAGCAAGTGTACAAAATATTCATTCAATTTTTGGTGTTGGTTGAATTAAATGCCCACAAATTAGAAATGACTATATATGTTAACAAATTGAAGGAGGATGTTTGATCCGGAGATTAAAAAAAAAGAATAAATATATGCAGCCAAAACCAATTGAGTTATCGGCAACATTCAATTTTGATTTATCCATATCCCCACGTAATAATTGATGGTACACAATCCAAGAATCTATTGGACTGACACCTCTCGTGTCCATTTGACTCAGGCCATACTGTTTTTAAATTTGCTAAGCATGATCACGTTCCCCGGCCGAAGTACCCTCTTGATCAAAGACCCTTTCGGCCATCTCAATTCTCAGTATACAGGTTCCCCAGTTACTTAATTTCCTGACGTACACGTCTTATTGGCATACACATCACAATGTTACGAGTGCAACTTAGCTCGTTACGCGATAGCCTGTTATGCGATAGATCCAAATTGAACCCAACCATTAAGGAAGTAGAAATGCAAACCTTCCTTAGTTAGATATTCATCTTTGCTTCCAAGAAAATCTCATTTGATAAGGAAACATATCTTGAGAACTACCCCTAAAAAGATAGGAAACCTTCGAGACAATTAGAATTTCACTTAATTGATAGGATACTAAATTCTCCCACGGGCCTTCCTATAATCTCAGAAGATTCTGAGTGATTTTCGTAAGGAAAATAGGGTTTCCACTCCCTAACCAACACAGGACTTACCCTATATGCATGATCATCAGAAATAGGCCGGGTATGTTCAGAAAACCTTATACGAAAAAGGCACAAAAAAGCACAACAGAGGGTAAACACTCGACTCTCTCTAGCTTGTTTCCCTTATTACCAACATTTCTTATTAACTTGAGTGTCAGAGTTTCTTCTGTTTGATTAACTCTAGGTCTCAGGAGTCATTATCTGTAGAAGTTAAACTCACCTCCAATAGATAGGTACCGTCTATAGGAATAGGCTAAGAAGAGATCCATTTCATGCCTAATTTTTCTTCGTTGTTCTTATCATGCCACAGAAAAGAAAGAGTCCACCAATTGGTTTCAATGACGACGATCTCATTAGATTTACCTTAGATTACCATGATTTCTTAATCATCATCGCTAAGATAGAGACATATACGGTAAGGAGAGTTTTCATCGATCAAGGACCAGATTATGACCTCCTATATTGGGATGCCTTCCAACAGATGGATTTCATCCCCACAAGCCTACAACCCCAGGTGAACACCTTAAAGGCACTTTTTGGCGAGTCGCTAGATGTGGAAGGTACTATTTCACTCCCCGTAACTCGGGGACACCTCCTAATCATGCCACTATAGTAACCCTGATTAGTGTGGTCAAGTCCCCATCCCTTGACAACACCATCCTCGACCATACTAGCTTAAACGGTTTGGAAGTCTTGCCAAGCACCAAACATGAAGGTTAAATTTAGAATAGTGGAGGGTATCACAACCCTTAACTGTGACCCTCCTCCCCAGACTTTACCTTCACTTGAAGGGGATAGAGAGAACTTCTCAATAGAAGCTACGGAATTCAAAGATAATGCCGCGCAGAGAGACAAACCACAACCCGCAAAAGAGGTAGTTGAGATCCCAATTATTGATACCCCTGGACAAACTATCCAAATTGGGGCCCATTTTCCCTTGCCGCTATGAGAGGCCATTATTAGATGCCTTTGACGCCATTCCAAAGTCTTCACGTGGTCACCAGAAGATATGCCAAGGTTCCATCCCTCAATTATTATTCATAAGTCGGTTGTAGACCTGAACTGCAAGCCCATGAAGCAAAAGAAAAAAGTATTCGTGTCGGAGTATCAGTGAGCGATTCAGGAGGAAGTACAAAAGCTTTTGATAGCAGGTTTTATCAAGAAAGTGAAGTATCCCAATGGTTGGCCAATGTAATCATAGTGAAAAAGACAAACAACAAATAGAGAATGTGCATAGATTTCACTAATCTCAACAAAGCTTGCTTGAAAGATAGTTATTCACTTCCTAACATCGACAAACTTGTTGACAACTTCTTGGATCACTAGCTCTTAAACCTTATGGATGCATATTCTGGGTATAATCAAATTCGCATGGCCCAGAGGATGAAGAAAATGAGTTTCATTATAGAATTTGGCACTTATTGCTATAGAGTCATGCCATTCGATTTAAAAAATGTAGGAGCAACTTTTTAGAGACTTATCACAAAGTCTTAAGTAGGCAGCTCGGTAGAAATGTGGAAGCTTACATAAATGATATGCTTATCAAGAGTATTAGCCTAGAGGCCCATATAGCAGACCTAAAGGAGACGTTCCAAAGGTTGGAACATTACAATATGAAGTTGGATTCAACAAAGTGAACCTTTGAGATCACATCGGGTAAGTTTCTCAGTTTTTTAATCACTAACAGAGGGATCGAAGCCAATCCAGAGAAAATTTAGGCTATCATGGATATGGCACTACCTAGAATGCTAAGGGAGATGCAATGTCTCACGAGTCAAATTGTCGCTTTGAGCTGGTTCATGTCTAAAGTCAAGGAAAAGTACAAGTCTTTCTTCAATACTTCGAAGAGCTCCCAAAAGTTTGCATGGACATCAAAATGTCAGGCTATCTTTGATAAACTTAAAAAGTACCTTTTGTTGCTTCCTCTACTTTCCCGACCTACTCCAAGTGAGAAACTCTACTTTTATCTATCTATTTCTTACCACACCCTTTGCTCAGTGTTAATATGACAAGAGGTCGACATACAAAGGCCTATATACTATGTTACTCGAGTCCTCCATGAGGCAGAGATCAATTACATACCTATCGAAAAGATAGCATTTACTGTAGTCATAAGTGCTTGGCGTCTTCGCCTATACTTCCAAGCACATACAATAGTGGTGTTAATCGACCAGACACTAAAGCAAATCTTATAGAATAGAGACACTTTTGGTGTACTTATAAAGTGGACCATCAAACTTGGTGAGTTTGACATTGAGTACCAGCCGAGACCAGCTATCAAAGGTCAAGCACTTGTTGATTTCATTCTTGAATGCACACTCCCAATAAACACTAAGCAGGTGCCCACCAACCTCAAGGAAGAATGTGTGTTACCAGCCTGGATATTACACGTAGATGGATTTTCCAACTCCTCAAAAAGTGGCACGGGACTCATCCTCATGGGGCTTGATAACTTTAAAGCCAAATATGCTCTCCATTTCGACTTTCAAGCGACAAATAATAAGGCCCTCTTGATGGGGCTACAAATTGCAGCATCACTGGGAGCCAGAGACATCAGGATATTCACCAACAGCCAACTTGTAGTCAAACAAATTAAGGGAATCTATGAAACAAAGGAATCCGTGATGGCAAAATATTTGGCGAAATTGCAAGAAGTTATAAGTAAGTTCGGCTCGATGGATATAAATCCCTCAGTCAGAGAATGAGAGAGCCAACATCCTCTCTAAATTGACCAGCTCGGACTCGGTTGCCACAAGCTGGACAGTATACATTGAGAGCTTTTCATACTCAAGTGTCGATAAGTCGAAAAAAATTCTGGCAACTCTCAATTTGTTGAGTTGGAAAGATTCTATACAAGTTTATTTGAATAATGACCAACTACTAGAGTCACACATTAAAGCAATGAAAATGAAATGGAATGTTGTACAATACATTATCATCAATGGGGCTCTCTATAAGAAATCTTTCACTTACCCACATCTCAAATATCTAACTCCTGAGGAAGGAGATTATGTTCTCAGGAAAATTCATGAAGGAATATGTAGCAATCACCTGGGTGCTTGCAATCTAGCGAACAAAGTCATGAGGCCAAGGATTTTACTAGCTTATTTTGAAAGCCGATGCAACCTCATTTGTTAAAAGGTGTGATAAGTGTTAATGTTTCTCTTTGGTACCTCACCAGCCTCCTACTGAACTCTCCCTGTTAACAAGCCTATGGCTATTTGCATATTAGGGGATGGATATATTGGGTCCATTTCCTCGTGTGTAAGGGCAATGAAAGTTACTTATTATTGCAATTGACTACTTTACAAAGTGGGTAGAAACAGAACCATTAGCTCAAATTACAACCAAAAAGATACAAAAGTTCATGTGGTTTTCCATAATTATAAGGTTTGGATTACCTTAAGTGCTGATCATAGACAATGGCAAGCAATCTGATAACCAACAGTTCAAGAGGTTCTGTGAAAAATTAGAAATCCAGCTTCACTTGACATCAATCACCTACCCACAGTCCAACAGACTCGTTGAAGTAACAAATAAGACAATCATTTAAGGGCTAAAAACCACTCTGGATAAGGCAAAAGGTAAATGGGTGCATCCTTTGGGCATACCATATTATGCCGAGGAAGGCCACGGGTGAGACATCATTCAACTTAACCTAGGGTCGGAAGCAGTGTTACCTGTTGAAATAGGAATTCACTCTCTATAGGTCAAGCAATACCAACCAGAGTTGGATAAGCCCACCTTGCGAGAGCAATTGGACCTTTTAAAAGAGTCGAGAGATACCGCATGTGCACGTATGGTGGCTTATCAGCAACAAATGATCCAGTATTGTAATAGGAAAGTTAGGGCTAGAGTCTTTAGACCAGGATACGTGGTGCTATGACATCAAGTACGCTCAGTAGTTCAGCCTGGAACATATCGACTCGATCATTTAGACGACTCGGCTATACCTTGCATATGGAACTCAAAGAATTTATGTATCTACTATCAATAAATTCAATTATTCTGATGAGCGATTGTTTTTATCTATACTAACATTTTGATTTTCATACACCCACTCTCCACGTGAAGCCTAGCACTTTCTTCACAGAAAAACCGATATTATCCACCACAAAGTATCAATATCCTAAGGCGCAACGCCTCCAAGTATCATCAGCGCAATGCTCAATACACTATAACATCGTAAGGCACAATGCCTCCAAATATCATTGGTGCAACGCCTGATACACTACAATATCCTAAAGCACAATGCCTCCAAGTATTATTGGCACAATGTCTGATACACTACAACATCCTAAGGTGCAACACCTCCAACTATCATCGGCATAATACCTGATACACTACAACATCCTAAGGTGCAATGTCTCTAGGTATCATTAGCACAACATCCGATACACTACAACATCCTAAAGCACAATATCTCCAAATATCATCGGCACAATGCCCCTGAATTTGCTCTCAGTTTATCAGTAATTCTATGCCCATGGATGATTCAAGTGAAATATGATGAAGGGATATTTAAATCCTGTCCAGTATCTTGCTACAAAGGCCATAGGGACCAGGTTTCCAATTACCGAGCAACTACACTTGATGCCATAAGTAGTTTTGATAAACAATAACAACACAATGAAGTTCACAAGCAAAATAATCACCAGGTACAATAAAAAACTCTTTCATTTATATATCAATAACATTTTTATATAGTGACTCATAACTCGCATAAGAATACAGACATCAGATCTTTACACATATTGAGAATACACGTATTAGAAATATATAGAGAACGAGAAATAGGAAGAACTCAGTGAGTTGTCTTCTTAATATCAATTTCTCCCATCCTCTTTATGCTCCAAAAAGATGGCCGATGCTAAACATAGCTCCCTCATTCTTTTCATGCTTGGGCACAAAGGCACTGACAATAATCAAACGAGAACTATCTACCACTTGTTACACCCAAGGCTCGACCATTTTTGTCAAACATCACATGGGATAGACACCTCCTCCCCCCAATTTGGAATACAAAAAGTAAAAAGCACCCACACTCACTACAAGGTCCTTTGAGACCACCACCACAGGCCACCATGCTATTGGAGATAACGTGATGGAACCTCATGTCGATAGTCCCAATATTTGATGGAATCTTGTATTGACAGCACCTACATGTTTATTCGAACATCCAAATGGTAGGGCACAAAAGAACCACCATGCGAAACCCCTCATCTTCGAATTCTTGAAACTAAGGCTTTAGTAAGATGAATACCCTGTTGCCGCCCCAATTTTCATATATCTTGTCATCAACCATAAATCAAAAACATATTCTCTCATGAACTATCTGATGAATTCAAGAGCCAACCATTGTTGTTTACTATTTATAGCCAATTTCAGAAGACAAAACGACACGCGTTGGAATTGTAGCAATATATCATACCTTGAATGTTACTCACATAACTATCCAACTCCACAATCCGACTTTCGTGCTTCGAAGTATCAATGCTAACTGTATTTAATGCACCACTACTGTGACTGCTTCGCCTACATAACTTCTCCAATACCCCAAGAAATTGTTTTCACTTACCCTCACAACAACTTTTCAACTTACCCAATACTTAACTCTACTCCTAACGCTACTCTTTCGAACTAGCCTTAGAAGTGGGGGGCAAATGATGGTACACAATCCAATAGCCCATTAGATTGACATCTCTTGTACCCATTGGACTTGGGCCATACTATCTTTAAATTCAATGAGCATGATCACAGTCCCTCGGCCGAGTACCCCCTAGGTCAAAGACCCTTTCACCCATCTCAATTCTCGGTACCCGTGTTCCCCCAGTTACTTAGGTTTTTGGCATACACGTCTCATGGGCATAAACATCTCATTGCTACAGGTGCAACTTAGCGATAGAACCAAATTGAAGCCAACCATTAAGGAAGTAAAAATTTAAACATTCCTTAGTTGGATATACATCTTTGCTCCCGAGAAAATCTCTTTTGATAAGGAAATATATCTTGATGACTACTCCTAAGAAGGCAAGAAGCCTTCGAGACAATTAGAATTTTCCTTAATCGATAGGATGCTAAAATCTCCTACAGGTCCCCTATAATCTTGGAAATATTCTCAATGACCTTTGCAAGGAAACTAGGTTTCCACTCCCAAACCAACACGGGGCTTGCCCTATATGCGTGATATATATGTTTGGCATCAGGAACAAGCCAAGTACGTTTAGAAAACCCTACACAAAAAGGGCACAAAAAAACAAAACAGAGGGTTGACACATGACTTTCTCTCTGGCCTGTCTCTCTTATTACCAACACTCCTTTCTAATTTGAGCATCGGAGTTTTTTCTGCCAGATCAACCCTTGGTGGTCTTTTACAAGTACACTCGTGAAGTGAGCGAGAAACTACATCGACTCCACTTCAACCCTCAAGCCTCAAGAGTCATTATCTATAGAGTCTAAACTCATCTTCAACAATAATCATATTAGTTTTTATTTTTTTTTATTATAAGTTATCGATATTCGGTAATTACATTATATCTGTTTTTTTCATCAATAAAATTCAAATTTGAAATTTTGATTAAGCTGTATTAGTGTCTAGACATTGGGCCAATTAGATATTAAACTAGGAGTTAGTTAATCACCATATTTATTTAAAACTATGTGAACATGCTATGGGTGTCATGTTCTTTACTCAAATTCCTGAAACTTTACTCGATAGTACTTGGAATTTTCATTTAACAGATCAACCTCATCTTATGGTCAGTTCTCTCTTAATTTTCAAATATATATTTTTTATTTTTTATTGAAAATTTCTACTTTCTCATCTATTTAAATTTTGTCTCGAAATAAGTCACTTCCCCCCCCTTTGAGACGAAATTCAATACCAATTAAATTCTAAACTAGTATCACGAAAAATTAAATTCAAAATTTATTGAAATTCGATAGCCGCTAAACTTTCTCTGCATTTTGTTTCTTGGATACAAGTGAAAACACCTCTCTTCAATAGCCCATGTATGATTTTTTTTTTTTTTAATTTCTCGATATGGACATTCTTATATATAAATCTACGATTTTAAATATAAAACCTGATGGAAAACCTAAGGAGTTTGGATTGAAATTTTTTACAAAAGATTTAAACATTATATCATGAATTTTAATCGTGTTCTAGAATTAGTGTTATAGTGCGTGCTCTAAATTGAAATTCAAATGATTGTTAGTTTGTTCATGAGAGCATAAATTATTATTATTATTATTATTATTATTATTATTATTTAGTTTTTACTTGCAGAAAAACTTGATGGGATGAGATAAGATAATGAGCATTTTGAGAACTTCATGAGATGAGATTACAAACATTTTGAAAAGTACATGAAAAGAAAAAATTCTACTAATTCTATAATTCAGAAAAGAATTTTTTTTTATTTTTTTATTTTTTGTTGGTCTCACTCCCTTTATTTTTGTCATTTTAATGCAAATTAAATAGTTAGACTTCTACGGTTCTCTTTTCCTATTTATTGATACAAAAATTAGCAAATGTAAGATATATAATTCTTAAGACTTTAGAGTTTTGAAAAAAAAGAAAAAAAGAAAAAAGCAAAACGAAATGATGACACGCTTTTGCTTGAATAATCATTAAAAGGTTTGGAACGCGAAGCTCATATGGGTGTAGTGATAGGGTATAACACTCGCTTAATTATATATCTCAACTTTGAGTTACAAGAATAGAGAAATGAGATTTAGAAAACTTAATCCATTAATAGGCCCCACAGTGCTCAAATCGAATTAATTGGATAAAACTTGATTATCGATTGATGAAAATAAAAAAAAAAGGTTTGGAATGTCCCCTTCTGGTTATCAAGCAATAAAAAGGAAAAAGAAAAAGAGAACCAAGCGAGAGGCTGATTAGGAGGTGGGATCATGGAAAGAGTATTATAATGCTGAATTCATATAATATAAGTTACTAATACTAAATTTCATTTCTTCCTTTTATAACAAATTCATGTCTTTTCCTTTCATAGTTTTGAGATTCAAAACTGAATACAGTAGACTGGATGCAATACAAATCTTTTAATCAATATGCAGCTTAAAAGATAAGTATAGATATAATTGTATATATAATACCAGATTATATACATGAGTCATAAGATATGTATGAACCTATCATCCGATATGTAATTCTAAAACAATATATACATGTAAGTATGTATGACAATTTTTTCTTTTAATATATAATAACTTTTTTAGTCAAATAATTGCATAGAAGTTTGAGAATTCGAGCAAATCCGCCATAAAGTACAAATATTTCAGTTTTATAAATATTGTTGTGAAATTCAAAAATATGAAAAACTCCAAAAAGAAAATTGAATACAATATAAAGAGAAAGATATTATTTTTTAAAAAATTGGGGGGAGCCAAAATTAAAAAAAAATTTTTTTTTAAAAAAAAAAAAAAAAAGTCACCTAAAAAGCCAAAAGTCAATAATCATTCTAACACATATTAAGTATATGTAACTTATAAAATATATTAAATATTTTATGGACATCTATCCAAGTTCTCTAGATTTATAATACTCCCCCTTGAATATTCATTATACAGCGAATACGTCTCGTTAAAACCTTATTAAGAAAACATCCAATTAAAAAAATATTTTACGGAAAGAAAATGAGTATATTATTCAAAATATTTGACAATATATGTATTCTTCCTGTTGAGAATATCCCTTGAGATTTTTAAATTGATATATTACAATTCCTTTTACTAATTTTTAAAATGTAGTAGTCAATAGCAGTTGATAAATAAATCTACTAAATTCTTATTTGATCGAATTTTTTGCATATCAATTTTATCATTTCTTTTTTAAAATCATGCGTGAAGAAAAATTTTAATGAAATATGTTTAATTCTACTTCTCTTGATATATCTTCTCTTTAATTGAGTAATGCAAGCAACATTATCTTTATGAATAGCTCGGAGGATAGCTCACTATTTTTCTAGATGCAATGAGTTATTGACCTTAACCAAATACATTATTAACTTGCTTTATGAGTGGCCATGTTCTCACCATGATTCGAAAAAGTGACAACTATAGATTGTTTTATAAATCGCTATAATATATCGGTACCACCATGTGTAAATAAGTACCAAGTTTGAGACTGTATTTTATGAGAATCGGATAAAAATCCAACATCTGCATATCTGGTCAGCATTGGTTTAGAATTATTATAACAAAACAGGCCAAGATAAGCTATTTCATAAAGATATCAAAGAATATGTTTAACTCTAACCCAATGTTATCATGTAGGAGAAGAACTAATTTTTTTTAATACATTCACAATACATGATATATTAGGTCTTATACAATTAGTAAGATATATAAGTGCTCCAATTGCACTAAGATATGGTATTTTAGGACGAAAAAGTTCTTCATTTTTCTCTCATGGTTTGAAAGGATTTTTATTAATGTCAAGTGATCTGATAACTATTGGAGTACTTAATGAATATATTTTATCCATATAGAAATGTTTTAAAATTTTAACAGTATAATATGATTGAGAAATGTATATCCAATCTTTTAGATGTTCAATTTGCAAATCAAGGCAAAATTTTGTTTTTTCAAAATTTTTGGCATCAAATTCTCCTTTTAAAAATTTAATAGTCTTGAAAATCTCTTCAAAAGTTCCAATAAGTCATCAACATAAACAACAATGATTACAAAATCCATTTTAGTTTTCTGAATAACATATGGGCATATTGAGTTATTTGTATAGTTTTTATTAATCAAACATTCACTTAAACGATTATATTACATTCAGCTAGATTGCTTTAAACCAAATAAAGATTTTTGCAACTTGATGGAGTAAATTTCTTAAGAATTTGGATTACATACTTTAGACAATTTAAATCCTTCAAGGATTTTTATGTAAATATCAGTTTTTAATGTCTCATATAGTTAAGCAATGACTATATCCATCAAATACATTTTGATTTTTTTCATGTACTGCTAGTGTTATAAGAAACCATAATGTAATTGCATCCACGACAAGTAAATATATATCATTATAATCAAGACCTGCCCTTTGCAAAAACCCTTGGGCTACAAGTAATATTTTATATCTCATAATTTCTTCTTTCTTATTTCATTTTCACACAAAAACCCATTTATATTCTATGAATTTTACACTTTTAGGTGTTTGAACTACATGTTCAAAAATTTTACATTTAGCAAGTGAATCTAATTTGGATTGGATTAGGTTTTTTTTTTTTTTTTTTTTTATTTTATCCAATTATGTCTTTATTGACATTCCACAATTGAGTTTAGTTCAAGATTCTCAATTTCTTCCATAACTTCAACCGCTACATTATATACCAAAATATCATTCATAGTTGTTTTAATTCGATCTCAACATATATTATAGTGGTAAAATTTATGAAAATTTCATTCATATACTTTTCAGGAGTTTGAAATTTGTGTTCTTTGTGAGCTATATTTGCATTCTCTTCAGGAGTTTGAAACTTTGCTTTTCGGGAGCAACAACTGGCTCTATAGGAGTCTAAATTTTGTCATCAATAATCTCTTTGGATTTTTTATTGTTCTGCTCATTTGTTTGATCATTATCAATTGATTCTCTTTTCTCTTGAAATTTTTTATTTTTGGCACCAAGAGATCCACAACGCTTTAAGCATGCTTTAAACTTATTTACTATAGTAAGTGTGAATTGTCTTACTAGGAATTAAGTTTAATTGGCACATTTTCTGAAAAATAATATGATTTTGTAACTCTTTTAGAATAGTGAACACATTAGATAATTGATTTACGATTATTTTTTTTAAAAAAATATATTATATTTTGAATTTCTAGTTCATAGGCTTTTGCGTGAGAATCAAGAGATGCTAATAATGATATATTCCATATGATTTCCTATTTTGATTGTTCATTTCCTCTCCCAAATGTTGGGAAATTTGTTTTACTAAAATGATAGTTTGTAAATCTTGCAGTAAAAATATCACATGTCAAAAGTTGACGATATTTTGATGATAGAAGGTTAATCATAACAATGTTCATTCGCATTCTTTTTTGAGGTCCCATCTTAGTTTGGTGTGGTGTCACTGCAGGGATATAAACCGCACATCAAAAAATTTTCAAATAAGAAATATTAGACTTATAAACAAAAACCAATTGTAGAGTGAAGATTTTATGATAATTTATTAGTTTTATAAGTATATGTGCTGTTGCATGCAAAATAGCATGTTCGCAGCATATATAGGGAGTTTTGTTCTCATTATAATGGTCTATCAATCAATTGCAATTGCTTGATAAATGATTCGATTAAATTATTTTGTGTATGAACATGATCTACAAGATATTCAATACTGATGCTAATAGATGTTCAATAATTATAAAAAGTATGAAATGAAAATTCACTAGTATTGTTTAATTGAATTGTTTTAATTGGGTAATATGAAAACTATGTTCTTAATTTAATAATTTGAGCAATCAGTCTCACAAATGTGAGGCTGCAAATTGATTAAAAAAAAAACAAATATGTGACCACATGATGCATGAATTAATACTATAAAATATCTAAAAAGTCCACATGATGCATGAATTAGTCCATATATATCATCATTAATTTCTTTCAAAACTTCAAGGGATTTAATTTCTACTTTAATTTGTGAAAGTCTCATCATAAATTTTTCTTGAGAACAAATAACACATGAAAATTCATTTGACTTAGGACCTTTTGATTTTTCTATATATGATCATATGAATATTCAATTATTCTTCTCATTATTATCGAACAAGAGTGTCTTGGCTGATCATGCCAAGTCAGAAACTTTTTGGGATTAGTAAACTTTTGGATTTATTTAATAATGCATTTCAATTGTATTAATTTTAATATAATATATGTCAAAAGAAAAACAAGGTAATTTCTCTACTATATATTTCTCTCCAGAAATGATAGTTATGATACACAAGTATTCAACATTTGTGTCATCCATTTTATCAATATAATATTCATTTCGGTAGATATCTTTAAAACTTAGCATTTTTTTTATGATTTAATAAAATATAGTGTATTATTTATACTTAATTTAATTTCTTTTAGGGAGACATATTTTTACTCTATTGGAGCTTATAATTAATTTTGCACTACCACTTATGCTATTAATAGTTGTTTCTTCTTGTCAATAATGATTGATATAGTTCAACAAGATATTTTGGACTTCTACATGTACAGGACCAATGTCCCTTGGCACTGCACCGATAACAAAAATTATCAAGTGTTTTGAGGATTTCTCTTGTCCTTTCCTATCATTATCATCCCACTTTTGGTGATGATATCTGCCCTTATGATTTGAGAAGCCATTGCTATGAGTATCATTATTGTGATAGTCATTTCATTCTCGATTAAAAAACACATTGATTTCTCTATTCGAAATAAGCATATTAATTTTCTTTTTCTATAAAAAAACACATATTAATTTTGATATTTAATATCAAATCTAATTTATATATTTTCACTCTAAATACATTGGTTTCAATTTATTCTTTAAAAATATGAAATTTAATTTTGATCTCTTTCTAAAACTAAATATATTAATTTTTTATCTGTTAAAAAATCAACTTAATTCACATTCTCTCTTTTTAAATCTATTAATTAAGTTTTCTACCCTAAGAATAAATACAATAATGTTCTCTCTCTACAAAAATAACTTAAATTTACATTTTCTTTCTCTAAAGATATTGATTTTAAATATTCTTTCTCTCAAAATATTGAATTTATTTTTTCTCTATAAATAAGCATATTAATTTTCACTGTGAAAAATAATTTATTTTAAGTTGTTTTTCTAAGAATGTTTGTTTTTTATTTTTTTTCTCTCTAGAAAAACAAAATTTATGTTTTCTCTTTCTAGTCTAAACATAATAGTTTATCTCTCTAAAAATCAACTAAGTTCATATTTTCTTTCTCTATTTGTATTTGTTTTATATTTCGTTTCTCTAAAAAATCAAAATTAGTTTTTCTCTCTTTAAATTTAAGAATATTAATTTTCTTTCTCAAAAATATTTTTGATACCCCACACATCTTCAAATGAGGGAAAGGAGATAATTTTCTCATTTTAAACCTTTTTTTCCCTTCCTGCCATACATGAGCTTAGTGGCACTAGCATTGTTATGTAATGATTACCAGGATTTAAAATGTCCAACGTGTAGTATAGGTTTGAATTTTAGTTTAGTTAGTTAGTTAGGTCAAACTGATTAACTAAAGCTATTTAGTCAGTTAGAAGATTGTTAGATAACAATCTTTAAATATTTGTGAGGATACAAGGCAAAAAATCAATTGAATGATTCTCTCCTTCCTCTCTCTCTCTCTCTAACTTCTCTCTCTATCTTTTCTCTCTAATCTCTCTCTCCTTTCGCATTCTTCCTTGAACTATACATTCTTTCTCTTCTTAAACTCACAAGTCGACCTATTGAGTTCAGTAGTCGACCTAAGTGTCTTCATGAGTCGACTCCCTTTGGGCTGTGATAGTTGACTGCACAAGTCGACTTTACAAACTCTACAAGTCGACTCCTTCATTGTAGCCAAACTTTGGGTTGTGACAAATGAGTATCAGAGCTATTGATCTTCAGCTATAGGAAGAACTAATGGTTGAAAGCAGTTATTAGAAGCACAATGATGATCAAATCAAATAATAAGATGTCAAGATATAAGAACTGATAAATGAAGTTAGAAAAATCAACCAAAAGATTAACGAGCAGAATCAAAGAAAAGAAGTATTTGTGGCCAGCATGGACGCCAAGATTTGTGTTCTTTTAAAACAACTCAACAAGACAAAAATGAAGAACCCTCTAATGACAAAATCTTAAATTCTCCATTATTACCAACTCTAATCGAAGGTAGAATGAAGGTCGATGGAGACTCTCACGCAATCAAGAAAGATTTCTCTACTCGAGGCTGGGTCCCTAATCCTCCCAAGATTGAGTTGCCTTTTTTCACTTGGAAGAACCCCCGATCTTGGTTGAGAAAGTGTAATAAGATCTTCCATGAGTATCAATACCTATCCATAAATGAGTCGATACTGATAGTAATAATTTTTATACACTTGAATTATATTATATTATTTTATTTTAGGTTTTATTAATTTATTTTAGGACTATTTAAACCTTGTTTCATGATATTGTATTAATTACTTTCGTGGGTTTTGTTTTCGGAATATTGGGCCAATTTAAGGAATTTCAGACTGTACAGACAACTATTAGTATTTTGGGCATAACTTTTTGTTCTGATATTAGATTGACTTGATTCTTGTAGCGTTGGAAAGAAGAATTCAAGTCCTACAAATCTTGTGAAGAGTATAGAAGATGATTCAGGCCAGAAAATATTCAAAAATTGGAAACAAATTACTACAGTGCTGAAATTCAAAAAAGAGAAGTTCTTGTTGTAGAGGGAAACCGCTTGAACTTATTTAATGAGAGATCTTTGGGATAAAGTTATAGATAATTTCAAGAATCTCCAAAATCAAGGATAAAGATCAACTTTCCAAATTTTGGAAGAGGAAGAAGATAAAGTTTATCATCACAATTCAAGTTTCCAAGTCCAAGTGAAAAGCCAACTCTCCTAAGCATTTACTGACTCTTGTTTTCTTAGAATTTTAGTTTATAAATATGGGCTGCCTCACATGAATTTAGGAGGAGAAGAGAGAGCATGAAACCCTAGCAGCCTCCACAAGACGTGAATTCCATCTCTTTTCAGATGCGAAAGAGTTGTAATATTTTCATTATCTTTCTTTCTTTTTTATTATGTCTAGCCAAATTTCTTGTTCCTAGAATTCGTTGGATTTTGTTCTTTGATTAATAGTATGGTTTGATTTATTTATTTTCTTTAAATCTTTATTAGCATGATTATTATTTGATGAGATTTTATTTTTGATCTTAATACTTCAAAATGTTTAGGTCTATGCTTTGTATGATTTGAGATTAAATGTATAAGATTGAGAGAAGATTGCAGGAGATTAGACCAATACAATAAAATCCATACAGGGTTATGAGATTCACAGATGACTAATTCAATGTGGGTGTTGTTAGGGAAAGCTATAAATTATAGACTTTCCATAGATTTTAATATAGTTCGGTTAAATTAAAATTACATGACCATTGGGTTTTGGTTAATCGAACTTAGGTTTCATTACATGACCATTGGATGAATCTAATTTAGAAAAAATATATTATCATCAATAATAATTGTGTAGCCAATAAAATTTAAGAGATTTAAAAAGATTCAACCGTGTGAAAAAAATTAAAAACAAATAAAATCGATATCTTAGAGTTTTATAAAATTAGGGTTTTCATTCATTAATATTTTTGCAGTTTCATATTTTTATAATTTTAATATTTCTACAATTTTGATTTATTTTGTCGACTTTAGATAACATAGTTTATAATTGGAAATATAAAATATTCTCATGGGAATGACACTTTCTCGCATAACATACAACACTCGACTAGGTATACTTGTCTGAAATCGTGATACACCAAAATCGCGTAACAAGTTTTTGGTGCTATTGCTGTGGATATTCTTGTATATCAATCAAAATAATCTTTTTTTATGATTGGACACTATCTTTACTTTCTTTTTCATATTTTTTCTAATATATAATCTTTTAGGGTTACACAGTCACTGTTTAGAGTTTAGGTTTGGTCTGAATTTAGAAATTTTTTTGGGAATTTTTGGGGTCTAAAAACTATTTTTGATCTAGGTTCTGTGACGACTTGTTCCAAAAGGTCTCGGCTTGCTGAACAAAACCCATAGTACAACTACAGGCACTACACTATCTTGGCCAAATTCTAATGTTTTCATAAGTTTTTCTATTTTTCTTTGATTTTTTCTTTATTTTTAGGGATTTTCGGTTGCTTTCTTGAGGGTCTTTGAGCATTATCTTGCTTTTTTTTGTGATTTCTACTTTTATATAGGTAATTTATATTTTCTTGAATAATTCTTACAATTGATTTTGAAGATCTAATTTTGTGCTATTTTTTGTGTTGGTACAATGTATGCTATAATCAAAGAGCTTTGATCTAGTTGATTTTGATTCTGAGATAGAGAGGACTTTACGAACCATTCATAGATAAGCTAGAGAAATGAAGGAAGAAGCAATGGCCTATGAAAATAGAGCAATGAGCGAGTACTCGATACATAAACTTCAAGACATCCAAACTAGTATCGTACGATCCACTGTGGGGGAAAACAACTTTGAGTTGAAGCCAAGTCTCATTGGGATGGTGCAAACAGATCAATTCGGTGGAGAAGCCTTCGAAGATCCAAACAGCCATTTGAACAACTTCCAGGAGATTAATAATATGATCAAATTGAATGGAGTTAGCCTCGATACCATAAGGTTAAGGTTGTTTCCTTTCTCTCTTAGGGGAAAGATAAAGGTATGAATTAATTTTTTCCTTGCTAATTACTTTACTAATTGGGAAAATCTTTCTCAAGCATTCTTGACTAAATATTTTTCACCTGGTAAGACTGCTAAATTACGTAATAACATTACTAGTTTTAGGCAATTCGATGGTAAGTCTTTGTATAAAGCTTGCGAATGATTTAAGGATTTGATTAAGAGGTGCCCACATCATGGTATACCTGACTGGTTGATTTTGTAAACTTTTTATAGTGGTCTTTTAAATTCTGTTAAAATTACCTTTGATAGTGTGGCTGGGGGTGTATTTATTAGTAAGTCTTATCATGAAACATGTGTATTATTTGATGATATGACTTCTAATTAATATGATTGGTCTAATGAATGTGAGATTCCTAAACAAAAAGCTGATGTGCATGAGGTTGATACTTTAACCATGCTTAATGTAAAAATGGACTCCATAATTAATACCATGAAAGCTAATCAAATTAATACTGTGACCAACCAGATATTATATTGTGATTCATGTGATGATTCTACTCTCGTATCTTCTGAGTGTCCGCAAGTACAGCAAGCAAACTATATTTCTAACTTTGGTAGGCCTTAGAATAACCCTTACTCCAACCCATATAATCTCGGGTGAAGGAATCATCTTAACTTTTCATGGAGTCAAGAAGCACCGCCACGACCAAGCAATCCACCAAGTTTTACTTCTGGAAATCAACAATCAAGGGAGAGCAAGTTAATATGGGAGATCACAATTGAATGCTTGGCAATAGTAACAAGTCAAAGGATTACGAGTTTGGCAATTGCAACTAATAAAAGGATTGAAAAACTTGAAAATAAGATTGATCAACTGACTAACGCCTTTCATTCATGTGTGCTAGGTAGATTGTCGAGTGATACTGAAAAGAATCCTAGAGAGCAAGCTAAGGTAGTTACATTGAAGAGTAGGAAGCAACTACAGGAGCAGCCGATTTAAGGAAGAGAATATACAAGAGGTTGAGAAAGAGATCAAACAGTTTACAAGTGAGAAGTCTATGGTACCAGATCTAAACCAGGGAAGTTCTTTGCCTTTGAGCGAGTATAAGTCCCATGTTCCTTTTCCTGAATGTTTGTTGCATCATAATGTAGAAAAACAATATGAAAAAATTTTTAGAAATTTTTAAAAAACTATATATTAACATTCCTCTTTTGGATGTTATCAAATATCTACCGAGCTATGGGAAATTCCTGAAGCACGTAATTATAAACAAGAGAAAATTGGATGAGGTTTTAACGGTTAAGTTTATGAAGGAGTATTCTGCAATTCTACAAAGGAAACTACTACCGAAACTCAAGGATCTAAAGAGTTTTTCTATCTTTTGCACTATTGGTTCTTCTAATTTTTTTGATATTTTATATGATCTGAGTGCTGGTGTTAATCTTATACCATATTTTGTGTTCTTGAAATTATGGTTAAAGAAATGTCGACCTACTAACATTTCTTTGCAATTAACAGATAGGAGTGTGAAATATTCAAGAGGTATTGTTGAGAATATTTTAGTTAAAATCAATAAATTCATTTTTCCTATCAATTTTGTTGTCTTGGATATGGATTCCAAGGATGGGTACTTCATTGATTTTAGATCGACATTTTCTAAATACTGCACGTGCATTGATTGATATTTTTTGTGGAAAACTAACTTTGAGATTGAATGATGAAAAAATTGAGTTTGATGTTTTTAATTCAATGAAAAATTTTGATACAAAAGAAGTCTTTAGAGTTGATTTTGCACTTGATTGCATTGAGAGGATTGTTTAACATGATTTAAATGTTTTTTATTCTAAAATCCTCTTGAAAATTGTTTTGCTAGCTCGTTATATGTGAATTATGACTTTCTAGATAATGAATATGTTGATATATGTGTTGTTTTGGATGCAAATGTAGGTACTTTTCCTATAAGAAATGAGAGCTTGAAAGAATCTTTTGGCGTCAAGGAAAGTAAGAAATCACGGTAGTCCATAATAGGCCAAAAAGTCCATCAATTTAATTCAAGGCTGTAGTTTATGTCAGGCAAGTTGAAGTCTAGATGGATTAGACCAATCAATGAGTTAGGTTGAAACAAAAAGATTATATCTGACCAAAGACAATAAAGAAATGCACTTACTAGAAGGCAATCCAATGTTTTTCTTTAATATTTGTTTTTGTTGCTTTCATTTAAATTTAAATTTTGATGGTATTTTATTCGAGCATAATGAACCTTTTGTACGAGAAGAAGAGAAGTTGCTACTGGAGAGGAGGCTGCAGGTTCACTAACTTAATCAGGGGAGTCTTCTGCTTTCTTTTGTTTAGAGGTGGGTAGGGCCGATTCTCAACAGGCCCAGCCAGACCTGTTTCGATCTAGAAACCGGTCCTATCGGACCAGTTTAGCCCAGATTGGAAACCAGCTACAATAGCCGAGCTAGTCCGGTTCCATTAGTTTTGGAACCGGGCACTGGCCTGGCCCGGGCATGGAACTGGCCCGGGCCCGGAACTGGCCACTGGTTTCGACGGTCATTGGAACCTGCTCGGCCTGGCCAGTTCCAATAGCTATGGAACTGGCCTGGTCCAGCCGGTTTTAATGGTCAAATGATTTTTTTTCCCAAAATACTAATTTTAACAGCCATAAACGGTTAGTTTGAGTGGCATTTTTGTCCATAGGGCAAAAAATGGTGGCTATAAATAGATACAACTCATTTTCTAATTCCACACAATTTACAATTTTTTTACAACTCTATGTCACAATCTCTCTACAACTCTCTCTCACAATATCTCTACAATTTACATCATTACCATTTTTCTCCACCTACAATTTATAACTACTTATCATTTTTTTCTACCAATAAGTTACAATTATAACATCACCTACAATTGACAATATCTCACCATTTTTTTCCACCTACAATATACATCATCATTTTCTTTTCCATAACATCACAATTTTTTTTTCTTCCTAATATCTTTACAGATTTGACAAGACTTGTAGGTTGGAAGCTCAAATTAATCAAGAGTTGGAGATAAACAATCGCAATTTAAAAAATCAAACCCTTTTTTTTTTTCCTCTTTTTTTTTTTTTATTTTTCTTTTTTCAAATTTAGGTCATTGTTTTTAATTTTTTCACTATAATTTTTTTAAAGAAAAAATAGCCGGAACACACTATCACAATCTTCTCACCAATGTCCTCTACCCCCATTCTTTTTTCAAGAAGATATTCTCAAACAAATTAATATATACATAGGGGTAAAAGAAAATGAACATAGTCAAACACAATCTAATACCACACGCACTATGAAAGATGATCTTAATGCATGAGATTTTTTTGGTTAAAGATTATGAGGAACAAAGGGCCACTTGCAAAATTTGTTAATAAAAATATAAATTTTTAAAGGGTCGAGGAGTAGGCACTCTTAAAAGACATATTGTAAGATATCACCCGAATAGATTACCATAAACTAAGCAAACACAAATAGCCACTATGGGGAGAAATGTCACGACTACATTTAAGTATAATGCAGAAACTGAAAAAATAAGTCAAATTGAATGGATAGTTCGTAAGGAATTACCACTTAATATTGTTGAATGTGAAATCTTTGAAGAGTATGTTAAAAAATATTTACAATCGGGTTATAAAAAAACCTCTAGGAAATTGGGTAGAAGGAGATCACTAGATCGGTTTCAAGAGTTAAAAAATGATTTGATAGCAAAACTTAGTACAATTTTGAGTAGATTTTCAATAATTTCGAGTACTTGAAAAGCTAAAAAAGGTGAATCTTTTATAGTTGTAATATATCACTAGATAAGTGGAGTTTTTTTACAAAAAAGAATTTTAGCTTTTCAAAGATAGGAACACCCACATTCGGGCGCACATATTGCTATGGTAATAACTAATGTTTGTTGTGAATTTGAAATAATAGATAGAATTTTTTGTTTGTCTGTAGATAATGTTTCGCTCAATATTTGTGCTACTAATTTGTTAAAAAATATTTTAAAAATAGTATTAGATAGAGTATTTTTTCATATTAGGTATGCATGTCACGTATTAAATTTATGTGTAAAAGATGGGTTAGACCCTGTAGAAATAATTTTATAATCTATTCGTGATCTAATTTTTCAAATTAGAAATTACTCGGTTAAAACATAAAAATTTAGACATTTATATCAATTAAATAATATAAAATATTAAAAATTTAAAACAGAAATTGACACTGTGTGGAACTCCACATACGATATGTTATAAGGTATTTTATCATTTAGAAATATTATAATAGAATTTGCAAATTCTAATTATGACTATACTTTTATTGATAAAACCATTTTTGATTTTACAAAAAAAATAATCAATTTATTGAAATTTTTTTATACTTATACAAATTTATTTTCTGGTGTATATTACCTAACAATTCATTTAGTTTTATGTAGTTTATGTAAAATTTGTTATGTATTTAATCAATTTACAAATATAGAAAGATTTATGAAAATAGTTGAATTAATGAAAATTAAAATTTTAAAATACTATGAAGAAATTGCTATTTTATATTTAGTAGCAGTTCTTTAGATCCTAGGGTAAAAGTTGAAGGGGTAAAAACTCTAATTGATTATTTTGTATAAAGTTTTCCTACGAAAATATATATTAGCGGTCTACATTTAAAAAATATGACATATCTTACTTTACAAAATCTATTTACATTATATCAAAATGAACAAAATAGTACAGCTGCTAGTGATGTAGGTGGTAGCTCTAGTAATTCATCAGCACGTTCATCTACTTCTAGATTTAATCCTTTATATATGTTTGGAAAGAAATAAAAAACATCATCATCGTTATCATTAAATGAGTTCATTTTATATCAACAAACATATAGATTAGAAAATTTTGATGATGATGACCACTTTGATATTTTAGATTGGTGGGGAAATAATATTAGTTATTTGTCAATTTTGGTCAAAATGACAAAAAATATACTAATCCCTCCAATTTTCACAGTACCATCGGAAAGTGTTTTTAGTGCAGACGGACGAGTTTTAACACTGAAACGGTCAAAATTGGTGGATAACACCTTAAAATCTCAAATTTGCATAAAGGATTGGTTAGATGCGGAAAAAAGACAGCAAGACATGAACATTAGCTTGGGGACAGAAGAGGAAGAAGATGAAGAATAAATTTTTAGTGTAAAAAAAATGTAAATATGTATTTAAAAAAATAATTTTTGTAAAAATATTAAATGTAACTATATTAATTAGTGGATTTAAAAATATAAGCGAAAGCTTAGAAGTGGACGCAGACCAAATTTAGTGGAACAACTCTAAAAATTTCTTGTGTCTTTTTTTTTCTTGTATTTTTAGTTTATTAAAAAAATTAATAAAAAATCTAACTAAAAAAAACCACAAAAAAACCCAACTAAACTAAAAAAAAAAAAAACACAAGTAAATAAAGAAAACCTACGATCCCCCAAAAAAATCCATGTATAAAAAAAACCATAAAAAAGAAAAAAACCAAAAGAAATTAATAACTGAAAAAGAAAAAAAGGAACTGTGAAACTGGCCCGGCATGACCTGATTCAACCGGGCCGGTTCACTGGGCCGGACCGATTCTAAGGAAAATTTTTTTGGGCCTGACCCAGCCCAGAACTGGGTGCCCTTGGAACCGCAGCCGAACAGGACCGCGATTCCAGGAATTACCTAGAACTAGATCAGGAACCGGCCCAACCCGGCCTGGTCCCACCTCTACTTTTGTTTACTTTATTATTTTTATCTCTCTCTCACATTGCAGATAATATTTGGTTTATGTGTGGGGGGCACATTTTATTTTTTAGGAAATTTTACTTTGATTTATTTCATTTTGATTTTTAGGAAAATTTTTTCTTTTTTGATTTATTTAAAAATTTTAGAAAAAATCTTGAATATTGCTGAATTTTTTTAATTTTGATGAAATTTTTTTATACCAATAAAATTTTCTTGAGTTTTTTAAACCTTGCGTGCTATTTGTTTTGAATTGGATTGTATGAAAGATTATTGATATCAGTAGTTATTTGATACATGAGTGATATTCATCTTTTTATGGTTGTTTTGAAAAATAGATATACAAGATTTGACGTAAAAATTTATCTAAGTGAGGATTTGAGACTTAAAGAGCAATTTTTTTATTTTATCATTTTTCTTGTTGAGTATATATCACACATGATTTGATCATTCTAGAACTTATTTTGTTATGTATTTTGAGACCACATTTTTTATTTTCATACACCAAAATAATTAAAACACTTAGATTTACACACTTTTACCTAATATTTTATATCTCTCAGTTAACCCATTTGAGTTTAGATCTTTTTTTTCTTAAATTACCCACATAATTTAACCCATAACCTATTTTTTTTAACTCCAGAATTTGAATCCAAATTCACTAATATACTTATAGTTGTAAGCATGGTATTATATTTTGGAAGTCATTTGAGCGATGAAGGGAATGAAAAATGCCAAAATCTCATAGTCAAATTAGCTATCAAACCGGATTATAAACTTAGATTTCTCTTCCAAGATGGGTTTCTAGAAAAAAAAAATGGATTATGGTTGGTAATGGGTTCCAACTAAGAGATAGAATCATACAGTAGATGCATAATGCAGCCATGGGTAGCAAGGAAATTTAAAGAAGGTCAAGTCTGCATTCTATTGGCCTTTTATAAAGAATTCCTGAATAAATTTGTACAGGAGTGTGATATTTATTAAAAAAAAAAACATAAAAATGTTCCCTACCAAAGATTGTTACAAACTCTTCCTTTTCCCACTTTAGCATGGTCATAGGCAAGCATGGATTTCATAAAAGGATTGCCGGATTCTCAAGAGTTCAATACTATCTTAGTAGTCATTGATAGACTTACTAAGTTTGCCCACTTATGGCTTTACAACATTGTTGTTCTGCTACAAAAGTTACACAATTCTTTATGGACAATGTACTCTAACTACATGAAATGAAACCATTCAGTTTGAACAACAAAGAGCGCTTAATCAAGTCCGACAACGGGTTTTCCAACAAGCCTTATTAGGAGCCTGATTCAATCATTTTTGATAAAGATAAAGTGTTTACTTGCTTATTTTGGCAAGAAATGTTTAGACTTATGAGGATTAAACTCACGCTCAACAGTGTTTATCATCTCCAAACAGTTGGACAAAGTGAGAGGCTCAAACAATACTTGGAATGCTACCCCCGATACATGACTTCAGATAAACCCACACTATGGATGAAGTGGCTAAATTTAGCAGAATGGTGGTATAGCACCAACTTTCATAGGAGTGTCCAAATGACTCCTTTTGAAGCATTATAGGGCTATCAACCAAGGCACATTCCTATGGGCCCTATGGACACGAGTTCTCAACTATAGAGACCTTCATCATAAACAAGATATAATTCAGATTCTTCGAGATCATTTGGCTTAAACTTAGAACATAATGAAGTTATATGTAAACAAGCATTACTCAGAAAGAGAGTTTCAAGTGAGAGATCTAGTCTATCTAAAGTTACAACCCTATCAACAATAGTTAGTAAAGTTACGAAAATAGCTTAAGCTATCTTCAGAGTTTTATGAGCCTTTTCCTTTTATTATAAGGGTTGGAACGGCAGCTTACAAATTGCAGTTACCTCATAATTCATGTTTTATTACTGAAAAGGAAATTAGGACCCAGCCAGTCCACAATGCCAACCCTACCTCTACTGGGCTTTGATAAATAGGCAACGGTGGAACTAGAAGCAATCTTGAAAAGAAGGTTAATATGGTAAAACAACAAACTAGTAACTCAAATATTGGTCAGATGGATTAACATCAATCCTGAAGAATCCACTTGCGAAGATCTCGATTATATCAGAGCTCAATTTCCAACCTTCCATCATCGAGGACACAGATTTTCTCAATAGGGAGATATTGTAATGACTAGTGGGATTTAAAATGTCCATCAGCTAGCATAGGTTTGAATTTTAGTTAAGTTAATTAGGTTGTTGTACAAACTAATTAACTGAAACTGTTGACTCAGTTAGAAGATTGCTAGATAATAATCTTTAAATACTTATAAAAATACTCTACAAGATAAGAAATTCGATTGAATGATTAACTCCTTCCTCTCTTCATTTTTGTTCTAATCTCTTTCTCTCTCTATCTTTTCTCTATAATCTCTATCTCCTTCTCTCTCATTTTTCCTTGAACTACACATTCTTTCTCTTTCTTGAACTCACAAGTCAATCTATTACCTAAGTACCTTTACGAGTCGACTCCTCAAGCCCTATAGTCGATCCTCCATTGCCACCTACTTCAGGTTGAGACAATTAACTGCACAAGTCAACTCAACAAGCTCTGCAAGTCAACTCCTTTATTGCAGCCAAACTTTGGTTTATGAAATATTATTTCTGCCCAAAGAGAAGTATCAAGTCTCATTCTCCTTTGTGAACTGGCTAATGGGCCTCCACTTAATTGCCAAACACATGAAATAATAAATAATTACTAAGAAAAGTATCCACCTACGCCAATGCATAGAGCTTGGTCTATTGTATATGATTGTGAGAGATAGAGAAATTATTTTTAATTTGTCTTTACATGTAGCTAGAAATTCTCAAGATTATGGTGTGTGTTTATTTTCAAATTAGACCTGCATGCACATAAGTAGACCTCTCTCTCTCTCTCTCTCTCTCTCTCTCTCTCTCTCTCTCTTTCTCTCTTTAATTTCTAAAATATAAACTCCATGGAAGGTTAAATATCCAATTAGACAAGTTAATTGGAAAAGGCTCAGAAGCAAGTTATTCATCCATATTAGTTTGCATGCCCATGTAGGGGCATTTTTGGGAGATAATTCAAATTGTTTTGAATTTAAAATTGGGATAATGGGATAACTCCCATCATTCCCTTAACTCCCCATAACTCCCCTTCTCTCTTGAGTAGTACAACAACTTGAATGTGTTTAGTGTTTTATGAGAATTTTTGTGTGAGAGGAAATTCACTGAGCATCAATAGAGAGATTTATTTCTAGTGAGAAATAATTGAGGGTATTGTGAAAATTTCGAGTAGGAAATTTTCTCTCATCATTAAGTTCAGTGGATTGTGGATTGAAGCGTCGTGACACAATGGTGATAGTTTGATTTCGTGATTACCACCCTGGTCGTGCATTCATTCGAGGTTTACAGTTATAAATTTTTAAAAACCTGCACATCGAGGTACAACTCGAAAAATTTCAATGGTTTAATTTTCACACTTTTGCTTGCGCATACATATAGAATAAATCTAATATTGGTATTAGAGTATATTTAGATTTATTTTTAAAAAAATTTCAGAAATTTTCGGGTATAAAATGTGTAGAGTAAAAATTTAGGATCCGAATCGCGAATGAGTTTCAGGAATCCGATGATACAAAGTTGTTAGCCATGACCCATGAAGCATGAATATGATTTTTATTTAATTTTAGTCCACTTTAAGGTCATGAAACTGTCGGTCGAAGATCTCAGCCATAAATGGTGACATATTAAACTTAGATCTATCAAGTTTAAGGATGATTTAGTCTGTGCAAATGGTCTATAAATGTTTATCATGTTCTGATCTACAATTTTGATACATTAATTTTGTGATTTGGTTGTTGGAATGTGAATTTCTCCATTGGCCATGGAGGGCCATGATAGGGATGTTTAAATCACCGATTTTAAGGTTTAAATCTTCCAATAAATCATGTTTACAATATTTTTGGAAGTTAAATTACAAATTTTGATTGAAATTGACGTGAAAATCAGGTTGGAATCGTGTTTTCCAGCAGCCGAGTCAAGCAAACACGGTTACAGAGAATCATGTGAAGAAGACCTGACCTTGACCCACAGGCATGTGCATGTCATGCTCGCTGAGGCGCGTGATGTGCACAGGAGAGGGCACGTAAGCTTTAAGTGTGCTAAGGTGCATGAATCTAGCAGGGGGATCCAGGTCGTTCCGACCCGGATCCGCACCTCGACTCGCATTTGACCCGGGTTGAGACCTGGGATACGGGTCGTGTACGCGCAACCGCGTGGACGACGCGCTGCACGTTTGGTACGTGTGCTAGCATGCATACACATGGGGGGCCACCACCGGCACGTGGCTATACATGGAACGTCTGGCGGTGCATCAGGTCATTCGGGATTAAATTTTTCTCATTTTTTTGAGTGTCCTACATCATTGTTTATGACTTTTTATGGGTTTTTATGTACCAAATCCAAGTATGTATGGTGAGTTGTAACTCCGGGTTGTGGTGGATGGGTCCGTTGATCCATTAATTCGCTTTGGAGTTTATATTCGAGCTATTTCATGTTTGTTGAATCAAGGGTATATAAAATTTGAGAATAAGTATCAATAAGTCACTAACGTCTCTCTTTTTTATGTACCAGAGACTATGAATATTTCAAAAACTATCATTTTGGATATTTCCAAGGGTAATAAACTGAATGGTGACAACTATAATATTTAGTATCGAAAGATTTAGTTTGTCCTCGAAAAGCAGGATCTGTCTGAGATTCTGAGGCGCAAGATGGTGGATCCCGGGGAGGGTACCATAGCTGAGGCTAGATGGGATCAGGAGACTTATCGTGTATGAAAGAAGAAGAATAGCCATGTTAGGGCAATCCTGATTAATAGCATGCACGATAACATGATCCTGGTCTATAAATAGTATCTTATGGCTATGTCGATTTGGCTCACCCTAAAAGAGCATTGTGGTGCGCTTTCGGCTTCTAAGGTAAGAATGTTGACTTATAAGCTAAATTTGATATAAATGTCGAGTATGATAGGGGCGCCCTATCGTGATTTCGAGCATTGGATCCAATCATTACTTGATCAGGACAGGAAGACCATAAAAGAAGATTTATCTCTTTTTTGATGTGTACAAACACTATGAGCTCGATGAGGAGCGCTTGGAGGCAAGTAGGCCGTACTCAGGCTATGCTTATACAGTAGAGTCGAGCAAGGGCTCTCGTGGCACCAAACGCAAAGGAAGAAGCATGAGAAGAAGAACCGAGGTCCAGGCAAGAAAAAACCATCTGAGAAATCCGACAACAGAGTACAAAAGCGCAAGAAGAATGAGTTAGACAAGACCAAAGTGAAGTTCTATATATGTGGTAGATTTGGTCACTTTGCTTGTAAGTGCAATGAGCGAAAGATATGTTCTTCTTCTTTACATGGTTTGAACTTTGTATCTTCTACTGGGATATTCACTAACTCATCTCCTTTATGAATTGTAAACTCAAGAGCCACTGACCATGTTGCTCAAGAGAGGGGCATATAGGTGGAGTTCTGGAGGATGAGTCCTCAGGCTGGGAGGAATTACGAGGTGAATGTAGCATTTGTTATCGTCAAAGGGATTGGTACTTGCAAGTTGGAGCTGCGAAGTGGCCAGACTCTTTATCTATATGATATACTTTATGCTCCGGATATTCGACGGAACTTGATTTCTGTACTTTGTTTAGACCACCTAGGACATGCTCTGTCTTTTGTAAACTCTATTGTTTCTATTGGTTACGATAGTTCTTTCATTTGTTTTGATTTTGTCCATAATGGATCGTATGCACTGGATACTATTTTATTTAATGGTAATTCTTGTTTTTCTTCTATTGCTTTTACATTTGATTGTGTTAATGATGATGTGAATGTATGGCATAGTAGACTTAGACACATAGGGTAAGAGAGGATAAACCGATTAGTAGAGAGTAGTCTGTTGGGCTCGCTAACTAGGGTCGAGTTGCTCGTATGTAAGTTTTACCTAGTCTACAAAGTTTCAAGAAAACCATTTGACAAGGTAATGAGAGTTGGGACTCCATTGCAGTTAGTTCACTCTGATATCTGTGGCCCTATGAACGTGAGAGCTCGAAATTGAGTTGTGTACTTTATTATATTCATGAACAATTACACACATTTTGATTACGTCTATCTGATCTCGCATAAGTCTGAGACATTGGAATGTTTCAGGAGGTTTATTAGGGAGATTGAGAATCAGTTAGATTTGAGAGTGAAAACTCTCAGAACCGATCGGGGGTATGAGTTTTTGTCAGAACAATTTAAAGAGCTCTATTTTTAGAAGGGCATAACAAGACAACTAACTATTCCTACTACTCCTAGTAGAATGGAGTAGCCAAGAAGAGGAATAGAACTTTGTTAGAGATAGTGAGGTTTATAATGATTGAGGCCAATTTGCTTATCTCCCATTGAGGACACGCTTTATTGATTGCAGTTTATGTCCTCAACCATGTCCTATCAAAGTTCGTAGTCAGTACCCCATATGAGCTTTGGACAGGGAGGCAGCCTGAACTTAGTCACTTGAAACCATGGGATTGTACCACGTAAATTCATAATTCCTCATAACCACACGGCAAGTTAAGCTCACGAGAAAAGAAGTGTATCTTTATAAGATACTCAGAACACTCCAAGCGGCATGTGTTCTTATGTGAGCATATCTACTGCACTATTACTGAAATTGAGTCTTGTAATGCCACATTCCTTGAGAATGATTTTCCTAAGAGAGGTGAAATTGATTGAGACATCACCTTTTATGAGATAGATGAGTTTAGTGGCATAGCAGAGCCTAGCGGTGGGACCTAAGACCCCATTATGGATATTGGTCCTAGTAGGAGTGATCCATCTAAAGGTAAAAGTACACGTAGCTAAACATTATTTCCCTACTGAGGGTGAGACCTTCATTGTGACTCCTGAGGATGATGAGGAGCCCAAAACGGTTCAGGAGGCTCTTGAGGGTTTAGCGAAGGATTATTGGTTGAAGGCCATGGATAAAGAGTTGGAGTCGATGAAAATCAATAGGGTTTGAGGTTTAGTTGATATACCTGAGGGTAAAAATGCCATTAGAAATAAGTGGGTTCTCAAAACCAAGAGAAAAGTTGACAGATCAGTGGAGAGGTATAAGGCCTATTTGGTAGCCAAAGGTTACACTAAGACTAAGGGCATGGACTACGAGGAAACTATCTCCCCTATAGTCAAATTTATATCAATTCGTTCACTTTTAGCAATTGTCGCGGACATGGATCTAGAGTTATACCAAATAGATGTTAAAACTACCTTCTTGAACGGAAGTTTAGATGAGGAGATCTATATGTAGTAGCCGTCTAGCTTTATTCCTATAGGTTAGAAGGATAAGATTTGTTGATTTCGAAAGTCGATATATGACCTTAAGTAGTCATCTAGGTAGTAGTACTTGAGATTTCACGAGGAGATGATATCTTATAGTTTCGTGATAATCAAGGAAGATCATTGTATGTACCTAATACGTTCTATTGATTGCTTTGTGATAATGTCCTTGTATATGGATGACATTCTATTGGCTAGAAATAACAGAGAGTATCTGATGACCATTAAAATATAGTTATCATCGAGTTTTGATATGAATGACATGAGTGAGACTCAGTTCATTCTTAGAGTTAGGATTCATAGGGATCGCTCGAGAAAGGTGTTGGCTCTTTTACAAGAGTCCTACATTAGGAAGATTCTTAAACACTTTGGGATGAGCGATTGCAAGCTCATAGATATTCCTATCGTTAAAGGTGAAGGCCTGAGTCTTGACATGTGTCCTAAAACTTAGGAAGAGATAAACGAGATAAGTAAATCCCTTATACAAGTGCAGTAGCCAGTCTGATATATGCAATGTTGTGTATACGACCAGATATTTGTTTTGTAGTCGGTCTAATAAATAGATATCAATCGCATCCTAAAAGGAGTCACTAGAGAGCAGTGAAAAGGGTTCTGAGATATCTCAAGGGAATTACGGACCTGTCCTTGTTTTATGGAGGAGGTGATTTGAGTCTCGTTGGGTATTCAGATGCCGATTTAAATTGATGCAAATCGATATCAGGTTTTGCTATCTTGCTCAATAATAGGGTCATTCCATGGAGCAACAAGAAGCAAACTTGTATATCTCTATCTATGATTAAGGCTGAGTTCGTGGAATACTTAGTGGCAGTTTAGGAGAGTGTTTGAATCTGGAGATTTCTGAATAATTTAGGGGTTGTGGTAGATAGTGGAGGTCAATGATGATTTACTGTGATAATCAGACCGCTATTGCCTACACCCAAGACCCTAAGTACCACAGCAGGGCCAAACACATCAATACTAGATACTATTTTATGCGAGATATCATCGGGAAAGGTGAAGTAACGATCAAACATATTTCCATACACAATATGGTAACTGATCTCTTCACTAAATTCATTACGAGAGATTCCTTTGTAGGACATAAGAAATTATTAGGTTTACGTGTATTATGACATTTCTCGTCATGTACTATATTGATATTTTGATACTTATTGTTATATATAACATACGTGCATTATTCAGTTATTTATTTATAGCACTTATTTGTTGACATATACTCTATGATGTGATGTGATAAAAGATATGTCAAGCAGGCGAAATCGACTTCCTTACATGAGTGACCACCTCTGGCTTTGAGTGAGTATAGATGAGACGGTTTCTAGGCGTAAGAGGTTTTGAGAGTAGTTCTGCTAAAACATAAGTCATCTTGATACGTGTTCAGGATGAGGTCATATGCGATATGAACGATATTGACATACCCACACCCGTGTTGCCTATAAGTAGTTAGGTTTGAGATCTCATATATCAACTATGTTTAGTGATATTATCTCTGAGATATTGTTTCTGAGATCTCTAGGTAAAATTTTACGTATAGATTGAGTTCCATACTTGCACAGTATTAAAAAAACCTTACATATGCCCTTTAAGAGATAGGGGAATAACACTGTGACACGTGATTCATAACGCATGTGATAAATCAACCATAAGATAGTGAGAGTTATTATTTGAGACGATAATGTGATTTTGATCCCCATACTCACTATGTGAGACTCGAGACCCATTAGATGAGCTCACCAGTACTCTTATTACTTTTGGCTATTTCTTGAAGTTTTGGTTTAGTGTATACTACTTTAATCTGTTTACCAATGGTTTGGAAGATAATGAACTTTGCGGAATAGATCTACTAAAGCAACTGAGTTGAGATGGATAGTTTTTAGTAAGAAAAATGAATACCAATCAACATTATATTGTTGTGTTGTATTCACCAGTCGACGTGTTATATTTATTCATATTGGGATTCAAACATAATAGTGAATACACAATCGAACAACGATTGAGAATCACTTTTGATGCGGAAAATGGCTCGATGGATGTAATGCGTTGAGTCTGAGGTATAGTGAGCTCCTTTTTGTACTAATGGTGGCTTCTGGATCATCTTAATAGGTGCATCAAGAAGTCTTTGTTTATAGGTGTACTCGCTGGTCGCACGACACCTAATCCCGTTTGAAGATCCAGTAGGGTGATGTAGAAGGTCACATGAGTTGTTATCTTGTAACGGACGTAAAATGTCCTCATATGCAAGTGGGAGATATTAGTTTGTATGCCCATATATGGACATTTTTTGGGAATAATTCATTTGAATTTAAAATTGGGATAATGGGATAACTCTCATCATTCCCTTAACTCCCCATAACTCCCCATCTCTCTTGAGAAGTACAACCACTTGAACGTGTTTAGTGTTTTATGAGAATTTCTATGTGAGAGGAAATATACCGAACATCAATAGAGAGAGATCAATTTCTAGTGAGAAATAATTGAGGATATTGAGAAAATTTCGAGTAGAAAATTTTCTCTCGTCATTGAGTTCACCAGATTGTAGATTGAAATGTCATGACACAGTAGTGGTGGTTTGATTTTGTGATCACCATCCTGGCTGTGCATTCGTTCGAGGGTTCGCAATTATGGATTTTTGAAAACCTACATATCGAGGTATGATCTGACAAATTTCGATGGTTTAATTTTCATGCTTTCACATGTGCACGCGTATGCATGTGGAATAAATCTAACAATCAACATCTCATGAATCTACTAAATGCAACCAAAAAGACAAGGCAAGTAATCTCGGATTGAGTATTAGTGTGAAAAAACGACATTTTATGTGGCTAAGACATTTTTCAAATTTGTCAATTCGAGGGGCGTTTACAAGTTCCTACTCAGGATGCAAGTTGATTGATCAACTTTGAAAATGATGAAAAAAACGCCATAACTTGGCATAAAATGATTTGTTATTCTTGTCAAAAAAACGAAAATTTTTAATATATTTTTAATGACATAAAAGGGAAAATTTTGCCTTCGCGTAAAAAAAATAATTTTTTTTTAGGAAAAAAACAACTTGGAAAAAAATTGATTTTGTTAGTAAGTACTCTTAAATTTTAAGAAATTCAAAAATCAAAATTTCAACTACCGTATGTTTGGAGGGTTTATGTTTAAATCAAAATTGACTCTTAAAATATATAATACCAGTTCAGTCTCGGTTAGTCTCATAAATCAAAATTGGGTGGAGTTTCTAATACAAGAAATTATGAGAAATTTGATATTTTTGCTTGCAACTATTTATATTTTCTTTTAATATTTTATATTTTAATAAAATTATTATGAAATTTCCCAAATGGAGTCTTAAAATAATCATAGTCATAAATATGGAAAGCATGTCGGAACGCAAATACTAAATTGTGTAGTACGTCAAAGGAGAAGTAGGTGGCCGTGCTGACTTGGAAGAAAAACAACCCAATAATTTTGATATTTTATTCTCCCACTGCCTAACACGAGATCCTTGTTCATGCTGTTGGTGGTCAAGGGAGTCCTCAGGCTTATTATTCTGACTTTCAGGGCATTCTCTTGAAGTTGATATTGCTCAAGCTATATCTGAAATCGTAAAATCATAGTATTGACTAATTTATTACCATATTATTTATTTATTTATTTATTTATTCACTTATTTTTGCATGAACATGTTACGTGCTTGAAATTGAAAATACATCTGCTTTTCAAGTCATGTAGATGGTAGACGTACTCTTTGGCTTGGAGAAAGTGTGGGTGAGGAGTTCTCGAGTACAAGGAATTTAGGAGGGCTTTGTTTTCCTTTCCTTTTTTTTTTTACTAAGCAAAGAAGGGTTTTGTATCACATTCTTCCACTCGTGTTGTCGATCTATGCAAAAGATGCACCCGATTACAAACTCGCTTGGATCTTATTTTATTTTATGTCAACTATATTAGAAACTTCCTTTTTGTATTTATCTGTTTTTCACAATTGCAAAGTCATGAATGTGACCTCCAAATCAATAATTAACCAAGTTATTTTCATGCATTAGAACGCCATTTCTGAAAAATGCCTCAGACAAATCCTTACCAGATATTTTTTCCTATGCCTCAATTTTCTTGGGGACTTCTTACTCAAGGTTATCATCTTTTGACAAAAATGAAGTCATTGGCCCCACAGGGGGTCTTTTTTTTTTGTTTTTTGGGCTTCCGAATTTATGCACATGTAACTTGAATCATGCATGGCTAGATTCATGAGCTTCTGGTATATTTTTATGGCGTACTAATTGTCATTTCAGATGAATTATCAGGGTCAGAATAATTTCGTGTTTCAAATAAAAAACAACTCAATTAATTCACATAAGTAAAATATGTATATACAGTTGAGGATGTCAATGTATATGTCTGTGTGTGTATATATATATATATAATTAATATAATATGAAAATGGATTTCAAGAGTTTGAATGAAATACGAATAACTTGGGAATTTAAACTTGTAGTGCATGAGATGATTGGGTGGCTTGGCCAACTTTGTACCTTTAATATGGCTGAGGGGTTTTTGGGGTTTCTTGCCAATATATTTTGGACTCATGTTGCAAATGGCTGGATAAAATATTTGCCTAGAAATTTTTTGTTTTTGCATTTATTAGTCCAGATGTAAAGATATTTGTAATCTGGATCTCATTTCTAACGCTTTCAGCGTACCCCTCGGGAATCAGTCCACGCTTATTTTTCATTTATTTATTTATTTATTTTACTTGACTACCGGTATTTGAAAATCTAACTAATTCGATTCAAACAATTGTGAAATCCAATTTAAATGTTTACTCTCCCATGCCTTTTTTTTTTATATTAATTATGGGAGTTTAGTATTTTTTTTTTATTAATAAGAGAATGACTAGGTAAGAAAAGAAAAAGTTACGATCAAACAAAAAACTCCAAGTATCAATTCACTCCTTGCTTGATCCAATACACCATTATGAATGCCCATTCTTTATATTTGATAAAGTTATATGATTTTTGGTCTAACCCAATAAACTTCACTTGTTATATTTTTAGATTAGGGTTTTGTTTTTGACATATTATATATATATATATATACACATATATATAGTGTCTATTAGGATTTGAGTGTCAAGTATTCAATTACTATTCATTTGACATTCTTTATTATTTTCGTATAGTGAATTCTTCTCATCTCTGGACGTGGTTCTTTTTCGATCCGGAGTTTTCCACATAAATATTTGTGTGATTTTCTCTTATTTTTCTTGATTATTTCTGACACTATTAGAAAAACAGATATCAGTGACAGATTTTTTCATCGCTGATATCCAAATTTCTATCGCTAAAAATATCAGCGGCCAAAAATCAGCGACAGATTTTTCTATCGCTGAAAGTCACCTCGTTAATTTTAGCGACGGAAAAATTCCGTCGCTAATTTGTCGGTGAAATTAGTAAAACCAAAATCAAATGCCAGAAGCTGGACGCCCGACCCGCTTCCACCACTATCCGGAACCTGGCCTGCCTGCTCGCCCGCGTATAAATGTGCTAAAAATATTCTAAAAATATGCTCTCACCCAAATTCAAACCCGAGTATGAGAGAGAGAACATGAGAATCTTAACCACCATGCCACCATTATATTTGTGTTATTAGTTTATTTGTTTCTATTTCTATACTTTATTTGTAACTCTCAATATAAAAAATACAATACCCTTATTTAATAAAAATATAAAATTATATTTAAAAAACAAAAAATTATATCTAAAAAAATACAAAATTATATTTAATAAAAATACAAAATTATATTTAATAAAAACACAATTATATTCAATAAAAATACAAAATTATATTTAATAAAAAAATAAAATTATATTTAATAAAAATAAAAATTATATTTAATAAAAACACATAATTATATTTAATAATAATACAAAATTATATTTAATAAAAAAAATAAAATTATATATAATAAAAATACAAAATTATATTTAATAGAAATATAAAATTATATTTAAAAAACAAAAAATTATATCTACTAAAAATACAAAATTATATTTAATAAAAATACAAAATTATATTTAATAAAAAAATAAAATTATATTTAATAAAAATAAAAATTATATTTAATAAAAACACATAATAATATTTAATAATAATACAAAATTATATTTAATAAAAAATAAAATTATATTTAATAAAAATAAAAAATTATATTTAATAAAAAAATAAAATTATATATAATAAAAATACAAAATTATATTTAATAGAAACAAAAATTATATTTAATAAAGATACAAAATTATATTTAATAAAAACAAAAAATTATATTTAATAAAAATACAAAATTATATTTAATAAAAATAAAAAGTTATGTTTAATAAAAATAAGAAGTTATATTTAATAAAAAATAAAATTATATTTAATAAAAATACAAAATTATATTTAATAAAAACAAAAAATTATATTCAATAAAAACAAAAATTCGGATCTATTAGTGATGGAATTTTTCCGTCGCTAATCCGTCACTAATAGGTCTCAATTTTTTTTTTTGTTTCAGCAACGGATTACCGACGGAATTTTTCCATCGCTAATAGTTTCAAATTTTTTTTCTTTTGGTTTCAGTGACGGAATTTTCTGTCACTAATTTTTTCGTCATTGTTCCGTCATAATTTTGTTATTAATTAGCGACGGATAATCTGTCTTTGATACCGTATTTTCTGGTAGTGTAACATATATTCTATAAATTCATTTGGTTGACACTCAAACAGAAGCAGTGCTTCTAGCTTTGCTATGAGAAGAAAGGGAAAACGATAAAAAGGCTTAGCTTGGGAGCTGGAGTATCTATTATGAAAATGCCATTTGACCTCATCAACTTAAACACATCTCTTTTTTTTTTTTTTTTTTGGTTTTCATCGATCGATATCCGGTCTTTGTTCGACTAATCTAATTCGACGACTATAGGGTTCCCAAATCCTTTTTCTCCTCAATGTCATATTATCCCCTCATTAAATTCATAGGAAGAGGTATTTAAAATATATAGGTTGTAAACCCAGTGATATCTACTCTACTTAGTTTTAGAAAAGGTAAAAAAAGATTAACTTCATAAATACCAATGTTTGGTTGGCGCTGAGAAGGGCACTGCGACCCCTTTAATCAAGCACTCGAGTTCGAACGTTCTTGGGAGCGAAAAAAATCACGTTGGGAGAGCTCCCTCTCTATAGTGGACTCGATAGGAGTTCGGCCAAAATTAGTCAAGGCGAAATTTCAGATATTCGGCGGTGACCAAATCTAGGGTACCAAAAAAAATTTAACTTTATAAATTTTATAAAAAAGATTAATACTAAAATTCATTGGAAAGATTAATACTAAATTTTATAAGTCAATTTTATAAAAAAGATTAACTTTATAACTTCATTGGGAAAAAAGATTAATACCAAAATTTATAAAAAGATTAATACTAAAACCTTAATTTCGAGTCTTGAAAATAAAACAACAGGTATTGGAAGATGTCACTTCTTAATTTAATCCTATAATACTTGAATTGGATTAGTCGGGTAATCTGGATACTCGTGGTCAAGTAAAAAAAAATGGAAATACTTATCATAGGATGCCCATTTTTAAAAATCAATTGTACTTTAGAGAAACATGTTGTGTTTGACAAGTTGCATTTGACAAGATTCTTAGTAATGTCGTAAAGAGAAATTTCTCATAATGCACTTTAATAATATTGTGAGCGATAGAGTGTTTGGGTTTGGCTAATTTCAACAAAAGGAGGACCCAGTGTAAATGTATGACCGAGTCAAAGCCAGGCGACACTGAGAGGCACAAAGGTAATTTCTATATTTTGACTAACAGAATTCAACGAAGAGGTGTGAAAATTCAGCCATTGGGCATACACACACCTAATGTTTAGAAAAAGATAAAAGACTTTCCATTATTTAATGTCATATCATTTGCATTGTGTGGTTGAAACACTTTTGAGTTGGGTAGGGTTGGGTTGTCCTCGTCCCCTCGAGGGAGAGTTTACCACATGAGTGCAATCTTATGCAAAATTAGAGGCTAATCTTCATTGAATTCAAAAGGGTATTGATTTTTGTCCTGTCTTACAATAATCCGAAGTTTTTTTAGCCAATAAAGGGAGGGTAAGTGTGAACTTTTAAAGCTGTTAATTGCAGTTGTAGTTGTTCATAAGTAATGGCAGAACAAAACAACAATATGGCTTGACTTTTGGATTTTGGTTTTTGGTGTTTGTCACATGGACGATCAACATCTTGGGCTGCCTAATTCGTATCTCCAAGGGAACAAAATTTGATCATATGATTGTGTCAACTCTCATCCTTTACCTGCTCCATTTGATGTGATAGTCATAGCATATGTATGCCTTGGCTTGGTTTAACCAAAGTTAGAGGGCAGCACTTTGAGAAATACTGATTACAACTTGTGGTAATATGATCAAGTAGTATCACAATTTGATCTGAGAGAGAGAGATCGCCAAAACCAACGATTTTCCTGAATGGTGGCCTTAATATGGTGAACAACAATTCACGGCTACATAAAGTGGTGAGACACAAGAACCCCTCGGGCAAGTGTACAAAATACGCATTCAATTTCGGTGTTAGTTGAATTGAATGCCCACAAATTGGAAATGATCATTATAGTAACAAATTGGAGGAGGATGTTTGATCCAAAACCAATTGAGTTAGCGGCGGCATTCAATTTCGATTTGTCCATTTCTCCACATAATAATTACCACATTTTTTTTAAACTATCGATATTCGTGCACTACCACTTTTGATATCCGTGCACTACCGCCACTTATAATATTAATAATTATTTCTTCTTTTTAATGATACTTAATATAATTCAATAAGATATTTTAAAAGTTTACATATATATAAATATATATATATATATATATATGACCAATATCTCTTAAAATCATACCAATAATTGATATTATCAGAGTCTTTTAAGAATTTTTCTTTATCTTTTCCTATCGTTATCATCCCAATTTTGATAGTGATATTTGTCCTTATGATTTGAGGAACCATGGCTATCAATGTCATTATTATGATACTCATTTCATCGTTGATCATGTTCATGAGCATAGCTATGACCAAGGACATGATCTCCTCTTCCATATTCACTACTAAAATACTTAGTTGCATTCATCTCAAAAGATGAACAACCATTTGTTTAAGTTTTATAATTTTTCACTAATAGTACATTATTTTTTTCAATTATAAGAAAACATAAAATTAGTTCAGAATATTTTTTAAATTCTTTCTCTCGATATTACTATTATATGAGTAAATTCGAGACATAAAAAATAAAACAAGTTTTTTTTAATATATCTTTCTCAGTAATAATTTTCCCGCATAATTTCAATTAGGATGTGATTTTTAATATTGCAAAATTGCACTCACTTATTGATTTTTTTTTGTCTACACAAAAGTCAAATCCTGAATCACGGGTTTGTGGGAGAAAAGTTATAACCACTAAATTGTCCCCTTAAAGACTTACTTATTGATTTGAAATTTTGTAGCTTTTGATAGAACCAATCATATGAGGTTTTGAGAAAAACAACCATTTTTAGATAGTCATATCTTTTCTTTAAGTTATTCTATAGGTCAATGAAAGTTTTTAACTATAAGATATTCAGCTTTTAAATTTTCATCGACTAATAAAAATAATTGTTTTTACACGGTTTTGTATAGTAGTATTATTTGTTTTACCAGTGTCTTCAAGATCTATGGCATCGAGAATCATTTTAATATCAAGGACTCATGATAAATAGTTCTTTCTAAAAACGTTGAATGGTAGAAATTTAAATTTAATAAAATTAGCTGAAAATTGGTAAACTAAACTCACCTCATCGCTTGAACAATAAGATCTTCCACTTTCCTATATCTCATGAATGTAAAGTCGTGTTGATAACGTGTGTAAAATTAAAAAATATGATAAAGTCAAAAAAATAAAATTAAACGAATGTAGATTGAATGATTTAGCGATAATAATTTTATTTTATCTATTGTTATTGTTATTTTTGTATGTGCAAATAAAATTATAAGGGGTCTATATATAGACACTTAAAAATAATATGAATGCCGTCTTAATTAAGTGTGATAATTCAAAAATTAAAAGTCACTTAGAAATCCAAAAATCAATAATTATGCTAATACATGTTAAATATGTGTGATTTATAAAACATACACTAAATATTTTATGAATTTCTATCTAAAATTTTTAAAATTTTTAGCATATATAAAATACTCATCATATGTAAATTTTATTTTCGTATTATCGTTTTTATCTCTTTACACTTTTCATCCAATCGTAATAAAACAAATTAACCTAGCTTTAAATGATAAAGAACTGTAGCATACATCGCGTCTGTCATGGTTGCTAGTACTAGCGAGTACTAATTATAGGAATATAAATATGGGCATGTGATAATGCAGAGAAGACACCTAGCACCACTAGAAAATTTGTTTTCCCTGATAAAAATTAACGATGAATTATTATTCATCATCAATTAGTAATAGAATTATAATAGATCATTTAGGGATGAAATTAGTGATAAAAAAATCTATAAAAAAAAATTCTATCATTAATCTATCGATAAAAATGACACAAAATTACCGTAAAATTTTTTACACAAATTAGCGACGGAATTAACAAGAAAAAATCCGTCAGAAATAATTCCATTACTAATCCATTGCTAATTTCGACGGATTAGTGATGGAATTTTTTCTGATAGATTTTTTCGTCCCTAATTCCATCGCTAAATATTCAGTCGGTAATTCATCGCTAAAACTCACGAAAAAAAATTTGTTTTTTTTTTAATTAGGTTATTATATTTTTATTAAATATAATTTTGTGTTTTATTAAATATACTTTTATATTTTTTATTTTAATAAATTGGGGTATTATTTCTTATTAAATATAATTTTGTATTTTTATTAAATATAATTTTGTGTTTTTATTAAATATAATTTTTTATTTTTTTTCCATTAAATAAGGGTATATTTTATTAAATATAATATTATATTTTTATTAAATATAATTTTATATTTTTATTTAATATGATTTTATATTTTTATTAAATTAGGGTATTGCAATTTTATTAAATATAAATATAATTTTGTATTTTTATTAAATATGATTTTGTATTTTTATTCAATTAGGGTATTATTTTTTTATTAAATATAATTTTTTATTTTTATTAAATATAATTTTGTGTTTTTATTAAATATAATTTTTTGTTTGTATTAAATATAATTTTGTGTTTTTATTAAATATAATTTTATATTTTGTATTTTTATTAAATTAGGGTATTATTTTTTCTTAAATATAATATTATATTTTGTATTTTTATTAAATTGGGGCATTTTTTATTAAATATAAATTTATATTTTTATTAAATATAATTTTTTGTTTTTATTAAATATAATTTTGTTTTTTGTTTTTTTATTAAATAAGGGTATTTTTTTATTAAATATAATTTTGTATTTTTATTAAATATAATTTTATGTTTTTATTAAATATAATTTTGTATTTTTATTTAATATGATTTTGTATTTTTATTTAATTAGGTTATTGCAATTTTATTAAATATAATTTTGTACTTTTATTAAAAATAATTTTATATTTTTATTAAATATGATTTTGTATTTTTATTAAATTAGGGTATTGTTTTTTTTATTAAATATAATTTTATATTTTTATTAAATATAATTTTGTGTTTTTATTAAATATAATTGTGTTTTTATTAAACATAATTTTATATTTTTATTAAATTCTATTTTTCATTTTTATTAAATATAATTTTGTGTTTTTATTAAATATAATTTTGTATTTTGTATTTTTATTAAATTAAAGTATTGTTTTTTATTAAATATAATTTTGTATTTTAATTAAATTGGGATATTGTTTTATTAAATATAATTTTATATTTTTATTAATTATAATTTTGTGTTTTTATTAAATATAATTTTGTATTCTGTTTGAAATGGTGAGAGTGAGATAGAAAATAATGAAATAAAAAAAGAAAGAAATAACAAATAAGTCATTGTGACATAGTGGTTGAGATAATTCAAAATATGCTCTAGAACCCGAGTTCGAACTTGGGTGAGAGCATTTTTTCAACAAAAAAAATACAGAGGTGAGGACGGACAAGCGAGCGCGAGCGGGCGTGGACAGGGCGTTCGGCCCCATGTACATTGGGTGCACGATTTTCACTGACAGATTAGCGACAAAAATTTTCCGTCGGTAATTTAAAATAATTTGAAAAATATAAAATTAAATTACCGACAGATTAACGACGGATTATTAGTGATTAAAAATTTCTGTCGCTAAAATTATTTCACATTTTTTCAATTTTTTCAAATTAACGACGAATTTTCTTAACAACGGAAAATTTTCGTTACTGATCCGTCGCTAAACTTTTTGACGAAAATATTTCCGTCGCTAAATTTGACGAGGTGACTTTCAACGATAAAATTTCCGTTGCTAATTTTCCATCGTTAATTTGTTTTAGCGACGGAAATTTAATTATCAGTGACGAATATTTCCGTCGCTAATACCCGTTTTTCTAGTAGTGTAGTAGTTTTAATTTTATAAGATAATGAATTAAATTCATAATTCATATATTCATGCGATGACCGCATTTGGGTTGTTACTGTTACTGGATGATTGGTCAATTTTGTAACACAATGACCTGTGAACGTAAGTTTCGAATGGAAAATTTTTCTTTGGGTTCTGTTAAGTGTTGTAAAACCCAAAATGCTGGTCCAATATTATCTATAAAAGCAACTGATTTCATTCAACCTTTTAGCTCACCAAGTCTCTCCTTCTTGCCCAAACCTCAAGGCTCTGTTCTTCTTCTCCTCCTCCTCCTCTTCCTCCTCCTTCATAGGACAAATTGCACCAGATTTTGTTGTCAAAGTGTTGTCATAAAAAATCAACGGTATACATCTCTCTCTATCTTAATCATGCATGATCTCTGTGTGTGTGTGTGTGTGTGTGTACTATGTAACTAATAAAAATGAAGTTTTTCAGCTCAACCCAAATGGGATCTTTGGGAAGACTAAGAAAACTCTACTTACTAATATTATTTTTGAAAGACATCATTTTTATAATGACTGCGAGCAAAAATTTAAATTATTCCGTCATTTTTGTGTTTAGTGATCTAAAAAAAAACCAAAACATGGATTCATGCTCATGAATTTTCATTATTCTCAGAAAAGAAAGAAGAAAAGAAAAGGGCATGCATGCCTCTATATGATCATGATATAGAGTGCTTTATCTAATACGTATTGAATAATAAATCGTGCAACAGAAGAAGGAAATATGTGGAAGCTTAAAATAGCTGATGGGGGCAACGACCCCAACATATTTAGTACAAACAATTTTGTTGGAAGACAAATATGGGAATTTGATCCGGAGGCAGGCACAGCAGAAGAGAGAGCCGAGGTTGAAAGTGCTCGTCAACAGTTCTACAATCATAGATATCATATCAAGCCTAGTGGAGATCTTCTCTGGCGTATGCAGGTACTCTCTCTCTCTCTCTCTCCCTCCCTCCCTCCAAAAGTAAAGTTTCGGGGAGGGTGTGGATATTTGAAATTAGGACCTGTGGTTGAAATGACTAGATGACTCATTTGTGGTGATGTAAAATTAAAGCGAAACGTTTATTGTTTGATTATGGTTAAGAGGGTTCATAGTTGGCACAGGTTTACACCCTTAAGTCTAATTGATAATTTTTTTTTTTTTTCAATCTTTGTAAGGATCTGCACTTACAAAATTATGGATAAATTTAATTATGGTCAGAGTGAAAATAGAATAGTATAACAAGAAAAAATATGCAGTATAATGTTTTGTCAATCTTTATAAACACGTCCCTTACGGACGCCGGTAGAGTTTCTCAACTTTTATCTTTTTTTCCTGATTCAATTTTGATTGGCTACATCTCCTTATACAAAAATAAAAAAAAAAATATTTATAAACACATAAACTCATGTTCAAAACTTGATTTTGTTATATCATCACTCTGTTAAATCTAAAAGGGAGGCTTATTATTATTATTATTATTATTATTATTACCAAGTAAGGAAGTTAATTTTAATTTTGATATTTAAAGTGGTGGGAAAAATTGGTGGGCTTTAGGTGGCTCAAATTTGTAGGTTCTCATTAATGAGTTGGTCACTTGGGCAAATGATCTTTACCTTTTATTTTCTTTACCATCGAAAAACAAAGGATCGGGTCCACACACATATTAAAGGGTTTGCTACCAACAAAAGATTTGCCATAAGATACTTTGGGACAAATGAACAATTTATTTTAGTATTATTATCAGTGGTGGGTCAAAAATTCGAATTTGTTTCTTTTTATATTAAATTCAGGAAGAATGATATTTGATGAAATTTTCTTATTTTAGTCAAATTGAAGATTTTTTCTTTTTTTTTTTTTTTATGGGAATTGATTTCTGAGTTGAGGCTGGATTGTGAGGTTCAAAAAAGAAAAATCATTTCAGATTCTACTCCACCCTTATATAATGGTTTATGGACCATTTTATATACTTGATGGATTCACGTGCTATAGAAGTATAGAGAGAGAGAGAGAGAGAGAAGGAAATAATAAGAATGTAGTGGGTAGTAATGACGTAACAATTCTTGCAGTTGACCAAAGTGAGGTATGCATGTCAATATGTATTCTTTTTTAGTATGTTCACGTGAGATGCATTTACTTGCCCATCTGGTTAGAAATTGTATATTGATGGAATATTTTCAAAAATTTATGTATGATTGTGAAATGGATGGATGCAGTTTTTGAGAGAGAAAAATTTCAAGCAAACTATACCACAAGTGAAGGTTGGAGATCGTGAAGAAATTACATATGAAACAGCCACAACAGCCTTGAGAAGAGCAGTCCATTTCTTTTCTGCCCTGCAAGCTAGTGATGGCCACTGGCCTGCTGAAAATGCTGGACCTTTATTTTTCCTTCCTCCTTTGGTATGTCTCTCACTACCATCTTCGCCACTTTTGGCATAAACCCTTGACTAAATAGAACCCAATGCAACATTACAGGTCTTTTGCTTATACATTACGGGGCACCTCAACACGGTTTTTCCAGCAGAGTACAGAAAAGAAATCCTGCGCTACTTATACTATCAACAGGTACATTTTCTAATTTCAACTTTTTTGTGTATAATATAATTAATTGGGCTTATTTGCTAATGGGTTTCGGATAATTTTGCAAACAGAATGAAGATGGTGGGTGGGGATTCCACATTGAGGGTCACAGCACGATGTTCTGCACAACACTGAGCTACATATGTATGCGCATTTTGGGGGAAGGACCTGACGGTGGTCTAGACAATTCCGCGGCACGAGCTCGAAAATGGATCCTTGATCATGGCAGTGTCACTTGCATTCCCTCCTGGGGAAAGACTTGGCTCTCGGTATTAATCTAACCTTTTCACTAAAACCACATAATTTTGTTTTAGTGTTGCATTGTTATTCATGACAAGTATCGAGTGACATTTGTTGTTTTCGTTATGTTTGTATAGATACTTGGCCTGTTTGACTGGTCTGGATGCAACCCAATGCCCCCTGAATTTTGGGTCCTGCCTTCTTTCCTTCCTATGCATCCTGGTTAGCTTTTCTGCTCTTTGTCTGTTTGACAAATTTACTCACTAAACTTAAAAACTGTGTACTTCTTTTTTTTTAAATCTTTTATAGACAGAGGATTCCTAAAACGCTAGTCATAGCAGGTTTTACTATTCTGCTCGGTTATTTTTCTCAATTGGTTAAATTCTTTATAAATAAATTAAAAATAAAAAATGAACATTCAGTAGTAATTTATAGTATTATCCAAATATATAAACTCCTTCCTCAGGGGGGGGGGAATCCTTGGGGATAGATATTGGAGCACCTCAAGCAAAAGAACTTGGAACACCTTAGGCAAAAGAATTTTAGACTTCTAAAAAAAATATGGGAATCTCAACCATTACATTTTAGGTGTGTAACAATAAGCTGCTACCCTGTTAGAATGTAGGAGTAATCTCATTAAGCACGTGTAATAGCTAGAAACCATGTGCAACAGGCAAGCAATAGAGCACTATAGGCTTAGAGAGTGTCGCATTTCCTACCAATTTGTTTCAGTAGTGCAATTACCAAGTTCTGAACCTTAGATCTTGCTTAGGAAGTATCACGTCTCCGTCCGATTTGTTTCGGATGTGGATGCAAAACTTGAGCCAAAACTTGCATAACACAATTGGCATATTGGCTTCCAACCTCGATCTAAAAAGCGGACATTTCAAATACCACTTGATTGCCACTTCTAGTAAATGGTGGCTATGGACAAAGCTTATTTGCCTCAATTTGACAAAAATGTCATTAACTGGTTCTCAAAATATTCTCTTGTTCCTATAAAATCTGCAGCAAAAATGTGGTGCTATTGTCGAATGGTGTACATGCCCATGTCGTACCTATATGGAAAAAGGTTTGTTGGACCGATCACACCTCTCATAAAAGAACTAAGAGAAGAACTTTATTTGCAGCCTTATGAGACAATAAGCTGGAAGAAATGGCGGCATGTATGTGCCAAGGTGAGTCATCCATTTGCGATAAAATCTATCTTCTTATTATATTTGCAAGAGTCTATGTCATGAAAACTCAGTATTTTAGTTGTTTTCTGCAGGAGGATCTCTACTATCCCCATCCCTTAATCCAAGACTTGCTATGGGACAGTCTGTATATTTGTACTGAGCCTCTTCTTACTCGCTGGCCTTTTAGCAAGATCAGAGAAAAGGCTCTTGAGGTTACTATTAACTACATCCACTACGAAGATGAGAACAGTCGATACATAACTATTGGATGTGTAGAAAAGGTAATGCCTATAAAAATTAGGAAGGTTTATTAGAGAAATTCGACATATTCCGTGCATGGTTGTAGCTGAGTTAGGTGAGAATGAATTTTCACAGGTTTTGTGTATGCTTTGTTGCTGGGTTGAAGATCCAAATGGTGATTACTTCAAAAAGCATCTTGCTAGAGTCCCCGATTATCTCTGGGTTGCTGAAGATGGAATGAAGATGCAGGTCAGAATTCTAGAAGCAAAGAAATACAATCTCTGCTCCGTAGATTAAGGATAACTTTCAAGTTCAACCTACTTTGTTTATGCAGAGTTTTGGCAGTCAAGAATGGGATACTGGTTTTGCAATTCAAGCATTGTTGGCTAGCAATCTCACAGATGAAATTGGTCCAACACTAAAGTTAGGGCATGACTTCATCAAAAAGTCTCAGGTTTGACATGAAACTTCTTCTTTCTCCTTCTGCAAGAATTTACCCCTTTTTTGCTTAAAAATGCCTTGGACTTAAATTTTTAGGTAAAGGACAACCCATCTGGCGATTTTGCAAAGATGTTCCGTCACATCTCAAAAGGATCATGGACTTTCTCAGATCAAGACCATGGATGGCAAGTTTCTGATTGCACTGCAGAAGGCTTGAAGGTGTCTTATTTTGTTTTAACTGTAATGCAAAATTGAGTGACATTAGTAAAATGGCAAGATATGTTACCATTTATGATTTTATTTAACAGTGTTGCCTTCTCTTCTCAATGATGCCACCCGAAATTGTTGGTGAGAAAATGGAGCCTGAGCGGCTTTATGACTCGGTCAATGTTCTGCTTTCGCTTCAGGTAAAGATTTAAAAATTGTGAAGAGCACATTGCACACTGTAAGTGCCAACATGAGTCCAAAATCCACATTGGTTGCATTTTAAGGCTTCTCATTGATTACTTTTAACAATGAGAATCAAAAGCTTATTTATAACATCCCATAAGCTATAAAACTAATCTGAAATTGCTACCTTTCATAATACAATTTGAGAATTTAACCATATTGGATCATGCCCTAACCTTGTTCAAATCCCTTCCAGAGCAAAAATGGAGGTCTTGCAGCATGGGAGCCTGTGAAAGCATCAGACTGGTTAGAGGTAATCTCTGTCTTATATAAGTTAAGAACAATCCAGTAAGAAATTCTTGAAATACTGTGGCATCTTCAATTTGCAACAATAGTAACTCACTAATAAAAGTTTCACCATTTCTTATCATCAGTTGCTCAATCCTACAGAGTTTTTCGCCGACATTGTCATTGAGCACGAGTAAGAATCTTTCACGGTTTTCTTCGTAGTTCCAAAACCTCTTTTTTTTTTTTTTTTTTTGATTTTGCAAACTAATCATGTCATTTTATCCAGGTATGTTGAGTGTACTGCCTCAGCTATTCATGCTTTAGTTTTGTTCAAGAAGTTATACCCTGGACATAGGAAGAAAGAGATTGAGCATTTTATTGCCAATGCTGTTCGCTTCTTGGAAGACATACAAATGCCTGATGGATCATGGTATAGATTTCAAATACCTAATCATTTTTTGGAAAAGGAAAAAAAAAAGAAATTGGCCTTTGATTTATACCATTAATAAATGCCATTAACATGAAGAGGCACTTACTTAGGTATGGAAACTGGGGAATCTGCTTCACTTATGGCACTTGGTTTAGCCTTGGAGGCCTAGCAGCTGCAGGCAAAACTTACTACAATTCTCCAACTGTTCGCAAGGCTGTTGAGTTTCTAATCACTACACAGCGTGAGAACGGTGGTTGGGGAGAGAGCTATTTATCATGCCCAAATAAGGAATATACACAACTAGAAGGAAACAGATCGAATTTAGTTCATACTTCATGGGCTATGATGGGATTGATTCATGCCGGTCAGGTTAGTATTGAACCCCCAAATTTAATTTCACATTAGAAAGTTTCACTGCCCAAACAACTTTGATCTCAATAAATCTTAAATGGTAATAGGCGGAGAGAGACCCAACACCCCTGCATCGTGCAGCAAAATTGCTTATCAATTCTCAAATGGAAGATGGGGACTTTCCACAACAGGTAACAACAAAAAAAACATAGACAATGTTTTATCCCACATCATGTATAAAGTAACATAGGATTCATGAACTGAGAACATAAGTTTATCAATGTTTCTAAGATTGTTTTGAAAATGCAACCCAGAAAAGACTAATTCCAGAATATGCACATGTTTGGCAGGAAATTACCGGTGTCTTTATGAAGAACTGCATGTTGCACTATGCAGCATACAGAAACATCTACCCGTTATGGGCCCTAGCAGAATACCGCAGGCGGGTTCCATTGCCTTCAAGAAATGTTTAAGCTTAGCCTTAGAGAATGAACTTAAAAAGCAATTTGTTCCTTCTCTTGCATGAGGACTCTATTTTTTTTTTTGGGTGGTATGCTCATTTTGTGCTGGGGAGGTCTAAAAATGTGTGTATAGAAAAAGTCCATTTCATGTCCGGCTTCTCAGAAACTTTCAGATCAATGTTTGGACAATAACCAAAATGTTTATATTATAGCAATATAAATTAATGATAAGTTTTCTATGCAACAAAACAGTATGCTATTGTTTTATCCTTTCCAATTCAAAGTCCATTTTAATTCTTGTTCACTTCATTGAAAATGCCATTCATAAGGGGCAGAAAGCAAAAGTGTGCATAAAAATGCATCATTTGATAGTGGAACAGAGCTAACTACAAGAACCAGCACACGGGGAAAAACAGAGGAGCACATCAAATATAAACCTGGGTTAAAGCACACGAAATACAAGGAAATACAGAAAACCATGCTTTTAGAGAACTGAAATGATAAGCTTTAGACTAGAAGATAGTCATAGACTTTGGTATCTTGATGCAGATCCGAAACGTGAGTTGAATTTGATCACCCCATACTCTAATTCTCTATAGAGGAATTTACTTCAAGAGTTAGAAAACCCAAATTTGTGACAGATGAACAATATTTCAATGAAAAAATTTTAAAGCCTTTTTACAAATTAGAACGGAGGAATCCAGTTCAAGAGATAGAAAACCAAAACTAGAGTTGTGGCAAATGGACCATATTTCAATGTGTTGGATATTCTAGACGATTCACATACAGCAAAAGCATTCAAACAATTTTTGAAAAAATTAAATAGATCGGGTATAGGATTATCTATTACCTCAATGTGTAGAGTCTCTGAAAAATCAATCGAACCGTCCGTCCCTCGATCGGATCTCACGGTCGAGATAGTGATCACGATGTTAATCAAACCACCACCGCAATACCACGACTCCGCAACCCTCAGTCCAACGATCGTTATGACAGGAGAAATTTTCCTAAACGAAAATTTCTCGAACCCTCAAAATGAAATTCTGAGAATTCTATTTTTTTCTCTCAATCTTGCTCTCATTGCAATTATAATCTCACGTAGTATCTTAGAGAAATCAATCTCCTGATCTAGATGTGAAATTCCCAATTAAAGAGATTTTAGGGAAGAAAGATTAAATGTGGGTAAGTGGGGAGTTACCCCACTAACCCTACTCCAATGTCTAAAATGTCCCTCGTGGTCATCCTAAACTAATATCTCTCACTTGCATACGAGGGTATTTTACGTCCGTCACAAGATCACAACTCATGTGATCTTTCTCACATCACCCTACTGGACTTTCATACAGGATTGGGCGTCGTGCGACCGGCGAATACACCTGAAAGCAAAAACCTCTCGATGCACCTGTTAGGATGATCGAGAAGCCATCGTTAGTATCAAAAGAACTCGCTGCACCCCAGATCCAAAACTGATTAGATCCATCGAGCTACTTTTCTCATCGAAAGTAATCCACAATAAACGCTCGACTGTATATCAACTATTATACTTACATCCCAACATGGATAAGTATAATAGGCATGTCGGTGAATATAACACAATGATGTAATATCAATTGGTCTTCCTTTTCCCAAACTCGAATCTATTAGCCTCAATTCAACTGCTTTTCTAGACCTATCCCTCAGATCTCAATTTATTTTTCGGGCCATCGGTAAAAGACTAAAGTAGCAACATTGAGCCAAAACTTCTAGAAACAACCGAAAGTGATAAGGGTACAGAGAACCCACCCAATGGATCTCGGGTCTCACACAGTGGGAACAAGGATCTAAATAATATCAATGTCTCAAATAATACTCCCACTATCCCTGGTCGATATAATACACGCAGTATGAAACGCGTGCCACAGTGTTATTCCCTCATCTCTTAAAGGGCATATGTCAGATTTCTCTAACACTATGCAGGTAAGGACTCAGTTTACACATAAGACTTTATCTAGAGATCTCAGAGAGTATATCAGAGACTAGTTGCAGGTGATATCTGAGATCTCAAATCTGGCTACTTACAGGCAACATGGATATGGGTACGTTCATGTCGATTGTATCGCATATGACCTCATCCTGAACACATATCAGGGTGACTTATGTTCTAGTAAGGCCATTTTCAAAGTCTCTTACAACTAGAAACTGTCTCATCTCCTCTCACTCAGAGCTGGGGGTGGTCACTCGTGTGAGAGAGTCGACCATGCCTACCTGACATATCATTTATTACAACAAATCACAAAATATATGATAATAAAATAGTGCAATAAATAAGTGACTCAATCATGCACATATGTCATATATATAACACAATAAGCATCAGTACAAGGTGAGAAATGTCAATATACATGCAAACTCAATGATTCATATATCTCATACAGGAATATCTCACAATGGGTTTATTGAAGGGATCAGCCAACACGCTATATAGTAATGTACTTAATTTGTCACTTCACCCTTTTTGGTGATGTCACTCATAACGTGGTATTAGATATCAATGTGTTTGAACTTACTGTGATATTTAAGGTCTTAGGTGTGGTCAATGACGGCTTGATTTTCTTAATAAATCATCCACTGGCCTCCCACTGTCTGTCACAACCCCTAAGTGATCCGGAAATCTCCGAAACCAAACACTCTCCTAAACTGCCACTGAGCATCTTATAAGCTCAATCTCTATGGTAGATAGAGATATGCAGGTTTGCTTCTTACTACTCCAAAACAGCAAAACCTGATATCGATTTGCATACATTCAAATCGTTAACCCAGTCGGTATCTGAATACCCATCAAAATGCAAATCATCTCCTCCGTAATACAAGGAGAGGTCCGCAGTTCTCTCGAGATATCTCGGAATCCTTTCACTGCTCTCCAATGATCCCCTCTAGGATTCGATCGATACCTAATTACCATACTAACTGCAAAGTAAACGTCTGATCGTGTAGGCGACATTACGTCTATCAGAGTTCTCAATGCACTGGTACAAGGGACTCTACTCATTTTTCTTGCCCTTTCCTGAGTCTTAAGGCATATGTCAAGAATTAGGGTTTAATCTTTTAGCGATAAAAGTATCTTTAAAGTCGTAGTCGATTTTCTCGAAGCACTCGAGAACTCCCTTGATGTTGGACTCTTGTGAAAGAGTCAACACCTGTCTCGAGTGATCCCCTGGATCTTAACTTCAAGGAAGAACTAAGTCTCACCCATGTCCTTCATATTAAGACTCGACAATGTCCACATCATCGTGGTCATCAGATACTCTCTGTTATTCCCAATCAACAGAATGTCATTCACATAAGGACATGATCACAAAAGAATCAAAAGAACGTAAAAGGTATACGCGATGATCCTCCTCGATCATCACGAAACTGTGAGATATCACATCCTCTTGAAATCTCAAATATCACTGTCTGGATTGATGATTACAGTCGTATGTCAACTCCCGAAGTCGACAAAGCTTATCATCCAGATCTACAAGAATAAAGCCAGATGGTCGTTCTTTGTAGATTTTCTCATCCAAAACTCTTACTCAGGAGAACAGTCTCAACGTTCATCTGGTCTCACTCCAGATCTATATCATGTCCACGACAATCGTTAAAAGTAAACGGATCGAGATAATCTCGCCCTCAGTCTGAGTAACCCCTGGTTCTCAGACGGGCCTTATACGTCTACATCGATCCGTCGGCCTTTCTCTTGATGTTGAGAACTCATATGTTCCCAACGGCCCTACTACCCTCAAGCAAATCAACTAGATCCCAAATCCCGTTGATTCTCATCAACCCCTTCGACCCATGGCCTTTAATCATGGTCCTCCACAGAACCCTCAAGAGCCTCCAGGACTGTTAAAGGTTTCTCTTAATCCTTAAGAGTCGCACTGAGAGTCTCTCCCTCAATTGGGAAGCGATGGTTAGGTACGCGTTCTCGACTACTCTTAAGAAGAGGGAAAACCTTTTTACCTCTAGATGAATCACTCCCACTAGAACCAAGATCCGTAATGGATTCTTGGGTCCTGCCACTGGGATAAGCTAACCATTAGGCTCATTCATCTCATAGGAGGTAAAGTTCCAATTGATTTCACCTCTCGTAGGGAAATCATTTTCAAGAAACTTGGCATCATGAGACTCAATCTCAATAAGAGTGCCATCCGTATGCTCATTAGAACACAACTCCCTGGAGTGTTCTGAGTATCTCATTGAGATATATCTCTTTTCTCGCAGGCCTAACTCACCGTGTAAATGTGAGAAATAGTGAACATATGCGACACAACCCCATAATCTCAAATGGCTAAGGTCAAGCTGCCTCCCTATCCAAAGCTCATATGGAGTACTGACTACGGATTTCAATGGAACACGATTGAGGACGTAAACTATAGCCAATAACGTATCTCACCAGTAGGAAACGAGTAAATTGGCTCGCGTCATCATTGACCTCACCGTCTCAAACAAAGTCATATTCCTCCTCACGGCTACTCTACTCTACTGAGTAGCAAGGAATAGTCAGTTTCTCGTAATGCCCTTCTTGAAATATAGCTCTTCAGACAAATACTCGCGCCTTCGATCGGTTCTAAGAGTCTCTACTCTCAAGTTTAACTGATTCTCAACCTCGCAAGTAAACCTTCTGAAGCATCTCAATGCCTCAAATTTGTGCGAAATCAGATAAACGTAACCGAAACGCGTGTAATTGTCTATGAACGTAATAGAGTACCCAACTCCATTTCAGGTTCTCACGTTCATAAGGCTACAAATGTCGGAGTGAACCGACTACAATAGAGTCCCAACTCTCATTGAAATGTCGAATGGTTTTCTTGTAATTTTGCCACCTAAGCAAAAATGGTTAGCGGATCTAATAGACCATTCTCTGCTAACCGGTTCATCCTCTCTCACACTAGGAGGATAACAAGAAATACCATTGAAAGGAATCACTTCCGGTGTATATTGTCCCTCACGGACCAAAATAGAACCAATCAAAGGATTGTCGTAATAAATGGAAATTATAAAATTTTCAAATTAACAGAGTATAACCTAGGTTGAAATTAAGTTTTGTCAAATATTCAGAGTGTAAATGACGTACAGAGTTTAACAACTTTGCAACTCCAACTTGCAAGTGCTGCTCCCTCTGATGTCGACAAACGCTCCGTTTCTCTACGTAAATTCTCCTACTCGAAGACTCACTCGGCGGAACTATATAAGCGCACTTCTATCTCGAGCTACGTGATCGGTTGCTCCGGTGTTCATAACCCATGAAGGAGAGAAAAATAATGAGCATCTCAAACCACGTAAAGAAGGAAGAGATAATTTCCACTCGACGCACTCATGAGCGAAATGACCAAGTCTACTACAAATATAGCACTACACCTTGGTGGTCGTATCCAACTCCTTCTCACTGCGTATTATTATTATCAGTTTTCTCAGATATTTTCTTCTTACCTGAAACTCGAGTCCCACAGGAGTCCTTGCTCGACTCCACCACATAAGTATGACCCGAGTATGGCCTACTCGCCTCTAGATGCTCCTACTCGAGCTCTCTGTGCCTATTCACATTAGTAAAAGTACGAGTACTTTCATCGTATGTAAAATAGGCTTTCATGATTTCTCATGAATCAGGTAAAGAACTAGATCACATCCAGTACAAGAAAACATATTTGAAATGGGCTTGGTCACGTTCCCCAACTCGGCGATCATACTCGACATTTTTATCAAATGTTACATCATCGTATGATTAACCATTTTCTTATAAGTTATTAAATTTATAAAATAGCATCATCATCTCAGGATCTGTGAGAGCACCACAATGCTCTTTATAGGGTAAGCCAAACCGATAAAACTGTAGGATATTGCTTATAGACTGGGATCGCATCATCGTGCATGCCACTCAAGAGAATTGCACTAACTCGGCCATCATTCCTCTTCCATGCATGTGATGTCCCATAATCCCGTTTTTCTGAGGTGCGGTACCCTCCCTGGAGTCTACCATTTCATGCCTCAGAATTTTAATTAGATCTTGCCCCTCGAGGATAAATTGAATCTACCGGTGAAAAATCTCGTAATTATCACCATTCAATTTTATCCCCCTTGTAAAGATCTAATATGACAATCTTAGAAGCAGTCATAGAGATAATTGTGACTTGTCATGCTTATTCTCACATTTTCTGCACCCTATGAATCAGTAAGACACAAATGATTCGAATACAGACCCCAAGATGAGCGTATGAATCAACAGACACCATATACCACAATCCGGGATTGTATCTCACCATTCGGACTAGGATTCGGTATACAAAAACTCACTAAAAGTCACTTTTATAGATGTGGAATCCTCAAAAATTGAAAAAATTTCAATTCTACCCGGCCTCACTCGCCACCGGCAATCCCACGCACCGGCGGCGCGTCCCTACGCGCTCTCTCGCGCTGGGGACAACTTCTGTCGTGTGCCAGACGCACGCGTACGCAGGTCGATTCCAGACCTGGGGTGCGGGTCGAAACCCGAACTCGGTCCGAATCTGGTCTCGGGTTGGCGAGGGTCAGGGGTGACACGTGTTCGGGTCGTAACGGACCCAGACGCTCCAAGCCGGTTCACACGCATCTCTTGCTCGTGAACCTCACGCGCATCTCTCGCGCGTGAACCTCACGCGCCAGACGCCCTTTGCTCCATGCTCCACTCTCCACCCGCGCGTGCAGTGCACGCGCCTGCAGGTTGGAGCCTTTCGTCTTCGTCCGATGGTTTCTGTAACCAGGTCTTTCGATCCGATATCCGAAAAACACATTTTCCAGCTCAAGTTTCACAAAACCCGATATCCGAAAAACACATTTTTCGGCTCAATTTTCACCAAATTTTTTATGGAATCTCTAATTCCAATTATTCCAAATATCCTTGACTTGATTTTTGGAATAATCACACCCTAATCTCAGTGTATTTTGGATCCAAAATTCTGACTCTCCACGGTTAATTTTGAAACCCAATTTTTCGGCCACAATAATATGCAATATATATGCCAAATCAAAGAGCATGAAACAAGAAACACAGATCTATAATTTTCATGCATTGATTTGCCCTAAAACTCGACAAATCTGGGATTAAATGGTTCGGTCACTATATACGGCTGAAACTTTCAACCGGAATTTTTTTCGTCTAAACGTACTTAGAAAATTACGAAAAAATTATTTTCGTGTTCTATGGATCATGGGTAACACAGTGGTGTTCTCGGATTCATGAAACTCATCCGTGATCCGAACACCAAATTTTAAACCCTAAATTTTTTTTATACCAAAAAATAATTCCGAAAATTATTTTTAATAATCAAACATATGCTTTGATGCCAATGTTGGATATTTTAGATAATTCACATACAGCAGAAGCATTCAAACAATTTTTAAAAAAATTAAATAGATCGGGTATAGGGTTACCTCAACGTGTAAAGTCTCCCAAAAATCAATCGAACCGTCCGTCCCTCGATCGGATTTTACGGTCGGGATGGTGATCACGATGTTAATCGAACCACCACCGCAATACCACGACGCAACAATTCTCAATTCGGCGATCGTTATGACGGGAGAAATTTTCCTATGCCAAAATTTCTCGAACCCTCAAAATGAAATTCTCTCTCTGGAAAATTCTATTTTTTTCTCTCAATCTTGCTCTCATTGCAGTTATAATCTCACGTAGTATCTTAGAGAAATCAATCTCCTGATCTAGATGTGAAATTCCCAATTAGAGAAATTTTAGGGAAGAGAGGTTAAACGTGGGTAAGTGGGGAGTTACCCCACTAACCCTACTCCAATGTCTAAAATGCCCCTCGTGGGCATCCTAAACTAATACGTTTTAATAATCGTGTTGGAAATAAGGTTCAGGTCCGCCCATGAGGGGGGACCCATGACCTAAGATCCATATATATTTTAAATAAGGGAGGGAGACGTTATTTTGTAATAACCAACCACCTTTGACTCCCTTAACTCCCCTCTCTCTCTTTCTCCCTTACTATCACTCCAATTGAACCACAAAAAAAAGGTTCTTTTCATGATGAAGAAGATACACACGTGAGTGTGTAAGGCTATGAGTGTGCAAGGCAAACAAAAACAAAAGGGAAGTGTACATTTGTGTCTTTTTTTTTTAGAAAGTGCATATACATAAGAGAGAACTTGTTGATTAAGAGAAAGAAGGGTTTTGAATAACTCTTGATCTTGATTACACCAAGAGGCATTTGGATTGTGAACTACAGGGGGTGATTCGATTTTGTGACGCTTTTTCGGCCTAAAATACCCATCCGTCAAAAAGGTAAGTGATCCAATCAAAAATTTCGATCCGGGTAATTTCCATATAAAATATTTTTTGTTGATTTGTAAGAAAATCTTCATTGGTATCAGAGCATGTATGAGTTGTTTCCTACCTCATATATGTATTTAAAAAAAATTAAAATTGTCATGCATGATCTTAGAGGCTCTTTAATGGCATTTTGAAATTGGCTTATTGAAATACTCTCAATTTTATACCATAGCATGTTTATGAGATGTAGATCTGATCTGTAAAATTTCGCATGCAATGGATGAATATATTTGAAGATATTTAAAACCCTAAACGAAACTTAATGTACTCTTAACTTTTAAAATATTGAGTTTCATGCTATGAAATTTATATGATTAGATTTTTCATGAAAAATACTTTCCAACCAAATAAAGATTGCAAAAAATGGTTAAAAATTGATAGAGATATAGCTATTCGAAGTTTGGGTCGAAAATAAAAAAAAAAAGGAGGAAGAAGATGAACAATATTTTTCTAATCCCGCTCTCGGTCATGACAAGTACATCCACCCCCTACGCTATAGACGTCCGATTGAAAATCCGAGACCACAATTGAACTCAGAGATATCGAAAATAGGGAGAGATAGCCAAATTTGGTGACCCACGGCCGCTGGGAAGTCGGCCCGTGGTCTTCACGTGCCACTGCGGGCGTGTGAGAGGAATGCAGAACTTTAAGATGTAACAGATAGGTCCTTTGGCGTGTGGGTGAGCGTGTAGGGCTATTTTTGGTTCCAATTTTCACCAAAATAACATATTTTCCTTTTGGATTTTTTTAATTTAAAATTTATTTTTCAGATATGAAAAGTATTTTTTATTGATTATTAAATCAATAAACAGTTAAAAAAATATGAAAACTATTTTTTCAGTCCAGAAAATTCTGGAAAATTTTGTATATGTCTGAAAATATATTTTGGTATTTTCAGTAAATTTTAATATATTTTTCAGAGTTAAAAAATATTATTTATTGATTTAAAAATTAATAAATTGTTTAAAAAATTATAGAAAAATCATTTTTATATCTGAGAAAATTTTGAAAATTTTTTAGTGGGACTAGAAAATTATTTTATTAATTTCAGCTATCTGAGTGTAAATTGTTTACACTTATTTTGATTTATACTCTCCTTCATGTGTAAAAAAGTTATTTTTTCAACGTAAAATTGTTTGAAAATTGAATATATTATTTAAAATAAATAATTTTAAAATTTATTATAATATTATGATTGATTTAGTGTTCAATCTAATATTAAACCCATTTTTTAGAGTAATGGTGATATTTAAACGAAATATTAGAGTTCTTGGAATGAGAGTTAAAGTATTAAGAAGTTCGGAGTGTATGATGAATTTCGGTCAAATTTTGATAGACCAAACTCATGCTTTATCAGATCTTTGAGAAATCATGAAAGTATAATGTCTAGAATTTCTTGGATTAGATCATTTCTTTTGGGAGAATGACATATATATATAATATAAGAAATATTTTGATCTTTTAATTGGGATAGCGTGGATGATGAAATGATTACCGAATGAGAGAATGTGATTTTTTACGATGTGAGCCCTATATTAATAGAAGTATGGAGGGTCAAGAATTTGAAAATCCAAATGAATTAAAGTCATCCCACAACATAAATAGGATAGTCCACGTGCTATAAGGAGATTTTTTCCCTTAGGGATGGACAATCCATTAGGGTTCCTTTGAAAGGAATTTTGGATTGGAAGAATTTAAATAATTTTCATCCAAAATAAAAAGTATTTAAATACTTTGTATATTTAAGTGTGAGGTTTTAGGTTAGAAGAATTTGAGTAATTCTCATCTAAAATTTATAGAATTTTGTAACTTTAAATTAAATTTATGATGGTGATACATTAGGACCATAGATGACGATTGAGAACCTAGTGAACTTTCGATTCTATACATGATGTTGACCTGTCATTGATATTAATCTTGAAGTACAAAATTACATGAATGATATGAGCATTAGTATGTATGTCTACCATCTTAGAAAATCCAAACCATAGCATTGAAATCCTTTATTAGGGATTTGAATAGAAGTGACAATTTGAATGGCGACGATTATGAGATATGATGCCATACAATGTGAAATGTACTGAAAAAATAAGATGTTTTGGAAGGTATCAAGCATGTCAAGTAATGCCCTGTAGTGGGCAATGCTGCTCAGTAAAGGAGAGAGTTAAATGCTAACCAGGTGTGGAAAATGATAGGTTCTACTATTCGAGAGATTCTAGTTAGCTTTGTCATTAAAGACATGATACCTGAGTATGAGCAATATTTTGATTGCTCATGACATTAGGATGCACCTCAAAGAAAAATATAGAGATACCAGTGACTCACTTTAGATAGGTGATCATGAAGTTTGATACCTATAAAGGGCGTAGTGATCACAGTATCAAACGGTAATTGAAGGTCATGTCTAAAATGATTAGAGAATGGGAGTCAGTTGGTCATGTTCTCTCTAATGAACAAAAAGTTCGAATTTTGATCTAATTCCTTCTTATTGAGTAGGAGCACCTAAAAGTCAGTTTGATTCACAATGACAATGTGAAAACTTTCTCGAACATTGCTATCCACGTTCAAATTGGGGATGAGCAGCTTTGTGCTGCGAGATCCATAGTTGATGCTTTTGTTGTAGAGTTTTGTTTCAAGAGAGTTTCGGACTCTAAATGTTAGAGGAACTAGAACAAAAGTAAAGAAGCAAAGGAAACTATAGACGGATAATAAAGAACAATCCTAGATATAAAAACAGATAGAAAGATATTTATGAGTTTTTTCTTCAATTGCATTCTGGTAATAGACAGTATGTAGAGAATGATGTAGGAGTGAACGTTTGGGGAATTGGCAATTGTAAACTGCAATTACAAAGTGGCCGAGCTCTCATTCTGCATGAGGTTCTCTACGTGCTATAAATTTGACGAAATTTTATCTGTTCTTGTTTTTTTTTTTTTTTGAATTTGAGTATGATTTGAATTTTCAGAGATATATGGTTGATTTGTATATAAATGACATGTGTATTGATTCTGGACAGTTTGCAAATGGTTTCATCATTTTGCAATGTTAATAATGTGACATGATAGATTTGGTCACATTAGAGCAAGACGGAATGAATCAACTAATGAGAGTAGAACCTTTGGGTTCACTCACATAAGTTGATTTACCAATGTGTGAATGTTGTCTTGTCAGCAAAATGATCAGAAAACCATTTGGAAAAGCTAACTCGACTAAATTTCTATTGCGTTTAATCCATAAAGACATTCGTGGTCCAATAAGTATGAACGCTAGACATGGAACTTTGTATTTTATTGCATAATCAGACATTGTTGGATATGAAAAATCCATGATGGCGCAGGTCAACTTGTCGGCTTCTTTTTGGGGAGACGCCTGATTGACTGCGACTTACATTTTTGAACAAATTACCTTCACAAAAAGTACCAACGATAAGATATAGACTTTGGACTGGCAGAAGGTCGTGTCTCAGTGACCTCAGACCTTTGGGATTGGAAGTTTGAATTTGAGATTTTTCCAATAAATTTGGAAAATTTGGGTTCCAGTAGAAGTAAGAGTATCTTTATTAGATACTCCAACCAGTTTAAAGTTGAGTATTCATTTGTGAATAAGAAGATTGTACTATAGTAGAGATTAGATCACGGATGTCATATTTCTGGAGAATATTTTCCTATCACAGGAGGCGTAAAGGACATACAGCTGTTATTTGAATTAGTTGATTCAAATGATAGTTTTGTTAATTACGGATTGTTAGAATGGTGATGATCCCAGTGGGAGAGATTTAAATTCTAACGATCAAATTGAGTTACAAACTCAGAAAAGTGTTAGGAAAGCCGTGTCCAAACATCACTTGAAAATTGAAGGGCACGTATTTGTTGTTTCTTCTGAAGATAAAGAAGAGTCTCAGATGCATATGAGACTCTATCTTGTCCCATCAAGGGTGTATGGAAAAAGTCAATGGAAGAAAGAATAAGAGTTAATGAAGTCCAATCATATTTGGAAATTGGTTGAATTTCTATCAGGGTACAAATTTATTGAGGATGATTGGATTCTCAAAACCAAACATAGAGCAGATAGAACTATTGGGAGATAAAAGACTCAATTGATAGAAGAAGGTTACACTCAGTAAAAGAGTGTTGATTATGAGAGAACTTTTTCCTAGTAGTAAGATTTATCTCTATTCACGTGACAATAGTGGCAAATTTGGATTTAGAATTACGACAATTGGATGTGAAGACTGCCTTTCTCAGTGGTGAACTTAAGGAAGAATTTTGTATGACACGACTGGAAGATTTTGTCATTAAAGGCTAAGAAGACAACAATTGATAATCTTAAATAGTCTTCGAGATAATGGTGTTTGAGAATTCATAGAGATGTGCTCTCTTATGATTTCGTAATGATAGATGAAAACCATTGTTTTTTTATTTAAAAAATCCAACGATGAGTTTCTAATTCTATCATTATATGTCGAGAATATATTGTTAGTGGCGAATTATAAGGAGCATGACCTTCGAGATGAAGGATATGGGTAAGGCAGATTGGGAATTGAATTTTAGAGAAATCGTTCCAGGAGATTATTGGAATTATCTCAAAAGTCTTATATTATAAAGACTCTGGAACGGTTCAGTTTAAAAGACTGCAAACCTGCTGATATTCCTCTGACTATAGGTGATAGTTCAAAGGATGAAATATACCCTAGAACTCCTAATGAATAGATGAAATGTCTGGAATACCGTATTCTAGTATAGTCAGGAATTTAAAGTATGCTATGATGTGTATTCGTTTCGAAATTTGTCATGCTATGGGGTTTGGTCGGTAGGTATCTGTCCAATCTGGAAATAGTGATTGGATTATTATGAAAAGGATATTGAGATATCTGAGCAGAACTACAGATTATTTCCTTCATTATTAAGGAAAGGATCTAGTGTTGAAGGAATACACGAATGTTGCATTGAGAGGTGATTTAGATATGAGAAAATCTACATCTGGTTATGTTTGTTTGCTCATTGATAGCGCTATCTTATAAGGAAGCAACAAACGAACCTATGTATCACTTTCTACGATGGAAGCTAATTTGTTGTCAATGCTTCAGCAGTTTAGAAAATGAATTTGGTTAAACAATGTTGCAATATTTGAGAGTAGTACGCAATTCAGTGAGAACTTGACGATTCATTTGACAATCGGTTAACTGTTGTTTACACATAAGACTCTAAATATAATGGCAAAACCAAATATAGATACAAAAATCAATTTTTTCAAAGACATGATTAAAAAGAGGGGAATGACATAGGTATATGTATCTATGCGTTTGGTAGTGGCTTGTCATTTTTTGGAGGCCAATGCCTTAAGACATGTTTGTGAGACATGATAGATGACATGGATTATATAGATTGTGGCAGTATTTGTTACTGTTGTAGTGATTATGATTATATACAGAAAGTATATACATTATATTGCTTATATTCGTTGACATTTGAATTTTATTTTTGTATCCAAAATTCTTGTGTCTGAAATTAAAAGTATGTCGGATAAGTTTTGAGACTGGCTCGTTCACACGAGTAATCGCCTCTAATGTCTGTGTGATATGTAGAGATGATGCATGTTAATTTGTGGTGCATTAACACACATACAAATTACCTTAGTTAAAATACTAAGATGAGATTACCGATTATTATACTCATATATAGTAATCGAAATGGATTTCCACAATCCATTAAATTTATCGAATAGCCAGGTGTGGGTTTTTCCTTGGTATTGTGAGATGTTGGAGGACTTGTAAGAATGAAAACTCAGATCAAGTGTTGTGTATACTTGGATTAAGACCTGTACGATGTGTTATTTTAGAAAAGAAGATATACGCTTCCAAATGAAAAGGAAAGCATCATAGCACATGTTTCATACCACGTATATTAATGTGACCATATGAGTAATGAGTTGGTACATCATTCTTCATCTTATTATGTCCATCTTATTGTGTGGGACTCAGAGGTTTATGCTTAGCCTCAATTTATACCCTTAAGACTTTCGTTTGTCTCTTGAAATTTTATTTTAGTGTTGCTACTTTAGCGTGTCACCAAGAAGCCATGGATGATTCGGTTTGGCGGTGCATGTCTAGGAAAGCAGTTAAGATAAAGTTGAAAGTTAGTAGTATGAAAGGAAGATTGTCTTTGACCGACACGTTACTCTGTAATTATAGGTCGACCAATTATGTCTGTAATTTAGTGTTTAGAGACGCAATTGTGAATACATGATTGGATTTAAGTCAAGTATGGTCTTACATTGTTTTGAGGGATGAGAGATACGTTGATTGTGTCGAATAAAAGAGGTCTGGGGTATAGCGAGATGTGATGTCCTCTTCACCACTTTGATGATGAACTGCTATATATTCTTAACCGGTGTATGATTTTAGAGCTCTTGGTATTCTCGCAGTTCACACGATTCTCTTACTTGTATGAAATTGGTATTTAATTATAATGATCACGCTGTATGCGAGTCTAGCTCTCATGTGCTAGTGGGAGATGTTGGAAATAAGGTCCGGATCTGCCCATGAGGGGAGACCCATGACCCAAGATCCATATTATTTTGAATAAGGGAGGGAGATGTTATTTTGTAATAACCAACCCCCTTTAACTCCCTTAACTCCCCCTCTCTCTCTCCCATGCAATCACTCCAATTGAACCACAGAAAAAAAGGTTCTTTTCACGATGAAGAAGATACACATGTGAGTGTGTAAGGCAAACAAAAACAAAAGGGAAGTATACATTTGTGGCATTTTTTTGAGAAAGTGCATATACATGAGAGAGAACTTGTTGATTAAGAGAAAGAAGGGCTTTGAACAACTCTTGATCTTGATTACACCAAGAGACATTTGGATTGTGAACTATAGGGGGTGATCCGATTTTGTGATGCTTTCTTAGCCTAGAATACCCATCCGTCAAAAAGGTAAGTGATTCAACCCAAAATTTCGATCTGGGTAATTTTCACATGAAATATTTTTTGTTGATTTGCAAGAAAATCTTCAAATCGTGATGAAAATAAGGAAGAAGTGTTAAAGACAATTCCTCTTGAGAAGATCTCTCGGTAGTGACCGAGAGGCTTAACTTAAAGTGTTTAACCAAGCTCTTGATAGGTTTTCGGTGGAAGATCTCTCGGTAGTCATCGAAGGACTTCACTAAGAAAGCATGCTTTGTTAGGTCAACTTGTGAGGGCAACAGGTCCATCGGTGCTAGGTGGAAGATCTCTCATTAGACATCAAAGGACTTAACCGAGATAGCAACCTTTGTCAAGTCGACCTGAGAAGGCATAGGTCAACCTGTATAGCTATCAGTTCAACCTACCTTGTATCAAGTCAACCTGCAAAAGGTAATAGGTTGACCTGCCTTGTATCAGGTCGACCTATGAGGCAACAGTTTGCCCTGTGAAGGCAACATGCAAAGGTAACAGGTCTACGTGTCTTGTGCAGATCATAGCCTAATGGCTAGAAAAGCTAGCAATTGAACTCTCAGTCCAACGGCTAGATCATGGAGCATGTTAAATTCTCTTATAAATACATTTCTCAACATATAATTAAACGATAAGTAATGAGAGATAATTCTCCCTCTTGCAAATACAATCTCTCTCTCTCTCTCTCTCTCTCTCTCTCTTTACTTCTAAAAATTCATAAGAGAAAATCCTCCTTCTTGTAAAGCATTCTTCTTCAATTAATAGAAATAGATTCTTTTCCTCGATCTCTTTGTACACTTGATATAAAAAATTCATCATGGTATCAAAACAAGCTCCAATTATAGCCTCTACACATGATTCTTTCCAAACCCATCATTTCTCCTCCATACTCTTAATTTCAACAAACTACTATCAATAGGCACAAGGAGTAAGATCTCTCAATCTAAGAGATCTCTTGGAGCACATCATTGAAGAGCCCATGGAGGAATCAAAGTCGAAGTATAAGGAATGGAAGAAAAAGGACAACCAAGTGTTTGTCCTCCTCCTCTCCAATTCAATGGACCACACTTATCGAGTGTTGGTCACAAGCACACTCATCGCCAAGCCTTTATGGGATCAAATGTTTGGTCTCTACAGGCAAAGATCAAACTTGGGAAGAATCTATGAGATTAAGAGGATGATTGGAAACCTAAAAAAGGAGTGAAAGTCTCTCCCACAATTATTTGGAAAGCATGGAGATTTGTGGAATGAATTCCAAGCCTTAAGGCATCCAACGATTGACCCAAAAATCCCCCTACAAAGAGAAGATAAAGGCATGACGTTCAGCTTATACATTTTACTTGGAGAACAATACTCCAATGTACGACATGATATCTTAAGAATAAGGGAATTTCCTTCATTCCAAAAGGTTCAATATATGATCCAACATGCTAATGCAAGGATAAGGACTAAAAAGGCTGCCCAATCCCATCTTCAAGTTCACAGCTTTGAGGCTACCAGAAGTGAACAAAAGGCTAATTTTGTGTCCCAACCAGCCAAGAAAACAATTGGTTCACATTACAAAAACCTGGAGACACTAAAGATAAATGCTAGTTCTTACATCCACACCTAAGACCAAAGAGGGGTCAAGGAAGCTATAAAAACTCTAACAGATCTAACACTATTCAAGCTGCATCTCTTGAATCAACCATTGAAGAAGTGATGACTAAGATGTTACTCCAACAAGGACTCAATCCTGGTTCTTGTTCTAACTCTACTTAAAAAATACAAGATTGGTTATGAGACTCGGGATGTGATCATCACATGATTAGGGATAAAAGCAAATTTGAAAATTTTAATCCCCTCCCTAACCATAGGATGATCAAAGTAGCTAAAAGACATAGTTTATATACTAAAAAATTTGGGGAAGTAAAAATTTTTGGAAAAAGGGCAAAGGCTTTATATATCCCCAAGTTCTGATCTAACCTTATGTCTATTAGCCAAGTGATCAAAGATCAAAATTGCAAGGTTGTATTTGATCCTAACACTGCTATTTTTTAAGATCTCAAAACAAACCAAATCATTGGTAGGGGATCCAGAAGAAACAACTAATATTACATGGATAAAGACAATTATGCTCTCATAATATGCCAAATAGGAGATTATATTTTGTATAATATAGGAGATTATATTTTGTAGCATGCTAGATTAGGTCACCCATGTAAGCAAGCTTTGTAAAGCCTATTTCTAACAAAAAATTAAGAAGATAAGCATTGTGAATCTTGTATTTTTGGAAAAGAAAACCAAGTGTATGATCCAATTTCAAAAACATTATATAAAAATGCTTTTGATCTTGTACACTAAATTAGGTGACAATTTCTCTCTCTCTCTCTCTCTCTCTCTCTACATGTAAAGAGATGAAGATGGCAAAGATAGACCGTGAGACAAAAGGAAGAGAGAGAAACAAAGAATATTTTGGTTATATTATCAGGTTATGTTGGTATTTTTGGCTAATTAAAATATGTGAAATCAAATACGATAAATAGTTATAAACTAAAATAAAATTCAAAGGGCATCATGTGACTGAAAGGGAAAATTAGTTTTCATCGAAGAAAAATACATTTTTATTTTACATCGATGAAAGAAATTTTGTCATAGAAATATTTAATTTTTTCTTAACAGTATGTTTGGATTGAAAGATTTAGAGAAAAAAGAAAAGGTTTGGAGAGAAAATTGGTTATTTTTTTTCGTTTGGGAGTTTTATGTAAAAAGAAAAGAAAAGAAATGGAGTGATTTTTAACATAAAAAATTAGGTACACTTTGGTCTATATGCTTACCACTATGGCACAAGCATTTGAGGCATTTAAGACTTTTCTAGTATAAGTTACTAAGTAATATAATACTAATTTAAAGGCGCTTAGGATAGATAATGGAGGAGAGTATATGAGAAAAGATTTTGCCACATTCTTACAAGAGAAAGGAATAATCCATCAAACAAGATGTCCTTATACACCACAACAAATAGGGTTGCCGAAAGAAAGAATCGACTTCTCTTATACATAGCTAGATGTTTCATGCTAATACACCAAAGACCTTTTGGAGTGATTCTATTAGTGCTGTAGCTCACTTAATCAACTGTTTGCCTACTGGAGTTCTTCAAGCAAAATCCCCCTTGGAAGCTCTTACTAAAATAAAATCACAAATATGACACTTGAGAGTATTTAGATGTGTTTGTTATGTTCACACCCCTAGGCAATTTAGAGACAAACTAGATAAGGAAGGCAAGCAGTGCATTTTTTGGGGTATGCTCATCATTAAAAGGGTTTTATATGTTTTGATCCAGAAACTAACAAATATACACATAAAAAGATGTGATATTTGTTGAAAATCAGCTCTATTTTACAAGACAAGACAAAAAAGAGATTTGAAGCCTAGAAGAGAAGATCTGCACATCTTCCTCTCAGTCTTTTAGCCCACAAGTTCTTCTAATCACACCCCAGTAGAAAGCCTAAAACAAGGTGAAAAGATATAGCCAGATAAGGAAGGCAGAGAGAATGAAACCAAGCCAAGAACAGAGGAGGGCCAAGTACCATCATCCTCAGTTCAAGAAGAAGAATGAAGTGATCAATCTCCTTCACCCCCTACTTAGAAGATCATCAAGGCTTAGACGGCCTTCTGTATGGGTAAATCCCAATGTTTACCATAACTCCAAAGTTATCTCCTACCCATTATCCGAATACTACACTAGTACTAACACATTTTTGAGTCACCAAATCTTCTTGAGTGGTATTGACAAAGTGCAAGAACTTAGAAGTTTTGATGAAGCCAATGAACATCCAGCATGGAGAAAGGCCATGAAAGAAGAATTGGACACATTGGCTAAAAATGGAACTTGAGAAATCATTACACTCCCAAGAGGAAAAAGGGTAATAGTGTAACACCGATTTTCAGTGACTATATATCATGTATTACTCCTCATTACTCTAAATATATAAGCATCTTTTTGAAACATCTATTTAATTATCTATTTATTTATTTTAAGATATCGCCTCAAAATCGCTAAAACCGAAAATTTTATCGGTAAGCCGAAAAACATCTCGGAAAGCGCCGGCAAGGTCTAAAGAAGTCAAAAATAGCTAAGAGAAGGCCTACACACTTAAATAAAGATATTTAAATGAAATTTCACATATTTAAGAAATTTCAAATAAAATTTCATAGGGACAAAAAATGTAAATTGTTAAAAGTTAAGGGTTTAAATACAATTAAGGAAAGTTAAGGAACTAAGTTGCAAACCACTTAAGGATGGACAATTGGAGCCAAATGATTGGTTAAGAGGGAAGCAAGGTTGGTTAGTGGCCACATAGGATTTTTCACATTCAAGAAAACTCATTGGATAGAAATTTATGCATGAAAGCTTATTGGGTAAAAATTTTTGCATGAAAACTAACTAGAATAGCTTGTTCTAACTTGTGACACTTCCTCCCCTTGACATGGACATCCAAAGACACTTGGTAGAGTGCATGGAGGTTGCTTGAATCAACAATTGCATAGTTTAAGTGCTAGGACAAGTGGAAGGTCAAGATAATGCATGGAATGATCCAATGGTTAAGGATATTTGACTAGGTTTATAAAAGAACTTGTTTAAGAAGAGTTTGTCCTATTTTATTTATTCAAATGAGGGTTCTATATTCATTTTGAGTTCAACCATGGAGCCAAAGAGGTAAGAACATTTTTAAGAATTCTCGAATTTCAATTGGAAGTATAGAGGTATTGTATATGAATTTATCTTTATTGTGATTTGATTTTTTTCTAAGGTGATAAAAATTCAAAGATTCAAAGAGAGTGATGATATATATTGTTAGCAAGAGATTTTACAAAGGAGGTAACATATTCTAACTTATGCTAAGATTAAATTATTTAATGAGTAGTTACTTTGGTATCCATACTAACATACTAAATGTTGATTTCTAGATTGAGTTTTGTATAGTTTTCTTAGGATATCTTATTCTGTAGAATTAAAAAATTTAAGATATTTATTTATCTATATACTAGACTTTCTAAGCTTTAAAATGGTATATCATGTGAAGTATTTCATGAAGAAATCGATTTTTGGTGATTTTTGAAAGTTTAGCATGTTTCACAAATTCTGTTTGATGTCCTGTGTATGACCAGTAACTTGTATGAATTTTTGAGATATTTTCTATTCATAATTTGGAGAAACGTAAAACATGAAAATTTTAGGTCTCTGTCTTATCTTTAATTTTAGATAAAGATCACTTGAATCAGAGTTGTATACAAAAAGTTATGATGAGTTTACTAAAACTGTGCAGAAGTAGTTCTAAAACTTAAACCGAGATGGAAACTGAATTTTATAAAATTATACATTTATAATCTGAGGATGGTAAAAACTAGAGAGCTTTAGATCTATATCTTATCTTCAATTTGAGATAAGAATCACTTAAATTAGAGAAGTATACTGGGAGATATGAAATTTCTCCCAAAACTATGCAAAATTAGTTTTAGGAACTTAACATGAAAAGTGATAAATTTTTTATAAATTCGTGTATTCAGAATTTGAAGATGGTCTGATTAAAAGTTGAAGATATATGTCTTAACTTTAAGAGAAAATTTAAATCATTTGAATCCGATCAAGATTTTTGATGATATCATGATTTTACTAAACCTGAGCGTTATATGTTTGTAGAAATTTCCCTAAATATGAAAATTGAAATTTAACCTCATGAAAGAGGCTATTTTTATATGCATGTTGGAATCCAACTATATAATACTGAATTAATAAATGATATTGTTTTACTTAGGATTAAGATTCGAGGGATGACTCGTTCGAGAAACGATGATAGTTAGGAAGAGTGGCATGCCCTCCCCGGTGTAGGTGAGTGGGATGATCTATTTTTTATTTTAAATGAAAAATAGTTTTGATCATGATTTTATAAATGAAATTTGAAATGTGATTTAGAAATACTTTAGTGTTTATGGCATGTTTTGAAATTTTGCTCGGTAAAAATTACATTCTGATATTATGGTTACTTGATCGTGCCTTTTTTTTTTACGAGTAAAGATTTATGAATGATGATATATGGCACATGTGTATGATTATGAGATGGTACATAGTGGCTATAACGCACTCCTTACCACGGTATTAAGCGTTTACCCGATGGAGTGACGTGGTGGGGTAACACGGGAGCAGGGGTTTGAGTCCCATGTCTCTGGACAACGGATCCAATAGACGAGCACCCGTGAGGACCGTGTCAGCACCAAGGGAAGGGGGAAGATATATGTGTTTTATTATTATGATATTATGGTGACCCCTTGGTGGATTTTACCCTAGTTAGGTCAAACTATGGGTAGAATACGTTTTTGACACCCCATTGATGTATGATTTGATGATAAGGATACATATTATTTTGAATTACGTGATATATTTGCAAATGGATGAAATGAAATTTGAAAATGATGTTTTGACTTGCCACTCTCACAAATTCATTTATTGTCATTATATAGTTATTGCACCTCTCTCACTGAGTATGTGGATTATACCCACCTCTCATATTAATATTTTCAGCTTATACTGTACTTGACATATATTGAGATACTATCCCATGAGTTTTACTGAGAGACGCTATCGGGTAAGTGATCATACCCATTCTTGTTTACAATTGGACCATGCATATAAATATTATATGTAAATTGGAGGGAAATGTTTTAAAGAAAATTTTTATTAAAAAACTCTATTTTTTTTATCTTTCGCTGTATGATTTTGACTTAATGATATCGAGTAGGGTCATAATATTAGCCTTGCGTCACCTCGATGTGCGAGTAGGGCATACCCGTGCCTCGAGGAGTCACGACGGTCTATTCGCATGCTCGACCTACGGGTCGGGGCGTGACAAATAGGATGTAAATGGGTGTACAATGTGAAACATAAAAGTGATGGGCCAATTGATCGATATAAAGTTCAACTCGTTGCAAAAGGTGATAGCATTGATACAATAACCTAGATAGGGTAAATAAGTTATTGGCTAATTTTGGTTTTTCTAAATATGAAAAGGAATTTAAATTTTTGAATGGAATTAAATGAAGAGTGAGATAAAGAAAGAACAAAACCAGAATTTATGGTGGTTCCACCTTTCTTGGTGTACATCCACTCATATGCTTCACCTACAGTTTTTAATCCACTATTTAATCAAAAATAGTACAATCAACTAGCTTATCCAGGTGATAGCTGAACCACACAAATGTTTCTCTCAAACACTCCCCTACTTGCTTTTCATAGATGCAAGTAAACCCAAATTTCTCATATTTCACTCACAGAGATTTAAGTCTAGATCAAGAAGACCAATCTTCTGATCTTTTACAAAAATTATAAAGTGAAATAAAAAACACAAAATGAAACTACAACTTCTGATGTGTTCTTTACAAACTCAAATACAATAAGAATGAATTGAAAAATAGAATATGGTACTTTTGCTTGAGAGACTTGATTCAAAAATTCAAAGATATTTTCTCCTTCATCCTCGAGTTACATTTATAGTTGAAGAAGCAAATGTAGCCATTTAGAGTCGTCTAAGAGCATTGAATGCAATTTCAGAAGTTGTTTGAAGTTATTGAAATTACACTTAATTTCAAATAGTCTTTTCTTAGTGTTTATCAGTTACTCACAAATGGTCGACCTGTTGGAGCTTGAAGTCGACATAATTTTGAATTTTGAAATACTGAGGTCGACTAGTCACAAGAATAGGTCGACTTTCCTTTGTGTTCTTTAAATGTTCAGGTCGGCTTGATATGTCTATGGGTCGTCTTATATTATGTTGTATGTTTCAGCTGGGTTGGCTTACTTTGACTCTAAGTCGGCTTGCATAGATTTAGGTCATCTTAAAGACATAATGAGTTGATTTAAATTACAATTCATTCAAATGAGGTTGACTTAAAAATAAATCAGGTTGACTCGTTTTGTTTAGGTGAGAGGGATAGATCGACTTAATTATGCTATAGACATGATTTTTTTTAGACTTAGATTTCTTAGGTCAACTTGTCATCTTGATAAGTCGACTCATGTTCATTTTGTTCCTAGTCAAGTCGACTTATTGTTTTGCTAGGTCAAATTTTGTTCATGTAATGTGTGATACAAGTCAACTTGTGCAGTGTCTAGGTCGACTTGATTAGTTTATAGAGTTGTTTATTTGAGGGTCAATTTTTCCGAGTCAATTTGCTTCATTCTTAGGTCAACTTGCCCAAATTCTATACTTAGAAAAATTTTGAACTTCAATGTTTAAATCAACTAATCTATACAATAGGTTGACTTGGTTAGCTTGGTCGACTCAACTTTAACTTGTATATAAGGATAGGTCGACTTACTACTTACACTGTTGTGGAGTCAGGTCGACTTGTCCCATGCTCACGTCGACTTACTTAACTGCAAAATAGTGTTTCAGAGACTTGAGATTTTCAGTGCGACCTTTCTAGTACTCAAGTCGACCCGATAGTTTTATACTTATCCAAATTTTAGATTTCTGAATCTTATATCAACTTGAGGCTATGGTGTGGCCGATTTGATAGTTTACCAGGTCAATTTGGTTAATTTATAGGTCAAAACTTCAGCTTAAATCTAAGTGACTTGAGTGAGCAACTCGACTCGATTAAGATGCGGTTGACTTGTTCTGGATAAATTCAACTTTACTAATTTTTTAATATATTTGAATTTCAATTAATTGTTATTACTTCTAATTATCATCAAAACCCTATTTCGCTTAACAATCTTCCCCTTTTTTATGATGACATAACATTATTGAAAATTTTGTTGAAATTGTTTGAAAAATTTAAAGAAAAAAATACTCCCCCTAAACTAATGCCATACTTTTTAAAGCTATGGACATTTCTAATTAGTTCAATCTTTCTTTTCATGTTCAAACCATCATACATATTTCATATACACAAACTATACTTCACAAAACCAATAAAACCATACCTACTACCATGCACAAACCATTCTTTCCCTTTTTGTTATCAACAAAATGGGGTAGTTGGTGAAATCAAACTAGAAGGGTAAAAAAAGGTCCAAGATTAAGGTCATTGACCTATCAATAGAGAATACTTAAACATGTATATATGAACTTGCAAACACGAAAGAGATTTAAATGTAGCATAACATTTAAAGATAATGTTTGATTGCGTAAAAAGACACCCTACTACATCAACTAAACATAAAAGCAACAAAATTTAGAAAAGCTATGGGTATTTTTAGATGTAGCTCAAAAGATGATCTAGAATAGAAGATTTTTCAATGACATCATGTTGGTCTAGGGTCAAAAGGAGATTTGCTTTTTGTTATAGAGTTCAGCTTCTCCTTGATCCTCTTGAATTTTAAGGGAAACATAGCATTTTGCTTGTTGAGTTAAAGATTTTGGTGGCTCCAGGTATGAGAGATGTCTTCAATTGTCTCCAATTTCTCCCAAATTCTTTCTAGAGTAATAGGTTGAGAGCTAAAGGATTCACCCATATTTGGAGGAATAATTTGAAGGGATAGATCTCTAGAGGGTTCAAAAGAAGGCTCACTTGGACCTGCTTCATCCCTTTTTCTTTTCTTTGAAACTTTCTTAGCCTTTTCCTCATCCCTTCTCTCCCAAATACCATCCTTGAATACCCAATTTGCCTTTTTCAAAGATAACTTTCCAATGCCAATTTTTATTAGCAACCTAGTGCTAATATCTTTTTTTAAATCTATTCCTATTGAGAGTAAGAAATCTTAGAGAGGAGTTGAAAGTAAGAGAAATTTTGATTTTAGGGTTTTAAATTTTAGGAGGAAAGATGAAAAGTCAGGTTGTGTTAACTTTAAAGTTTTGAATTTGGGTTGAATTCAGATCAAGATTAGATAGATAAATGGGTTCTGGGTTGGAGGTTTCAAATTTTGATTTTAGAAATAAACTACTCCAGTCGACTCGTAGGAGGCACAAGTTGACCTTCTATCCCAGCAGGTCGACTCATATTGATTATAGGTTGACTTGCTAGAGAGAAACCTTGTTTATTTATCCTGGGTGAGTTGAACATGTGATATGTCATTGATTGAATTCGGTTGAAACACTCTCTCTACCATTTATATACAAGTATACATATTGTAGAAATGGTTCCACAATTCCATCACCATGTGTCCTACTTCTCTATCTCTCTCTCTCTTCACTGTTGCCTATTAACTTGTGTCTTCTAATATTATTAGTACACACTCTCTCTCTAAAAGCTTTTCATTCTAAAATACCCATGTGACACATTTTCTTTAACTTTTCATATTTAACATTTTCACCATTCTTTCTCATTATTTATCTATTTTTATTTGGTGAGTTGGAGTATGTTGGATCATAACACTAAGATGATCTTTTTCTCTCTCTCCTTTTATTATAAGGACCATAAAATCAAGGATTTGTATCTCTCTCTAAGTAGGGTAAATGGACACGCAATTCCAATGTGTTGTACAAATTAGTTTAGGAGAGTAGTGCTTCACGATCTTGATGATCATGGTGTATGGAATCCATTCCTCTATACTGTCTCTCTCTTTCTCTCCCTTTCTATATAAGCGGGGCAAATTGACACGGGAAGGTGTTCATTAAGCAAATTATGCTCTCTCTCTCTCTCTCTCTCTCTCTCTCTCTCTCTCTTTCTCTTTCTCTCTGAGTGGGGCAAATGGAGATAGTTAGCTACTCATTATGGAGGTCATTCCTCTGTTATGAAGGTTTATATTTGTCTTTCCTGTTTTTAAACATTTGTTTTGTTTGAAGTTTGTTTTGTTACTCTTCGTATTAATTTTTTTATTTCAAAAATGTTATTTTTTAGTTTCAGTTGAGGAAAGTGGTGTGCCTAATGATGATCATGGTGTATGGAAGTCATTTCTCTTCTATAAAGTTTTGTGTTCGTCTTTCCTGATTCTAAACATGTAATACTGAGAAACTTCGACTGTGGTGTTGACTCTAAAAAATTATTTTAGATTTCTATATTTTGTAAAATATATGAAAATAATTAATTTAGATATAAATGTGTCTTAGTCGATCGACCACTGACCAATGCTCAAAGCTATTGTAGTTACAAAGTACTTGTACTTTATGACTCAGTCGACAGACCATCGAACAGCGAGCAAAGTACCAGTACATTGTGACTCATTCAACGGACCACCAAACACCAAACAAAGTACCAGTACTTTGTGATTTAAGCGACGGAACACTGAACAAAGTACCAATACTTTGTGACTTAGGCGATGGACCAATGAACACCGAGCAAAGTACTAGTACTTTCTCTCTCTTATACCATTCCTCTATGCTCTCTCTGTCTCTGTCTCTCTCTTTCTCTCTCTTTATATAAGCGAGGTAAATGTACACGGTCAGGAGTTCATTGAGTAAATTATGCTCTCTGTCACTCACTCTCACTCTGCAAGGCAAATGATGTTGGTTACCTGCTTATTAATTTTTCTTAAAAAATTTTATATTTTTTTGTCTCTTTCTCAATAAATTATTTTTCAGTTTCAATTGAGAAGAGTGATATGTTTAATAATGATTGTAGTGTATGAAAGCTATTCCTCTGTTGTGAAAGTTTGTATTTGTCTTTTCTACTTCTAAACATTTGCTTTGTTTGATACTTGTTCTGCTATTCTTCATATTTATTACTGATTTCAAAAAGATTATTTTTCAATTCCTGTTGAGGAAAGTGGTATGCCTAATGATGATTGTGTTATATGAAAGCTATTTATCTGCTATGAATCTTTGTGTTTGTCTTTCCTATTTCTAAACATGTAACACTACGAAACTTCGACTGTGGTGTTGACTCTAAAGAATAATTTGAAATTTCTATATTTTATAAAATATATGAAAATAATTAATTTAAATACAAATGTGAGTCAGTCGACTGACCATCGACCAATCCTCAAAGTTATTGTAATCCCAAAATACTAGTACTTTGTGATTCAGCCAATGGACCACCGACCAATTCTTTGTGACTTAGTCGAAGACCAATTCTCAAAGTTCTTGCAGTCGCAAAGCACTAGTACTTTGTGACTCTGTTGAAGACAAAGCCTCAAAACTCTTATAGTTGCAAAGTACCAGTACTTTGTGACTGAGGTGACAGACCACCGAACATTGAGGAAAGTACCAATACTTTGTGACTTAGGCGACAGACCACCGAACATCGAGCAAAGTACCAATACTTTGTCACTTAGGCAACGGACCACCAAACACCGAGCAAAGTACTTTGTGACTCACTTATTCTCAAAACTCTTACATTCGCAAAGTACCAGTACTTTATGACTCACCGAAAACCTATTCTCAATGCTCTTGTATTTGCAAAGTATTCCGACATAACATTGATAAATGTTTAAAGCTCTTGTAGTTGCAAAGTATCAATACTTTGTGATTCAGTCGATGAAACACTGACGAATGTTTAAAACTTTTGCATTCGCAAAATACCAATATTTTGTAACTCAACCAACGGAACACCAACACCAAACAAAGTACCAGTACTTTATGATTAACTGAAGACCAATTCTCAAAGCTCTTGCGTTTGCAAAGTACCTGTATATTGTAACTCAACGGACAAAATACCGACAAATTCTCAAAGATTTTGCATTCGTAAAGTACTAGTATTTCATGAATTAGCCGAAAACCAATTCTCAAACTTCTTACATTCCCAAAATACCAGTAGTTTGTAAGTCAGTTGATGGAACACCGACTAATGTTTTAAGCTCTTGCAATCACAAAGTATTAATACTTTGTGACTTTGTCAAAGACCAATCCTCAAATTTCTTGCATTCACAAGGTATCAGTACTTTGTGATTCAACCGACTAATTCTCAAATTTTTATGATTATTAATTATATTAATTAATGAAATATTTGTTATTTTTTAATAAATTTTAATTTTATAATTTATGTTAATTTAATTCTATATAAATTTTTTTATAATAACGTTTTAATTATATTTTTATATGCAAATATTTTAAATAAAATTTAAACTTCACACAGCACACGCGGACGGTGTACTCCTCACTGGAAAATCAGACCAAGGCCGACAGAAAGTCGGTTTATGCGTTTTGCTAACGCAATCGACCCAACAATTGAGAATAATCGGTATTTTTTTATTTTAGGGGTTTGACCCGGTTGGTTGGGTCGGGTTTCCGACCGTGTTGGTCCATTGCCAGGAGAAAGAGGAGAAAAGCGCCCAAACTTAGCTTGTATCCATTACCAACTTGACGACGCTTGCAACCCTAGAAAGATCGTAAGAGAGAAGGCTTTGTTTCCACAGGTACGATTACTCTATCTATGACCCTAATCTTCTTCAGGACTCTCGTTTCTAAGCTAATCCCTTGTTCTCTCTCTCTCGCGCACCTCAGTCGATCGCTTGGATTAGTTTTCCAGGGGATTTTCATTTTCATTTTGATTGCAATTAAAAATTCCTAAAGTTTCTCTCCTGTTTTACAGGGTTTGGTTTTGAGACTGAGCTTGAGATGGCGTCTCTGGATCCTGAGATTGCTAAGATCCAGGAAGAGAGGAAGAAGATGGAGCAGCAGGCGGCTTCCCTTACTTCGGTGACTTTTGACACTGATCTCTACGGGGGATCTAACCCTTTCGAGGGTTACGAGAAGTCTATTCCTGTAAATGACGAGGAAGACCCTATGGATTCCATGAACTCTGAACTCGCCAACAAGATGAGGATGTACACTGCGCCCTCGTCCCTTTTGAAGGCGGTGCCGAGAAGTGAAGAAGAAGAAGATGTGGGGTTCAAGAAGCCGCAGAGGATTATTGATAGGGAAGATGATTATAGGCGGAGGAGATTGAATCGGGTGATATCGCCTGAGCGGCACGATGCTTTTGCTAATCCAGATAAGACGCCCGACCCTTCTACTAGTAGTTACGCTGATGTGATGAGACAACAGGCTCTGGAGAGAGAAAAGGAGGAGACTTTGAGAGCCATTGCCCGGAAGAAGAAAGAGGAGGAGGAGGAGAAAAAGGAGTCTGCACCGCAAGCTCAACCTGCCCAGAAGAGGAGGAACAGATGGGACCAGTCTCAGGAGCCGGATCAGCAGGAAGGGGCTGCCAAGAAAGCCAAGACAGCTTCTGGGTCAGACTGGGATTTACCAGATTCGACTCCTGGAATTGGGAGATGGGATGCAACCCCAACTCCGGGGAGAGTTTCGGATGCCACTCCCTCGGTTGGGAGGAGGAATAGATGGGATGAGACCCCCACTCCTGGACGCTTGGCTGATTCTGATGCAACCCCAGCTGGAGGCGGGGTTACGCCGGGTGCTACTCCTGCGGGGATGACTTGGGATGCTACTCCTAAGCTTGCAGGAATGGCAACCCCTACACCGAAAAGACAGAGGTCTCGGTGGGATGAAACTCCAGCTACAATGGCTAGTGCTACTCCTTTGCCAGGGGCTACACCTGCTGCAGCATACACTCCTGGTGTGACTCCTGTTGGTGGGGTGGAGCTAGCCACACCAACCCCAGGAGCTATCAATTTACGTGGAGCCATTACACCGGAGCAATATAATTTGTTGAGGTGGGAGAAAGATATTGAGGAGAGAAATCGGCCTTTGACTGACGAAGAGCTTGATGCTATGTTCCCACAGGAGGGATATAAGATTCTGGAGCCTCCTGCATCCTATGTTCCTATTCGAACCCCTGCAAGGAAGCTTCTTGCTACCCCAACTCCCATTGGGACCCCGCTTTATGCAATCCCTGAAGAAAATCGCGGGCAGCAGTTTGATGTTCCCAAGGAAGCTCCGGGTGGGTTGCCATTCATGAAGCCGGAGGATTACCAGTACTTTGGTGCTTTGTTGAATGAGGAAGATGAGGAGGAACTGTCTCCGGAAGAGCAAAAAGAGCGTAAAATCATGAAGCTTTTGCTTAAGGTGAAGAATGGGACACCTCCTCAGAGGAAAACAGCTCTCAGGCAGCTCACAGACAAGGCTAGGGAATTTGGGGCAGGCCCTCTGTTTAATCGTATCCTACCGCTGCTTATGCAACCGACTCTGGAGGATCAAGAGAGGCATCTTCTTGTTAAGGTAATTGACAGAGTGCTTTATAAGTTGGATGAGTTGGTTCGTCCTTTTGTACATAAGATTCTGGTCGTTATTGAACCTCTATTGATTGATGAAGACTATTATGCCCGTGTTGAGGGAAGAGAAATTATCTCAAATCTTAGTAAGGCAGCTGGCTTGGCCACTATGATTGCAGCCATGCGTCCCGATATTGACAACATTGATGAATACGTTAGGAACACAACTGCAAGGGCTTTCAGTGTTGTAGCTTCTGCACTGGGGATCCCTGCTCTGTTGCCATTCTTGAAGGCTGTCTGTCAGAGTAAGAAATCATGGCAAGCACGTCACACTGGAATCAAAATTGTTCAGCAGATTGCTATCTTAATTGGCTGTGCTGTGCTTCCGCACTTGAGGTCTCTGGTGGAAATTATTGAACACGGTCTCAATGATGAAAATCAAAAAGTGAGGACAATTACTGCTCTTTCTCTGGCTGCTCTTGCTGAGGCTGCTGCTCCTTATGGTATTGAGAGCTTCGATTCTGTCCTGAAGCCATTGTGGAAGGGCATCAGGTCACACCGTGGGAAGGTCTTGGCTGCCTTTTTGAAGGCAATTGGCTTTATTATTCCTCTCATGGACGCACTCTATGCTAATTATTATACCAGGGAAGTTGTGATTATCTTGATTCGCGAGTTCCAGTCACCTGATGAAGAAATGAAGAAAATTGTGTTGAAAGTGGTGAAACAGTGCGTAAGCACGGAGGGTGTTGAGGCTGACTATATTCGAAGTGATATTCTTCCAGAATTTTTCCGAAACTTTTGGGTTAGAAGAATGGCATTAGATAGGAGGAACTACAAGCAGCTTGTTGAGACAACTGTGGAGATGGCAAACAAGGTTGGTGTTGCTGATATAGTGGGAAGAATTGTTGAGGATCTCAAAGATGAGAGTGAACCATATAGGCGAATGGTTATGGAAACAATTGAGAAAGTGGTTGCAAACCTGGGAGCATCTGATATTGATGCTCGTTTGGAAGAACTTCTGATTGATGGGATTCTCTATGCTTTCCAAGAGCAGACCAGTGATGATGCCAATGTGATGCTTAATGGGTTTGGTGCAGTTGTTAATGCTCTTGGCGAAAGAGTGAAACCTTACCTTCCTCAAATTTGTGGGACAATAAAGTGGCGCTTAAACAACAAAAGTGCAAAGGTAAGGCAACAAGCAGCTGATCTTATTGCAAGGATTGCTGTGGTTATGAAGCAGTGTCAAGAGGAACAGCTGATGGGTCATCTTGGTGTTGTCTTATATGAGTATTTAGGAGAGGAATATCCAGAAGTTTTGGGGTCTATCCTAGGAGCTCTTAAGGCAATTGTCAATGTTATTGGTATGACAAAGATGACTCCCCCTATCAAGGATCTCCTTCCAAGATTAACTCCAATTTTGAAGAATCGACACGAAAAAGTCCAGGAGAATTGTATTGATCTTGTTGGTCGAATTGCTGACCGTGGTGCTGAGTTTGTTCCAGCAAGGGAGTGGATGAGGATTTGTTTTGAGCTTCTTGAAATGCTCAAGGCCCACAAGAAGGGTATCCGTAGAGCAACCGTGAACACCTTTGGCTATATTGCAAAAGCCATTGGGCCGCAAGATGTGCTGGCAACACTTCTGAACAATCTCAAGGTCCAGGAGCGTCAGAACCGTGTTTGCACAACTGTGGCGATTGCGATAGTTGCAGAAACGTGTTCTCCTTTTACAGTCCTACCAGCTCTGATGAATGAATATCGTGTGCCTGAGCTTAACGTGCAAAATGGGGTTCTCAAGTCGCTCTCTTTCCTTTTTGAATACATTGGTGAAATGGGAAAAGACTACATCTATGCGGTAACACCCTTACTTGAGGATGCTTTGATGGATAGAGACTTAGTTCACAGGCAGACTGCAGCTTCTGCTGTCAAGCACATGGCTTTGGGGGTTGCTGGGTTGGGATGTGAGGATGCTCTAGTCCACTTGCTAAACTATGTGTGGCCAAATATATTTGAGACTTCTCCTCATGTTATTAATGCTGTCATGGAAGCAATTGAGGGCATGAGGGTGGCATTGGGTGCAGCTGCTGTGCTGAACTACTGTCTTCAGGGGTTGTTCCACCCTGCCAGGAAAGTGCGAGAGGTCTACTGGAAGATCTATAACTCTCTATACATTGGGTCTCAAGATACACTGGTGGCTGCCTATCCAACATTGGAGGATGAAGGAAATAACGTGTACAGTCGGCCAGAGTTGATGATGTTTGTCTAGCATGCAGTTTGTCATTCACGCTATTTATAATGAAAGTGGAAAATTAAGATCGTCTAGCAGATTATGGACTGTCTCTTATGGAGGGCACTGTCTATTCAGATGAGGGTATGCTTAGGGAGCTTTATTTGCTTTCATTTGTTTCTTTATATATGTCTAGTTTCTGTGTTCCTAAATTGACGTGGCTACTTGTGGAAAACTGCTGTGAAATTAGTGCTACTTTTAGCAACGTCAGTGGCATATATATAATATCTAATTATCCCCTTTGTTAGACGGTAAATCTTTAATCAATGACTAGTGCTAGTAGTTCATTACAATTGGAGTCGTGGTTTATTTGAATAGAATGGCTATTTAAATGAAAGTGCTTCTTCAATTCCAGTTGATGTTTTCCTCATAGTGACCTTTATTTATTTAGTTATTTATTTTCCTCAATTCAGTAGATTACCATAGCAAATGTGGCTTCAGACAATTTATTCAATACAGAAAGTGCCATCATATTGTTCTTCTACTCCTATTTTATGTAATATGCAGTAAGCAGATTGTAGGGTTTGCAGTTGCTTGCACTTGAAGCTTCACGTATAAGACTGCACTCATCAGGCATCTGCTCCCTGCTTGATTGATTTGATTTTGTTTATCTTGGCCAAAAGACTTTCCAAACTGTGCTCACTGCATGGTAATCTCACGTGTAGGGTTTCGGTTAGGTATGGCATATTGTTATTGTGGTATCTTCCTTTCTTTAATTTTTGCTGGTGAAATAAATGGAGTCCAGTTCTTTGTTGCATAATGGTAAGTGTGGTGTGGTGTTCTTTCATCATTTATCTTGGTTTGGCCGTAATATAACTATCACTATCATTATCAAGGTCAAATTGTTTGTTAGTGTCCCTTCCACTTCCTCTTTTACATTGGAGATTGCAAAGACCTGCCTGAAATAAAATTTAGATAAACCTTTGTTACCATTTTCTAGGCTTATTGCATAATTCTTGGGGCACTACGAGAATAGATTGTTAAAGGTTCAGCTCACAACCGCACTTGAGTGTGGGCCTTTCGTCATCTCCTTTTGTTGTTAGATGTGAGGCATTGTTGGGAAATGACTGTCTCTGCTTCTTCTCAGCATACAATGCCCATTTGACGTCCATTGCATTTTTCCCCTCTCTCTCTCTCTCTCTGTCTCTCTCTCTTAAATGACAGTAGGCTCTTTGGGTACTACTTTGCAAGTTTGGTCAGAAGCTATGTGCTCTCTGTAAGCATGGTGGTCAAATCTCAAATTTTGAGTTCAAAACTCTCTTCATACAATATAACAAGAACAAATGAATCTTGGATATGGGCTGCCTTTCCAGGATTTGGATGTGATATATGTTTTGACTTCCATAATTTCTAGTATGTACTTTGTTCCCTTTTAACATAATCTCTCATAACCCCCTCCATGGAACTTTATAATTGATAGTTAAGTAATTTCATGAAATTGAAATGGTAATGAGAATGTAGAAGACTTTTTGCTTATGGGGAGTTTGTGGTCACTCTCGATACATGAGTGCTTCAAAAGGTTAGTACAGTTTTTCCATTTCACTTCTCTTTTCATATGTTGAACTCATAAGTTCATTTCTATTTTACCCCCTGAGCATTACAGTACCAAAATTGTGCACCATATCCCTCAAGACAATATGACCGAGTTGGTTACCCTGCTGGCTGGAGTATGATGATCATACGAGATGCGAATGGTGCTCTGCTTCATTCTACTAGGGGACTTAGGAGCACTGCTATATTCAAATATGCAATTTTATGCATGACATTTTCATCTTATTTTCATGGAACGTCTAAATAAACAAGAGCTCATATAATAGCAACAGATGCTTTATTGATTCAGATTACAAGTCTTTCAGGAGCGACACTTGCTTTACATGGATTTTACGTGGATAGTGAAGGGTAATAATGATCCACTCTCTCTCTATACCTAGTCCAGATTTTTTTTTTTTTGGGTTGGGCGGTGGATGGTGAAGGGTAATACTGATCCACTCTGTACCTCTAATGTCTTCCTAGGGTATTTCTTCTTTTGCTTGTTTATATTTTATATCTTTTTCCTTGTCAAATTACTTTACCAAGGTTTAAGGGGCACGATATGTGGGCCCCATTCACAGCTGGATGGCTGGCAACTCGCATGCTCTAGCTATAGAGAGGTCTGAAGCGAGTATTTCAAACATGCTTGGAACCTTTTAAGTTTGAGAATTTGGCCTTTGTCACTTCGCCACAAACTAGAGTGCACACTTTGTGCCAGGCGTGCAGGGTTCCTATGTTTATGATATCAACCGAAAGAAATATGTTCATGTGCTGGCTGGCCTTTGGTGCGCAGCCTTAGGTATCTCTCTTCTTCTCTCTCGGCATATCCATGTGCTTATTTTCACATGCAAGAAATTTCTTACGCTTCACATATCATCTTGCTATTTCGCTTTATTGTTTAGAAATGAATGTTATGCACTGATGTTGGAAACCTTTATCATTGTTGTCATTGAAGTTGACTTGGAGGCACCATTAGACATGGTGAAAATGCATTTCTTGGTGAACTTCGATGTATAGATTTCAAAAGTATTGTATTTCCGACGTTTATGTCATGAAGTCATGTTGTTATGCTTGAGCTATGTTTTGCTACGTTATTTAGAAAATCTGTTTCAGCTTATGATGATGATTTTAGTTTTGCTAGATGGGCCACGAGGATCATCGGTTGTAACCAATAGTTTTGAGCGGCTGGATTTAGTCAATTTAGAGGGGAGCCTCATCTCGATTTCGTAGAAAATTTGGTTAAACTAAAAAATTTAAAATTTTATGCTCTTTCTTCCTGACATGTTTTCAAACACATGGGTCGTAATTTTGGATTGTTGTTGCAAGAGTTATTTGTTATGTTATGGTTTTATTTTGTTTCCTTATTTTTAGAAGGATACAGACAAATTTATAAGTCATTTATACAAATTATGAATGAAAACATGTAAATGAGATGAAATATACAGTTGGTCTAGTGTATTAAATTTATTATTAACCAACGCATAAATTTGAATCTTGAAAATAAAAAGAATAACGTTAGGAGAATTATTATAAATAAGCTCTAATCATAATTCAAATCGAATTAATCAAAATATAATTTTAAATATCAGTCAATCCAAATATCTAATATATTTAAAGGGTTTTCTAAATGGGCTCATAGGGTTTTCTAGAATTCGGTTCTCATAGATAAAAACGAAAGCTCGAGTGTTCAAGGAACAATTGCTTGCACCTTGAATGGTACATGGTTTCTTCCAATGGGCTCGGTTTGTAATAGGATATAAAGGGGAATCGGAAGACCATTTTTCCCCCCCTCTGTTTTCTTCTCTATTTGTCCCATTTTTTCCTCCTTTCGAGGAGGATGAGTTGTCTTTTTAACACAATTTTTTCTTTTTCCCTTAATAACATCTCCTAAATTAGAAAAGGGGGGGGGGGGAGTTATTAATACTAGTTAAATACATCTGCAGAACCTTTTTTCATCGAGAAGCCAATAAGCTCCCAAATAATTCCTTGGGCTGCTAAAAATAAAATAGATATGTATCCAATACAATTAATACTTAAAGCCTTACTAATTTTCAAAATTATAAAACAATCCCATAAGTTTCAAAATTATAAAACAAGATAAAATAAAAATCAGGAAGGATAAATTCTAAAAGTAAAATTCAGGATAAATAAATTTAAAAATTAAAAATCATGAGAAAATAATTTTTAGAATTTCAAAGTAGTCATAATTTTTCTGAAATTAAATTCTAGCTCGAAATTTCTCTTCCTATATTATTCTTCTTTTTCAATTGTTCTAACTTATAGATATTCTCATATTTAGTGAGTAATTTATTCTAATAGAGTCTTAGCATAGAGAAAGAATATAAAACATATTTATTTTGATTTCGAAATAATTATAATACAATTCACCGATCCAATAGTTATATCAAAGTTTTTATCACAAATTAATTTTACTAAATAATTAGAATTGCACTCCAAAATAAAAATCATATTATTTATATAAATCAACCAATAATAATTTATTATTTTATTCATATGTATTTCTATATGCTATCTCTATATAACACTCATAATTGAGGATAGTAAAAATAAATGTTTTATTGCATTCTCATTTATTTATTGTCATAAAGTCTCTCGTCCAAAATAGAGAATATCTAAAATGTTCAACTTGTTTTCCATTACCAAATGAAACTTGACAAGTTTTAAAAACATTCAATTCAATACTATATCATATCACAGAGTTTGGTTTTTCAATAATCAATTAGGATAACTCAAGAGCTGATACAGTCAATGTAGATTCTCTATTGCATATGCATACTACTACTAATCAATACCATACACGCAATATGCAAAACTCCTGACTTAAAAAAGTTTCACTCGTAATACATTAAAGTAAATAGTTCTAACTTTATAGGTTCATCCCCAAACACTTAAAGTTGAGAGTATATAAACTATATATAACTATAAACTATCAATTTTCATTTCATAAAACATTTTAGAAAATAACTCTATATATTATGTTCAATGCTAACCACCAGTTATAGCTTCTATTAAGGCAGAACTTGTCTCATAATCAAGGTAAATCATCCTTAATTAGTAGAAAAATCAAAAACTATAGTTTATATACGATGAAGTATCCAAATTTATCAATCAGCTATAAACACTTTACTTTTGATTAATGTATACATGATTTATGGTTTTCGAATAAAATTTTAACTCGATAACATACACAAATTACTTACATCAAATCATTGGACTTTATATATGCATATTAATAATATAATAACAAATTTATCTATTTGATTAATATAATATAAATATCCATAAACTTAAATGTCAAATCACAAGGTCTTTAGGGCATCATACGAAATATTTCTAAAAAATAATGAAAATAATTCCAACAAACTCCAACTTGCACAAAAGACTATACTACAATAATGTAATATCCATCTCATCCAAACTGGTCTGAAACACGCTCTCCAGTAAAAAATTCGTCAAGAGATCAGCAAAATTGTTATCGAATACTATTTGATATACCACCACCTCTCCTTTTTGGATAAAATCTTGGATCAAATAGTATTTCCACTTGATGTGCCTCCCTTTATTGTGGTTTATAGTTTCTTTACACTGAGCTAAAACTCCAACATTATCACAATATACAACAATCGGCTTTTACACAGCTGGTACTACTCTAAGATCCAATACATACTTACGTAGCCATACATACTTACATAGCCATAAAGGATTGCTTGAAGCTTCTCCATGAGATGGCACCCCTTAACAGAGTAAACACGTTACCATAAATGTACTTCCTTACATTTCTGTATGACTTGAAATCTAATTCTGTGTATCCGACAGGAGTGAGATCTCTCGGCTTAATAGCATAACACATAATCTTTGGTTCTCCTAAGACACTTTGGTGTGTGTTTAACTAGCATTCGATGTTGGTCCCAGGTTTGACTAATACTTGCTAACCATACCCACGACAAAGTATAGATCATATCTAGTATATAACATAATATACATAAGGCTTCTGGCAGCCAAAGCATAGGGCACCTTCTTCATCTGTTCTACCTCCTCAAGGGTTTTGAATCCCTGATGCTGAAATAGATACTCCATGTCTAAAAGAACTTTTCTTGGAGTCGTACGTACCTTATCTTGTTAAATATTGATCAATGTATGAAGGTTGTGATAAAGTCAATGTTCTCTTTTTGCAATCACGCAAAAGCTTGATCCATAGAACATAGTTGGGTTCGCCTAAGTCCTTCATACAAAAACAACTAAACAGTCAAATCTTAATGGGCGATGATACTCATATATCATACGAATGAGTAAGTTATCATCCATAAACAACACCAATGATAGTATCATCCTCCGCCTTCTTGTGCACACAAGGTTCATCTATATTTTGATCGAAACTGTAAGACTTTCCTCTTTGATCAAAACAAATGTTCCATGTTTGCTCAAGTCCATAAATGAACTTCTTATGCTTACAAACCATATGTTTCTTACATTTAGCAATGAACCATCTGGTTGCATCATATAGATGTTTTCGTCTAGATTTCCATTCAAAAATGTAGTCTTGACATTCATCTATCATATTTCATAGTCATAATGACATGCTATTGCTAAGAGAATTTCAAATGGATTTCAACATGGTTACTGGTGAGAATGCCTTATCATAATCTATAATCTCTGACTCCGTATACCAGCCTTGTTTCAAAGGTTCTAGCCTTACCGTCCACTCCCCTCTTCTTCTTGTAAATCCATTTGCACCCTATGGGTTTTAACCTATCAGTGCAATTACAAGATCTTAGACCTAATTGGAGTACACAAACTCCATTTTCAGCTTTTATTGCTGAATGCCAGTGGTCAACATCTATATCGATAATAGCTTTATTGTATCTAGTAGGTAACTAATCTTACAGGGTAGGCCCCAATTGAATATTCTGCTGATTCTCTTAAGTATTTAGTATTAATATTAATAATCACCTTTTTGCTCAGTTGGATGATAGAAATATATTTGTATTATTCTTTTTGGAAGTCACATCCCAACTCTCGGATCGACTACGCAATAACCACCTCGTTATCTCAGACTACAGGTTAATCTAACCCATACACTAAAGTATTATAAAACATTCACCGGTAACCACCTATTTTCCAAAATAATTAAACAAATCCAAATAAAACAATATGCAGTCATCACACAACCAAAGGACCAACCCGATCTGTTTCTGTTCAAAACATGTATGCATAAGGTCATCCTAATCATTCAAATCCAAATACATACACAAGACTAACCGGCCATTCCAGTCAACACCTAATTTTCATGATGTTCGAGGGTGTTTTTTCTCAAACATGTCGAATAGATTAGAAATTTTATGGAAAGTTTTCGTAACACATGGAAGGAAACTAGTTGCACAATTATAGCTAATGAATGGTCCGATCAAGCCAAGAGAACACTCATCAACCACTAATACTTCTAAAACTGTTGATATGTTATATAAATTATTTAGAGAACTGGTATTATTTGTTGGTGCTGAAAATATTGTGCATATGATGATGGATAATATTGTAAATTATATTACTACCAGAAGATTGTTAGAACAAGAATTTTGTAGACTTTGTTGGTCTCCTTGTATTGCTCATTATTTGAATTTAATATTTCATGATATTGGAAATTGAATGAGTTTATTGATATAGTTACTCATGCTATCAAGATAACAGAATACATTTATAATCACACATTTGCTTTACATTTGATAAGAAAACATACTAGTGGAAGAGAGATTCTTCGTGTTGTCCAGTATTGTCACAAATTTTATTAATTTACAAAGCATTTTATTTCAAAAGGATTTACGTGCTATGGTGACTAATAGAGATTGAACACAATCAAGTTATGCAAAGGATAGTAAAGGAAAAAAAAATTCACTGAACTAATATTAGATTCAAATTTTTGGAAAAAAAAATGTGTCACCATTGTTCAATTGACGGAGTCTCTAATTCATTGTGCTACAATTGGTAGATAGTGATGATAGACCAGCTATGAAATATTTGTATCATGTTATTCATGTTGCCAAAGATGAAATTATAGAAAGATTTCAAAGGAGGAAAAAAATGGAGTCTTATCTTAAAATCATTGGCAATCATTGGGATAATTAGTTTCAAAGAAGTCTTCATACTACTAGTTTTTAGCTTAATCCAAACTTCCAATATAATTCCAATATCGTGGCAACTCACCGTCACACAATATCAGGGCTACTAGATGTGATTGAGAAGTTGGCACATAAAAATATAATTTTAAAAAGCAAACTTACTCAATAGATGAATTTGTTCAAACAAAGGGATGGAAATTTTGTGCGAGTGTCAGTTATTACAAATAGAGATACAATATTACTAATTAATGATAATTTACAACATTACTTTCTTATATTAGAATTATTTTTTGTTTTAGTCATGCAAACTTAAAATTATATCTTTAAAGTAGTGCACCAAATCTTCAACAATTAGCAATTCAAGTACTAAGTCAAACTTGTAGTGTTTCTAATTGTGAAAGAAATTGGAGTGTAATTGAATAATTACATTCCAAGAAAAGAAATAGATTGGAGCATTAAGATTAAATGACTAGTTTATGTGCACTACAATCTAAGGTTGCAACAAAGGTATGGACAATTGAACTTTTAACTGTACTTTTTGTGAGTTATTTTGTTATGTGAATGATTGAATTGAGATGAGTTCAATAAGTTAATTTGTTTTTGTTTTTAAAACTTTAAAGGAATAATAAGTTCAATAACTTTTAACTATCATGTGAATGGTTGAATCTAAGGTCGTAATCATGTGAATGGATGAACAAAGGCATTTGTTGCTAAATCCACGATGAACACCGCCGTTGTCGTTGATTCAACGACGATAACTAGGGATTGTTGCTAATTTAGTGACGATAACTAGGGATCGTCGTTGATTCAGCGACTAGCAACCAACTCCTGAATTCGTCGCTAAATTAGTGGTGAGCCATATTGTTCGTCACTAAATTAGTGATGAACAATGTAGTTCATCGCTAAATCAGTGACGAATTAAAAAGTTTATCACTAATTCATTGATGAAGAATAAAATTTGTCGCTAAATTTATGGCCAATTAGCGACAAATATAGATTTGTTACAAAATTTAGTCATGAATTTCAAAATTCATTACTAAATTAGTCGTTAATTAACCACAAACTGATTATCGTGACTAAATTCGTTACTAATTTTAACGATATTTGAAATATCATGTTTAATTTTGTGACTAGATTCCTTTTATGCTCTCCTATATAATATTTTCAATCGTCTCTCTATTTTTGACCATTTTTGAAGTAACGAAATTGGCTTGAATATGTAGTGAGTGTTAAAATTCTCATCAGATTGACCACTTTTGACTATAAATAATTTATTCAATTTCTATTTATATAAGAAAATGGTAACTAAGTATTATCTTTTACTCGGTGGTAGAATTTATTCATATGAATATATGAGTTTATATTTATATAAGTCACAAAGTTATAAATTTGTTTAAGTATTCAAGTCATTATCTAAGTATGAAAAAGAAAATTTCTTTCAGTGATGATTTATATAATAAATATTTTTTTATCTGTAATTTCGTTGTTGCATACATTGAACTAAATATCGTTGATTGTTCTTCTCTAATTTCATAGTTCAGTGGATGGAATTAAATTTTTGTCCCTAAATTCATCACAAATTGCATATTCATAACCAAATTTGTTACAAATCAGCGATGAACATGAGCTTTCGTCGCTAAATCAGTGACGAACATCAGCATTCGTCACTGATTAGCAATAAACTAAGGAGTTCGTTGCTGATTAGTGACGAACAGTTCATCGCTGATTTGCAATGAACTAAGGAGTTCATCGCTGATTAGAGACAAATTTGCTGATTTGTGATGAACTAAGGAGTTCATCACTGATTTGCAATGAATATATTCGTTCATCACTGATTTGCGATGAACATATGCGTTTGTCACTGATTAGTGACAAATCTTAAAATTTATCTCTGATTAGCAACGAATCTCAGAATTCATCACTAATTTAGCAAGGAATACGAAGGTTCATCATTGATTTAGAGACGAATGTGAAGGTTCGTCACTGATTTAACAACGAACTCTCATGTTCGTCGCTCTTTTGATGCTCGTCATTAGCTAGCGATGAATGCTTATGTTCAAAGCAAATCAATGGGTTTTGCTTTTGAAGTTAAAAAATACCATTCTTTTAGGATAAGCTTGATCTTTAAGTCGCTTGTTCTTTTCTTCACTTCTCTCTTCTTCATCTGAAGTCTGATCTCTACTCGTGACCTCTCTCTCACTCTCTCTCACTAATGACTGACGATTCTAAAACTATGAAGCCTAAAGTAAGCCCCTTCATCTCATTCTCTCTCTCTTCGACTCTCTCTCTCTATCTCTCACGATTCTTAGATCTAGGGTTTTTTAAACATTCTACAATTTCTCAGATTAATTAGTAGATTTATTTTGTGCTAATTAGTTTTAGAGTTCTAAGATTAATTTTGTGCTATAAATTTATTGATTATAATCTGAATTTTTTCATTTTTTTTTCATCATGGTGGATTTGTTCTCTGTCTCTAAAGTCCAAAGGCATTGCTTTTTCTAATATTGATTATAATGGATGCCTTCGCTTTTTTTTTGCTTTTGATTGAAAAAAAAAATAAAATAAAAGGCATTATGGAAATATAGCATTTTATTGCTCACTAGTTATCAACATTTTCCTTTACCTTTATTCTTATGTATGTTTTTTTGAGTGCAATTTCTTGGTTGAAGTGAAGTTTTAGTGCCCCATTTCCAAATCTATCCTGTTATGAAGATAATATGTCTATCATTGTTGTTTTTACCTGTCATTTTAGCAGCTACAAGTGCAGTCTCCATAGTAAATTTGTAGATCTATTTGATTGACTCTGCTAGTATAAATGCATAGAGCCTTCATACAGCATTTAAATTAATTTTTTTACCAATCAATTATATGTCCTTTTAAGTATTTCTTAATATGAAAAAAGGGACCATGGATCCATTTTCTTTTATCTTGTCTTCCTTGTTACTTTGCTCTTTGCATTGCAAACATTGTAGAGTTGCTTTTGATGCTTAAATGTGCTGAGAAATTGATGCTTAAATTGCATAGACAGCTATGTAAGCAATGATGAGAACTATACGAAGGGACTTAAATTAATTTTAAAGAAGCAAATTCTGCTGGAGTTGCATTTGAAGCAAATTCTGATGAGTGAGGTCAATGAATTTTGGTTTTATTGTACATCTTCTATGTATTTGTAGATTATACTATTTACTACAAGTTATTTATTAATTGTGATACAACTGCAAGATATGCAGAACGTGGACAGATACTCAAAAGTTGAAGGAAAAGCGGTCGATAATCTATTAAATATTGCCAAGGTATTTCATTGTTCTGTATCATAGTTATTTACTTGAGGTGGATATGATACTGAAGGACGAAGGTTTAGATGCTTCTATTTGTGTCTTGAAAGACTAGCAACGTTATTAGTTTTTTCATGTTACTCCAAAGCATTTTATACTTATATGTCATTTTTTTCGTGGAAGGAGAATCTCTCATGATGTCTACTTTGATCTTAAAAGTGGGGGGCAAAGGTGTTAATTGATAAAAGCATTCTTTTTCTTTTGGATTTGGAGATGACTTTGGAAATGTGTTTGGTATTATGAGGATCTCTGACAAGGATTTTGCCCTAGGGTTAAAATGTCCATGATGTTATTTGGTCTTAACATTTAAGATAGTGCTTTGTATGAGTTTGCTTCCCTAGTAGGTTATGACTAATAGCGTGTCCTATGTCTTACTTGGGTGGAAATCCTAGGTCGACTTCATTTTGGGGTCCTTTGTGGCTAAGATGCTTGTATATTAGATGGGTATAATGACGTACAATGAAAGCCAAATAAAAAACATTGCATTTTTCAGTTAGAGGGGATTAGAATTATTATGTTCAATTGAATCTATATTAGAGGATGGTAATTGATGTAGTAGGTCAGAATTTTGTTCTCAAACCGAACCATGCAAATACTAGTTTTGTTTCAATATTTAAACAAGTGTATACTAGTTACGCAACACTATTGGAGGAGGCAGAAATAACAGGTATTAATGAGAATGCGAATAATGAAACTTTTTTCTCTAATCAATTTTAGGAAGTATTAAGAGTTACAGATGAATCTTTGCAAGCTAGTTGTGACAACCACACTAAATTATCACTAACAGTAAGACTGCTAAATATCAAGACAAAGTATAATATGTCTAAGAATTGGTTCCATGATATTGTTCAAATAATTCAAGAAGTATTGTCTCATGATTATATCATGTCAAATGATTTCGACAGTATAAAAAAAACTGATGAAAGACTTAGGTCTTCTGGTAAAAATGACTGATATATGCAGAGATGGTTATATGTTATTTTGGAGAGATGATAAAAGTGCGAAATTTCATAAATTCTGTAACCAATGTAGATACAAGAGTATTAGGAGGTCAGGTCGTAATCAGTAGAGTAAACATACAAACAAATGTTTTATTTATCCTTAACTCCTAGATTGTAAAGACTTTATATATATAAAACCACTGCTGAACACATGACTTGGCATGCAAATCATGAAACAGAAGAGGGGTTAATGTATCATTTTTCAGATGTAGAGGTATGGAAACATTTTAATAGAAAATATCATAAGTTTGCAAAAGAGACTTTAAATATTAGGTTAGGTTTCTGTACTGATAGGTTTACTCTATTTAACAAATTATAAAGAAAAAAAAAAAAAAAAAAAAAAAAAAAAAAACTTATTCATGTTGACTAGATATCTTAACTCCATACAATCTTTCACTTGGAGTGTACATGAAGACACCCTATATGTTTTTGACATTGGTCATACCTGATCTACAAAATCTGAAGAAGTTAATAGATGTTTATACATAGCCATTGATTGTGGAGTTAAAACAATTATAGAATGAAGGTGTTCATATATATGATATCTATACTGATTAGATATTTGTAATGAAGGCTACTATTCTTTGGATGAAAAATGACTTTCAGCTTATGGCATGTTATCGGGATAGAGTACTGTTGGGATATTAGAATGTTCGATATGTATGAAGAGATCAAAATCATTCAACTTGAAACAAAGCTAGAAGGCGAGTTATTTTGATTACTATAGATAATTTTTACTGCTAAATCATAAATTCATAAGAAATAAATAAGAATTCACTAAGAATAAAATTGAAAAAGTACCTTCTCCATTGAGATTAACCAGTGAATAAATTTGAAAACGAGTGCTTTACTTTCCATCTATTATTGAAAACCCACATGGTACAACGTATAGATATAGAAGTACACATAAATGAACTAAACAAAATATATTTTGGGATCTATTATATTGGAAGACCATCTGATTCATCATAATCTTGATGTGATGCTTATCAAGAAGAATATTTTTGATAATGTGATAAATATAGTGATGGATGTTATTGGAAAAATAAAAAACAACTTGAATACAAGAAAAAATATGTGACTTCTATGTAATCGATCTACACTTAATATGGATGGAAATAGGAAGTGGCCAAAACCAAAGACAGTTTATATATTAAATAAGGATCAGAGATGGAATGTTTGTGAATGATTGCAATCGTTGAGGTTTTTGATAATGTGATGCATATCGAGAACAATATTTTTTATAATGTGATAAATACAATGATGGATGTCACTGGAAAAATAAAAGACAACTTGAATACAAACAAAGATATGTGACTTCTATGTAATCGATCTACACTTAACGTGGATGAAAGTAGTAAGGGACCAAAATCAAAGAAAGTTTATACATTGAACAAAAATTAGAGACGGAATATTTGTTAATGGTTGAAATCGTTGAGGTTTCTAGATGGTTATACCTCAAATCTTAGGAGATGTGTCGATTTGAAAGATTGTAAGTTGATTGATTTGAAGAGTTATTATTGTCACATATTTATAGAAAAACTAATTTCTATTGCTTTCAAGAAACTTTTATCAAATTTTATATGGACCATCATTACAGAGTTAAACATTTTCTTTCATGATAATTGCTTGACAATGTTGAGGGAATCATATATGGAGAAATTAGAGAAAGATTTTTCTATCATTCTATGTAACTTATAAATAATATTTTCTCTATCATTTTTTGATTTCATGGAACACCTCCTAGTTCTCTTGCTTTATAAGATCAAGTTGCAGATTCCATCTAATTTCGATAGATGTATCCATTTGAAAGGTGAATTTTTTATCTTCTATATTTTTTTTTCAATGCATGTCAAATCGCTAATTTTATTATATATTATTTTCTGATACATTATATTTCATTACAATTAAATTCCTATTTCATTTGAAGAAAAAAGTGAAAGATGAGGTATGTGTTGAAATCTCTATTTTTAATGCATATATTGTGAAGGAAGTAATAACGTTTATCTCATACTATTTGAGTCTTACGTACAATGCAAGAGGCAGAGAGTGGGAAGAAATGATGAGAATCCTAATGATTCTAGTTCAAAGTTATTCTTGATTTTTAACTATTTTGGTCAACCAAGTGGGATATGTAACTTTGGATATTTAACTGGTCTAGAATGGTGAGCAATCCAGACATATATTTTACTGAATTGTTCAGAAGTGACCCCATATTTTGAGTTAGTATATATTTGCAAATAAATGTATTCCTTGTGTCACAAACATTTTTTAACATAAATCATCTTTTTTTATAGTAGAATTTTTTAAAATTCACAATTTAAACTACCGATGAATGAGTTCGATCATGTGTGCGATGAAAATTTTGCAACATTGCTCAAAACATATGTAAGTTGCCTTGAAATTTTATACATCATTAGTTAACAAACATATTAATATGTTTACTTTACTTTAGATTCATAATAACCAAACTCAAGTTAAACAAGAATTGCTAACCTATCTGTCATGTGGTCCAAAATCAAGGGTACGAATTTAAGCAGCAGATTTCATAAATGAATATAATTTTCATACTCAAGAATATGGAATCAGAAAAGTTATGCTGAATAGTGGATTCTATGTTCAATCATCAAATGATGGAGGTGTAAAAAATGATTTCTATGGTTTGTTGGATAAAATCCTAGAGGTAAAGTACCTAAAGCAGAATTACGGATCGTCTTATTTATATGCCAATGGTTTGACCCCGTCAAAAGGATAAAAGTGCATCCAAAATTTAATTTGATCGAAATAAATTATAAGAAATTATATAAAAGATATGAACCATTTGTATTGGCATAACAAGTTATTCAAGTATATTATGCAACATATCCTAGTTTGATATGTGACAAAATTGATTGGTGGACTATTTGTAAAACAAAAGTACAGAAAAAGATTGAGAAACGCTAGGAAGACATAATATATCAACAAGAGAAAGTTACCAACATGATTCAAACTGAGGAATATAACATTCCAACGTTACGAGATCCATGTAAAGTAGTGATACATGTGGATCCAAGTAAAATTCATGTGACATTGAAAAATCTAATTTTGAGATAGATGATGAGAATGAGGATAAGAATGATGTTGATGATGGAGATGACAATGAGAACTTTGATTTTTGATGGCAAGGAAGTTTTATTTTCTTAATACAACAAAAATATAATATTTATCTTCAGATGTGGTAGTTTAGTCGTTATTGTATATCATTTAATAGTGTAGTTTTTTTTATATATTGTTATTTATTTGCTGATACATTGTTTTTTTTTTTTTATAGAACATTAGAGTCCATTTTTTGGAGTACTGGTAGCCTTTATACTGATTAATAAGTCAATTTAAACAGGTTAAGTTTCTTCATGTACTTCATTATGTATTTGATTAGCATGAAATTTTTATTTTCTTTATTGTTCTAACATTTATACTTGGCAATATCAACGTGAGGGGTATAAACGAGTTAGTTATGGAAAGCCAGGCCTGTCCCCTTCAGCGTCGCAGTCCCCGTAGCCCCCTTCAGCTGCACCTTTCCCTTCCCCTTCCCCTTCTACTGATTCACCTTTACCATCCCATTTAGTTGCACCTTTGGTGCAACTTTCACATGTTAAGGGGGAAGAAGATAGGTCACAAGTAATATCTCCTTACAAAGATTCGTAAGTATTAAATTATAAAATTTCATTACTATTGTTTCTTTTATTTATATAGCATATGATTCTTTTAACTATCTTATTTAGTTACTATTATTTGTTTATAACTTTATAACAGATCCACAAATTCTGACACGTCGTGCAAGAGCTTAATAGAATAGTAAACAACCATTGGAGAATAACTTGAATGACTTACACTAACACTCTGAAGATACAAAAGAGTTATGGTGGAGAGAGTTTAACATAAGTTATGCCCTTCAGTTTATATATAAAAATAAATTTATAATTTTAATATAGCTAATTGTATTTTTATTTATTGTAGCGACAGTTTACTTGGTATAAAACTAAAGAGAACGAGATAAGAAGAATTTTTAACAAGAAATGTGGTCATTACATCCGAGAGATGTTGAATCATGCAAAAAGTAGCAGAAAGAAGCCAAACTGCATCATTGAAGAAAATTGGGTCCGAATTTTGAACTTTTGAGAATCCGATGAGAGCAAACGAAGGAGTGAGTAGAACAAGAAAAAATGATCTTACAATTCTAAGCATTCATTTGCCACTTATGCAAGAGGGTCAATCAATATAGATGAGTATAGAAATAGATTGGTAATTTTGTTAAAACACTAATTTTTTTAATTTAATTCAATTATTTTTTAATTATTTCATTATTTCTAACAGTGTTTTTTTAAGGCAATGAAATGAAACCAAGCCTTCATTTTTAGACATATTCAAGCAGATATTTCAAAAGAAAGACAAGACATGGAGTGAGGAGAGAGATAGAGTAGCTAAGGTATATAGTTTAAAAACTTTTTAATTGCATTTGTGGCTTAATGAACTCATGTCATATTAGAATAAGTATGAAAGTGGAGGATTAGTTATCAATGTATGAAAAGTTTTAGTTATGAATTTGATTGTTGCATCTTTTTCTATTAACTACATAGGTTTTCAAATTTCTATTTGATTATATTGGACATTTGAACCTACCATAACAATATTATCTTGTTGTACATATATATTTAATTGTAATGATGATGTTGACTTTAATATATCATGTTGGATATTTTATTATATTGTTATTTTAATTTCTTTCTAATTTTTCTCATGATAATGCACAAGAAATTTAATAAGTTTTTACTAAGGAATTCGAGTGGTATGATGATACTGTCTCATCTGAGCTATATGTTGAAAGTATGGCTTTATAACTCAAGGCAACTGGTGGAGCAAATAAAGGAAGAATTCTTGGGATAGGTTCTTTGAGCAGAACTTACAAGACCACTGATCCATCTTCCTCCATTTCGTCAGCAGTAAGGATGGAAATAATGCAATTGACCTAAGAGGTAAGCCACTTGAAGTATCTACTACTGCAAAGAAACAACGAACTTAGAGATGTACATGTACAACAGAGACTCATCTTGCAGTATCTTCAGTTAGCCCCCGTTTCAAGTCAGATTCTCCCTTCTCTATCTCCTCAAGATAATGCTGGTAATGGTTATGATGATGATGATGATGATGACGACAACGACGACGATGATGATGATGGTACTCTTGATATTGCTTATTGTTATTTGATGATTATTATTACTTAAACATTCAATATTGTTAATTTTATTATTACATTTGAATATTGTGACTCTTGATATTGTTCTTATTTTGTAATATCTGATTTAAATAATTACTTCTTGATGATGAATCATTAGTCGGTTAATATTGTTGGATGGTTAGTTGATGGATAAGCAAAGACAGGAGAAATTTGATGTTAATGGCTATTGGATGTTTGACATTATTGTATGATGATATTAAATGTTATATAGATGAATAGAAATAGGACATATAGGGAAAAAAATTTTAAATATACCATTACAATTAATTTTTGTCACAAAATTTCCAGATCTGTCATAAAATTCGTCACTGATTTCAAGATTCGTCACAAAATTTATCGCTAAATTTCCAGATTCGATGTTAAATTCATGGCTAAATTTCTAAATTTGTTACTAAATTTCCAGATTTGTCGCAAAATTCATCGCTAAGTTTGTCGTAAAAATTTGTCACCAAGTTCATCGCAAAAGTTCGTCATTAAGTTCGTAGCAAAAATTCATCACTAAACACGTCGCTAAAATTCATCACTAAGCTCGTCACAAAAATTCGTCGCTAAATTCATCTCAAAATGTTTGTCATTAATTTCGTCACGAATTTGCGACGATAGACGACTCGTGACTACAATTAGTGACAAAATTTTACGATGAAATATTGTTCGTCGTAAATTTTGCAATGAATTTTCGTTATTAATTTCGTCGCTAATTTATGACGAGATACTATTTGTTGTTAAAATTAGCGACGGATTTTTGTGACGAAATACTGTTTGTCATAAATTTTACGATGAATTTTGAAAAGTTCGTTGCTAATATTTGCGACTTGTTATTAGCAACAAACATTTGTTCATCATTGAATTTGTCGCTAATGCTTTTAGTGATGAATTTTTCACAGAAGTTTGTTGCAAAATCCATGGCAAAAATACTATTTCTTATAGTAATTGTCCTCTTTCAACCTATCAATGGTGTTACTTGCTCCCTCCATTCTCAAACTCCAAACACCTACAACATATCTGCTAAGTGTTTCTTGCTCCTCAATCTTCTTTCTTAGTCCAGAGATAACATCAACACCTTGAGTACACAATGGTGGATCATACCACTTCAAAAAATCACAAGCATTACCATATTATAAAAATTATTAATTTATGAAAAATTACATTTCACATAATTCTGGGATGGAAATTAAATTTACATAGTGAGGGATTTCAACTAGTTCATGAAGTCATCAACACCGCATCAAGCTCGCATCTTCTTCGTAACACCTTCTTCCATATTTTTTCTAAATATTCAAAAAGAAAGAAGGAGAGAACCCAGAAATCTCAGTTATGTTTACCATTTCTGATTTAACTGCCTCTCTCACTTTAACTTACTCTCTATAACTCTAACTCTCTCTCAATCTTCAGTGTCACTCTCTATCTCTTATTCCATCTGTGTACAGTGGGAAAATATGGCACCAATCCCATACCCAATTTTCACAAGCATGGCTTAAAAAGTCAGTCATGCATTGACATGTTACCTGCCACGCTAGCAATTGGCTAACGTGGCATGTATGACTACAACTTGGACAAGGTGTGACACCAAATCAACAATTATATTATTCTACGTTTGATGTCATATCGAGCCAACTCAGCTTTTAATGGTCAGCGTGTCAACATTATCAATGGAGGAACCAATTTGTTATATTTTGAGAAAGTTGAGTACTCAATCGTTGTATTTTGAAGTTCAAAAACCTAATTATGAACTAACCCTATAGTTCAAGAATTGGACAAATAATTTTCTTATTTATAATAATGTTAGATTTTAGACATGTATGATTTAGCAATTTTTTTTTTCACATCACATGAATAACAAAAATAAAAAACTAACATAATAAAAAAGGTTTAATTTTTTTTGCTTTGACAAAATAAAATATTATAATGTCTAACTAAATTTAGTGTTATGTTTTTATAATATTATAACAAGGATAAAATATTAATATTGAAAGGATTTGTGAAGAGAGATGTAAGAAGAATGAAATTAAAAAAAAAAAAAAAAGATTTTTTTTTTTTTGGTTTTTTTTCCCAGTTACCAAACATCTCAAATTCTTGTTGAATCACTTAATTTAAACGATTTAACTCCATAAATTCTTTTTGTAAGAATAACGAAATATTTATTATAATAAAATAGATATAATTAAATAAAATGAAATCAAGCTAAGAGTGTGTGACTCCGTAACAATCATATGATAACTGAATTATAGTTGCTGAAAATATTATGATACCCAAACCAATTTGTTAAGAAGTCTGAAAATCAAAACTAATTTTTTTAAAGAAATATATATATGCTTATTTGTCATATTGTTATAAATTTTATTTTTTGCCCATCAGGAGAGTGCAAATTGAGCACATGGGAATATGACAAGAGCTTAATAAAATTCTAGCTTATGTGCATAAAATCCATTGAAACTCTTCTTGGTAGGGTAGTACGACCAAACCCATGAAAAGCTCCGAGAAGATGAGATTCCTTTAAGGTGGGTATGCTCCCATCTTTACTTACTCCGTAAGTGGATTATTTATTATCGATCGATATTTAGATTTTATTTGATTAATTTAATTTGAGTACTATAAAACCCTCTATAAAAGAATTAACTTCTTTAAATTCTATTTTTCTATTCTCATGATTCATATCTAAAATCTATAATTAAAGAAATATAGTACCCGACAGCTATTTCCATACAAGTTTGGTTAAAGCGCCAATTTTACACACACACGCAGCGCCACCAGAGAGAGAGAGAGAGATTTGATACATGCATTGATGATAGTTCTTTCCCCGTGTGTCGACTTCGTTAATCAAACAACCATGCCAACAAGTTAACAAAAAATAGGACACGACTGGAAGGCCAGCCATATATCTCTCCCACACACAGGTCATCATCTCTAAATTGTAAAACCAAATATATATGCTGCCATGGCAACGAAACTAGAATTAGTCAAACTCACTATTTTTTTTGGGGGGGGTGCTTTCTCTATGTCCTTCAATTGAACTTTCTATTGTTGGCATTTGAAGCCCTTTGCAACTATCTCATTCCACTCTCTCACCTCACCTACCAAAAAAGATCTGAGAAAACAAAAGACCAAAATAACAAATGAACCCTATGCCATCAAAACCCTAAAAGACCTTCAAGTTTTTCCTAACAAAACTCTTTTGTCCACCCACTAATTGAGGTAATACGTGCAGAATATGGGCGCACATGCTGCATGGCTTGTGCGCGCATCAGCCAGCAACTTGATCTTCACATTTTTTATATTTTTGTCATCTGCAGTCATTTCATGTGGTGAAGGAGATGCGAATGCGCTCCTAAAGTTCAAGGAATCACTTGTCAATACCGCGGCATTAAGCAATTGGGATCCATCTAAAACTCCATGCAATGGCAGTAGAGCCAATTGGAATGGTGTGCTTTGCTCAAATGGACATATTTGGGGATTGAGACTCGAAAATATGGGCTTATCCGGTTTCATCGACCTTGATTCATTAGCTCGATTGCCTTATCTGAGAACTTTTAGTTTCATGAACAATGATTTCACATCTCCATTGCCTGATATGAAAAAACTTGGCAAATTGAAATCTTTCTTCATGTCAAATAATCGATTCTCTGGGGAGATACCAGATGATACATTTGCCGGCATGAGGTCCTTGAAAAAAGTTTATCTTGCGCATAACAATTTTACGGGTAAAATCCCATCTTCTCTTGCTTCATTGCCTAAGCTTCTGCAGATGAGGCTTGATGGAAACCATTTTGAAGGTCAGATACCAGAATTTCAACAAAAGGGGTTGAGAATAGTGAATCTGTCGAACAATAAATTGGAGGGACCAATCCCTCAAAACCTACAAAAGCAAAATGCAAGCTTTTTTTCAGGTAATTAAACTGATTTTCCTACGCTCTGCTTTCATTTTAATAGATTGAACTGACTAATTTGGAATATACCGTTTCCCTCCCGACATACATAAACTTCATATAAATTCCTCGACAGAAGAAGAAAATTTTAAAAGGTTGAATTAACCAATGTAGAATATAAAATTCCTCGCGCTCCCAGATGGCTCATGAGAACAAGAGGGCTGACAAAATGGGCTTGGGCTGTCGGGGTGCTAAGACAATGCTAGATAACTTGTCATAACCAATGCAATATTATGTACCATACTTTAACATGTGGAATTCGCTGATGTAAGACTCGACCTCCCGAAACTAGACCAGTTGAAACAGGAATCTGTCACGACCTGCACCAAGTCATATTCTTCACCATGCATCCCCCCCCCCCCAAAAAAAACTTCATATGCCTTAACTAAATCTTCTTTTTCTTTTTCGGATGCAGGAAACAAGAATTTATGTGGTCCACCTTTAGCGCAATGTGAAGCGGCCAGAAAGACTGAAGCGCCGACGGATACAAAGCCTCTTAAGATTGCTCTCATCATATTGGCCATATTGCTGGGACTTGTCCTTCTTGTGGCTGTCATAATAATTGTCATATTCATTGTTAGGAGGAGGATGAACCAAACGGAACTTTTGAGGCAGCAATCATCCTTGGGAAACCAATGCAATACGCCAACTCCAAGGACTCAACTGCCACCTGCTGCCACTATAGAACACGTTAAGAGCACAAGGAAGGTAGATAGCATGAAGTTGTCTTTTGTCAACAAGGAGAGAGATACATTTGATTTGCAAGACTTGCTGAAAGCCTCAGCAGAAGTACTAGGTAGTGGTAGATGTGGTGCTTCCTACAAGACCTTGATTATGAGTGGTGAAGCGTTGGTTGTGAAGAGGTTTAAACAAATGAACAAGGTTGGAAGAGAAGAATTCCATGAGCACATGAGAAGGATAGGGAGGTTAAATCATCCGAATTTGCTTCCTCTCGTGGCTTATTATTATAGGAGGGACGAGAAACTTTTGATTTGTGACTTTGTTGAGAATGGCAGCTTGGCTAGTCATCTTCATGGTAAGTTTCCTTTTTCCACAACCCTCCACATTGATGTTTTCTTGCTGCTGCGGCAGTGCACTCTGCAAAAATCGTGAATACTAATTTTTTTTTTTTTTTTTTTTTTTTTTGTCATTGATGCTTTCTCAAACTCCCTCTCCACAGTCCTCTAAGGAGTGGCATGTCCATTTTGCTCTCATCTTTTATGTTACTTGTGTTTGTACACTACCATTTTTGATAAATTTGTAAACGAACTGCATTTCAATTGTTTCAGGGAATCATAATGCAGAAAAGCCAGCACTTGATTGGCCAACCCGATTGAAAATTGTCAAAGGAGTGGCAAGGGGCTTGCTGTATCTCCACAATGAGCTTCCAACCTTGGCTTTACCTCATGGTCATCTCAAATCTTCAAATGTGCTTTTAGACCGATCGTACCAGCCTCTATTGATGGACTACACTCTAGCACAAGTGATCAACACAGAGTACACACATCATCTTTTAGTTGCGTACAAGTCACCAGACTTTTTAAAGCATGGACAACTGACAAGAAAAGCAGACGTATGGAGCCTAGGAATAATAATCCTCGAAATATTGACAGGGAACTTTCCTACATTCTATCTCACACAAGGCAACACTAACGATGTTGAGTTAATGGCTTGGGTTAAGTCTATTGCAAGAGAAAACAGTGAAGTGTTCGATGAGGAAATGAGGAATACCACAAATAGTCAAGCTGAAATGAGGAAGCTTTTGAAGATTGGCTTGGCTTGTTGCGAAGAGAGTGTGGAAAGTAGATGGGAAATGAAGGAGGTTGTGGAAAAGATAGAAGAGGTGAATATAGTAGATGATGATCAAAGGACTTGTTCTTCTCCTTTTGATAGTGTGCTGAGTGCTATACCCACTTGAATTGCAACCGTTGTACTTACTGATGCTTTTAATAACTTGAAGAGAGAATATCCTAAGTGGGGAAGATTGAAACTAGTAGTTATAGGTTTTATTTTAGTTTTCATGTAATGTAAATTGGTTGAGAAATTGAATTCTAGTGTAGGTTTGTTTATGATCATTGATTTTTTGATGTGTGTTACTCATGTTATGCAATCAACTTTCTCCTAAAATTGAAATCGAATACAAAACAGACAACATTCTCTAGCAACGATTATGACACAGATTTAAATATATAATCCTTTTCATATCTTGCTTTCTAACTTTATCAATTCTATTTAATATATTTTGTTATTTGGACAATGTTAAATCTCATAACAAGAAATTTATATTATGGGACGAAATATATTTCCTAACATATCACACGTATTGGGGGTTGAAATTTTGGAGACTACGAAAAGAAAAGGAAAGAAAATTTCAACATTAAGATTTTATAAGATAGAATTCGATATTATTTATATCATCAGATGAATATAATTTTACGTTGTTACTAACATCATATATTATATTTAATTAATTCATTATCAAAAATGTTATATCATAATGTTGTTTTATTTTTTCTTTGTTTTTTAAACTCTCAACAAAATTATGTTATGCACACTATTTTTACTCTTTTCACGCTATCTCTGTTAATTAATTTTATGCATTTAAAAATTATACCGGAGTTATATTTTTTTCATGTATTTAATAATTTTCATATTCTGTGATTATATACCATTTCTTTCATTTGATATTATAGAAAAGATGCGTGCGGAGGGAGACCATTCCTCGTTTGACCACCTAAAGACTTTTCCCACCACAGAATCGTGGGTATTCGTATAATCAGCTGAATTGTATATTATCTTACCATGCTAATATGTTTATTTTAAAGCTTATAACCTAAATTAAATCTTTACTCTTTCAAGTTTTGAGAACACAGGGTAATGTCGTCAAACAATCAAATGAGTGCGTATTGGCAATTGAAAAGAACCATTCGATAACTCAAGTAGTGCTAATTAGTCAGCACTCAAGGATTTTTTTTTTTTTTACTAGATCGCTGATATTCAGAACTATACTCCAACAATTCGATTCGAATGTTTGTAGAAACCTTATAGTTAATGTAGCATAGAGGTGACCAGCATTTGTGGATCCTATCTGATGGCATATGACCCATAGGCCCATTATCACAAAACTTGAGCCCATGATTAGTAGCTCGCACAAACAAGATGCGGCTCTCTCACTTAGTACTCACGATCAAACTCTCTTCGATTGCCAACTAATCAGTCACGACACCTCTTCGATGCTTAGCATTTGGTCAACCAAGAGTAATATTCAACTTCTCTAAAATCAAGAAAATAATATTCTTTGATCAGTAAGGAAATTCTGAATTTTAATCAATAAGGAAAAAAATCTTTCAATAAGTAAAACTTTATTGGTCAAAAGAATCCAAGATATCGTGGAAATCTTTCTTTAAGGATCTCCATTAAGAAAATTAGGATTTTAACAACCCCGATGCATACGAAACTCATAGACGGGGTATGTATACATCATTAAGTCAACCAGCCAAATTCGCTCTTTAAACTCACACATAGCACACATAAGCATAAGAGAGCTCTATTTCAGCTTGTTTCTCTTTACGAAAATCGTTTTTTGATTTGAGTGTCGGAATCTCCCCTATTAGAACATATTTCAATGGCTTTTTCCGGATCTTATTAATCAAGATCGACAGATGACTAGTCAACTCATTCGAGTCAGCAAAGCTATTATCTATAGAATCAAATCCACCTCTAACAGATTGGCGCCGTCCGTGAGAATAGATTGATTTCTCGAATTCCTACCATAAATCAAATAAGAGAAAAAGGCTAACCATCGGTTTCAATGACGATAATCTAATAGGAGTTGATACAAACAAAATGACCCGCTAATATTACCACTCGAATCGAGTCCTACCTCGTCAAAAGGACCTTCGTTAATCAAGGAGCAGATCAAGACCTTCTTTTTTGGGATATCTTCCAATGGATGGGCTTCAACCCTCTAACAGACCCATAAACAGGTTTATTGATGAATGTTCACATCCAGAGGGTACCATCTCTCTTATCGTAAACTTAGGAATATCTCCTCACCATGCTACTATTACACTATCAAAAAACCAAACATCAGTGATGAAAATTAGTGACGGATTATTTTCCGTCACTAATTAGCAACAAAATTGTAACAAATTAACGACGGACAGATTAGCGACAAAATTAACAACAGAAAAATCCGTCCGTAAAAATCTCGTCGCTAATCCATCGGTAAAATTAGCGACGAAATTATTTCCGTCAATAATCCATCACTAAAAGTTGTGTAAAATTTTTCGGACAAATTAGCTACGGAAAAATCCGTCGAAAATAATTCCGTTGCTAATTTGTTAGTAAAATTAGCGACGGAATTATTTCTATCGGTAATCAGTCGCTAAAACTCATGCAAAATGTTTTAGACAAATTAGCGATGGAAAAATCCGTCAGAAATAATTATGTTGCTAATCTGTTGCTAATTTTAGTGACGAAATTATTTCTACCAATAATCTGTCACTAAAACTCACGAAAAAAATTTTACATTTTTTTTTAAATTAGGGTATTGTATTTTTATTAAATGTAATTTTGTTTTTTTTAATAAATATAATTTTCTATTTTGTATTTTTATTAAATTAGGGTATTTTTTATTAAATATAATTTTGTATTTTTACTATATATAATTTTGTATTTTTAATTAAATTAGGGTATTGTTTTTTGTAAATATAATTTTATATTTTTATTAAATATAATTTTGTATTTTGTATTTTAATTAAATTTGGGTATTTCTTTATTAAATATAATTTTATATTTTTATTAAATATAATTTTATGTTTTTATTAAATATAATTTCATATTTTTATTTTATATGATTTTGTGTTTTTATTAAATTAGAGTACTGCACTTTTATTAAAAATAATTTTATTTTTTATTAAATATAATTTTGTATTTTTATTTAATATGATTTTGTATTTTTATTAAATATAATTTTGTATTTTTATTAAATAAAATTTTATGTTTTTATTAAATATAATTTTGTATTTTGTATTTTTATTAAATATAATTTTTTATTTTTAATAAATATAATTTTTTATTTTTATGAAATATAATTTTGTGTTTTTATTAAATATAATTTTGTATTTTTACTAAATATGATTTTGTATTTTTATTAAATTATGGTATTGTATTTTTATTAAATATAATTTTATATTTTTATTAAATATAATTTTGTGTTTTGTATTTTTATTAAATTAGGGTATTTTTTATTAAATATAATTTTATATTTTTATTACATTAAGGTATTGTATTTTAAATGATAAGAGTAAAATAAAAAGTAAAGAAGTTAAAAAAAATAATAATAACACATGTGATTGAAATAATTCAAAATATACTTTAGAAACCAGGTTTGAACCTAAGTGAAAGCATATTTTTAACAAAAAAAACAGGGGCGCTGGTATGGGCAGCTGTATGTGGGCACACGCACTTATGGCGCACAACTTTCAGCGACGGATTAGTGACAAAAATTTTTCGTCGTTAAAAATTTGTTGATAATTTGGAATAATTTGAAAAATGTTAAATTAAATTAATGACGGATTAGCGATAGATTTTTTAACGACAGAAAGTTTCTGTCACTAATCTGTCACTGATATATTTTCACACTTTTCAAATTACCGACGGATTAGTGACAGATTTTTTAGCGACGAGACATTTTCATTGTTAATTCATCGCTAAACTTTTTGATGGAAATATTTCCATTGCTAAATTTAGTGAGGTGACTTTTAGCGACGGAATTTTCGTTGCTAATTTTTCGTCGCTAAAAAGCTTTAGCGACAGAATATTTACTATCAGTGATGAATATTTCCGTCGTTGATACCCATTTTTTTAGTAGTGTTAGAACCACTTTTCATATGATGAAACTCTCATCCCCCTACAATGCTATCCTAGGTCATTCTAGTTTGGATGGTCTCGAAACACTACTAAGCACAAGGCGGATGAAGATTAAATTCAGGACATTCCTAGGGGTCGCAATGCTTCATGGCGACATCGACTTGTCGACTGTCCCCACCATTGGAACAAAGAAAGAAGTTCTCTCAGTAAAAACGTTGGAACTTAGATATGATGCCAAACACCAATCCAAGCCTCAACCAAGAGAGATGAGGTAATCAAAATTTCCATCAAAGATGTACCTAGCCAAACAGTTCAAATTGGCGTCCACCTAGTGACCCTTTCCATGATGCAATTATGGATTGTTTTCAATGGCATTCTAAAGTCTTTGCACGGTTCCCAAAAGAGATGCCAGGTATTTACCCCTTAATCATAGTCCATAAACTAATTATAGATGCAAGTCAGAAACCTGTTAAGTAGAAAAAGAATGTGTTCGCACTACAACGTCAGTGCGTAATACAGGAGAAAATTCGAAAACTCTTTGCAACAAGATTCATTCGGGAGGTGGAATACCCTAAGTGATTAGCCAATGTGATTATGGTAAAGAAAGTTAACAACAAGTGGATTATTCATGTAGACTTCACTGACCTCAATAAGACATGCCTGAAAGACAGTTACATGCTCCCCAATATCAACAAATTTGTGGACAATTCATCGGGTCACTAACTCCTAAATTTCATGGATGCATACTCCAGCTAAAACCAAATATGTATGACCCCTGAGGACGAGAAAAAAACCAGTTTCATCATAAAGTTTGGCACTTATTGCTTCAAGGTGGTGCCAATTGACCTCAAAAATGCTGGAGTAATCTTTCAACGATTAGTCAATAAGGTTTTAACAAACAATTTGGTAGAAATATGGAGGCTTATATTGACAACATGCTCGTCAAGAGAATTAAAGTCAAAAATCATGTCATAGATTTGGAAGAGACATTTCAAACATTAGAACGTTACAACATGAGGCTGAATCCAGCAAGATGCACCTTCGGAATAACTTTTGGAAATTTTCTTGGCTTCTTCATTACCAACCAAGGGATCAAAATGAATCCGAAAAACATACAAGTCATACTAGACATGGCACCACTGAGAACAGCAAAAGAGATGCAACACCTTATAGGGAGGATTGTAACTTTAAACCAATTCATGTTGAAAGTGAGAAAGAGGTATAAACCCTTCTATAATACTCTAAAAAGGTTTCAAAAATTCACATGGATGTCGAAGTGCCAAGCAGCGTTTGAATGACTCAAAGAGTACTTTATGTCGACTTTGTTCCTCGCTTGACCTATTCCCAGAAAGAAACTCTATCTTTACCTCTGTATCTCTGACGCACTCTACTCTATTCCTGTGAAGTAGAAATCCATCATACAGAAGCCGATATATTATGTCAACCATATACTACAAGACTTAGAATCTAACTACAGACCCATCAAGAAGGTGGCCTTCGCCATAGTCATAACCACCAGACACCTTCGACCCTTTTTCCAACCACATACCATTGTGGTACTGACTAATCAACTTCTAAAGTAGATTTTAAAGAAGAGGTATACCTCATGTCGACTCCTCAAGTGGAGTATTGAGTTGGGCGAATTGGACATCGAGTATCAACCGAGACCGACAATCGAAGACCAAGATCTCGCCTATTTCATCCTCGAATGCATGTTCCCCCCACTCATTGAAAAAATAGTTGTTGATAACTGAGAAGAATGTTCGCTGGTCAAATGGACCCTTCATGAAGATTGGTCATCAAACTCTTCAGAAAGTGGAGCTGGACTTATTCTTGTGGGGTTGGACTATTTCAAAGCCAAATACGCCCTTCATTTTGACTTCAGAGTGACAAACAATCAGGCCGAATACGAAACCCTTTTGACCGGATTGCAAATCATGGCATTACTAGGGGTCCAAAATCTATGAGTCTTCACCAATAGTCAATTGATCATCGAGCAGATTAAAGGGATCTATGAAACTAAGGAACCAACAATGGCCAAGTATCTAACCACGTTATGAGAAGCGGTGGACAAATTCAACAAGGTGGACATACAATAGATCTTCCGATCAAAAAATGCACAAGCCAATACCCTCTCAAAACTGGCTAGCTCTGACTCGGTGGTAACTAGCTGAACAGTTTATATAGAGAGCTTATCATATCCAAGCATTGAAGAGTCCGAGCAGATCTTATCGACCAATAGTTCACCGAGCTAGAAGGATCCCGTAGAGACCTATTTGAAGCATGAGTAACTACTGAACTCACCCTTCGAAGCTACTAAGATGAAGCGTAAGGCCGCCCACTATGCTATTATCAATAGGGATCTCTAAAAGAAGTCCTATATTCATCAATATATAAAATGCCTAACGCCTGAAAAAGGGAATTATGTACTCAAATAAATCCATGAGGAAATATGTGGCAGTCATCTAGGCTCGAAACCTAGCAAATAAGACTCTTCATCAAGAGTATTATTGGCCCAACATGAGGACCGATGGAGATGATTATGTCAAAAGATGTGACAAGTATCAATACTTCTCGTTGGTACCCTGCCAGCCCTCCATAGGACTCTATCCAATAGCTAGCGTGTGGCCATTCGCACAATAGGGGATGTACATCCTTGGACCATTCCTACCAATTACTAGATAGCGGAAGTTCTTAATCATGGCCACTAACTATTTTACCAAATAGGTAAAAACTAAATCATTAGCCCAAATTACTGTCGAGAAAATACAAAATTTCGTATGGATGTCCATCATTGCCCGATTCGGCATGTCTCATCTTCTGATTACCGACAATAACAAATAGTTCAACAACAAAAATTTTCAAGACTCTTGCAGTAGGCTAGAAATCCAACATCTCTTCACCTCTATCACATACCCACAAACTAACAGTCTTGCCAAGATAACGAACTGAACAATCTTATAAGGATTGAAGGTTATCCTGGATGAAGTTAAAGGCCATTGGGTAGATGAGTTCTATAGTATTCTCTAGGCCTAACGAACAATGCCCCAAAAGGCAACAGAAGAAACGTCATTCAGTTTAACTTATGGCTGTGAAGTAATAATATCAGTGGAGATTGGTATCCATTCACTCTAGGTAGATCAATATGAACATAGGCGGAACAAACTTGTGTTATGCAAATGATTAGATTTACTCCTCAAATTGTGAGAAACCATATCTATTCGAATGGCCACTCATCCATAGTAGATGGCACAATACTACACCAGGTAATTCAAGACTAGAATATTCAAGGTAGGAGATCTGGTCTTAAGAAAGGTAGAGGCAACTAGTCAACCTCAACTAGGGGAAACTAACACCCAATTAGGAAGACCCTTATAGGATACGCTCAGAAGTCCACCCGAGGACATATCGTCTCAACTGCTTAAATGGCTCAATCGTGCCCAGGACTTAGAACTCTGAAAACCTGTATATCTATTATCAATAATGATTGTCACTCTGTTGAGGGAGCATGATTTGTTTCGTATCTAGCCGAATAGTCAGATAGGACCTTTGTTATCCTTTACGCAACCACAGTAACCTATCTACCGACTAATTTGTTTCTACATCTATACCGAATATAACATATCGTTAATAAGGGATGTATCTCCTTGTCAGGTACATACGGCATATCTTATCATTTGAACTCTCTCAATCGAGTATTTTATTTAGTATAACATATCGTCAATAAGGGATGAATTTCTCTATCGGATAAACATAGTCTATTTTATCATTTGAACTCTTTCAATTGAGTGTCTTACCGAATGTAACGTGTTGTCAATAAATGATGTATCTCCCTATCGAGTAGACATGGCTCATCCTATCTTTTGAACTCTCTCAATTAAGTATCTTCCCGAATATAACATGTTGTCAATAAATGATGTAACTCCCTATCGAGTAGACATAGCTCATCCTATCTTTTGAACTCTCTCAATTAAGTATCTTCCCGAATGTAACGTATTATCAATAAGGGATATATCTCCTTATTATTGTTTGAACTCTCCCAATTGATTGTCTAACCGAAAATAACATGTCATCAATAAGGGATGTATCTCTCTATTAGATAAACACGACCCATCCTATCGTTTGAACTCTCTCAATCAAGTGAGTTACCAAACATAACGTGTCTTTAATAAGGAATATATCTCCCTATCATGTAGACATGGTCTATCCTATCATTTGAAGTCTCTTAATCGGTTGTCTTACCGAATGTAACATATCATCAATAAATGATGTATCTCTCTATCAAGTGGACACGATCCATCCTATCATTTGAACTCTCTTAATTGAGTGTCTCATCGAACAAAATGTGTCATCAATAAGGGATGTATTTTCCTATCGGGTAGACATGACCCATCATATTATTTGAACTCCCTTAATCAAATGTCCTATCGAATGTAGCGTGTCCTTAACAAAGGATGCACCTCCCCAACGGGTAGGCACAGCCTACACTTTTGGTTAACTCTTAAAATGAGTTAATCAATGATTAGACACATGTAATCTAGTAAGGAAAATACTGGTTGAATATTCATATGTATCAAGAAGTATTATTTTGCATCGCGGGTACAAGACAGACATGTAGTACAGGAAAGACAAGAAATTCATCAGTTAATATTATCATAAAATAGAACAGATACAAATCAATGAGAAGCACGAACTCTCGCACAAGGTAAAAGAGACATCATACAATCGGAAAAAAAAATTATAAATTTTTATAACATAAGCTGGAAAGAACTTTGAGAAGGTAGGAGATGGCCAAAAAGAGGTAGAAAAATGTGTCAAGTTTCGCACCCTCTCCATTGACCAATCTCCTCTAATCCCCTATCTCCTCTTATCGCCCCACCCGAAAAGGGTTGAAAAAGAATCTTCAGCCACCCATTGCACCAAGAAGTCAAAGATAACTCTGACCTTGAGAAGAGAGCTTTCACTACGAACAAAAATCTCTCATATTCGAGCTAAGATCTCTCTGTACCCAAAGCCAGCATCCTCAAGGAATTTCAACAGATTCCACCATAACACCGAGAGTCCAAACGTCATGATGGGACCTTGTATCAGTTGTCCCATTCTTGATGCAGCCTGATATCGATAAAAGTCTTCTAAAAAACCAAGTTTTGTGATTCAAAACCCAAATTTAAATAATTTATTGGCAGCACCAACTCTCAACAAAAGAAATTCATGAAGTCAACTCCAAGTTATTTGAAATCACTCCATGGCAGTACTAAAATCTCCTCTTCTATTTATAATCATGGAGACGTGATCTCTATGACTGTGGGCAATTAAAACGCCTCAATGAAAGAGGTGCACAATGAATGGAGAATTCAAACTCTCTAACTTCCCACGTAGTATTTATTTCGAGATTATTTATTTGGTGGTTACCTCCATTAACACCTCTGCGATCTCTCAGGTAGTCACTTTTAAACTTACTATTTATGTCATTTTCTTCGAAACGACACATAGAGTAGGTGTAAATGATGATATATGGCCTATAGGCTCATTATCACAGAACTTGAGTACATGACCAGTAGTTCGCACAAACGAGATGCGGCACTCTCCCTCGGTACTCACCGACTAGAATGTCATACTGAAATTTCGGTATTAGAAAATTTTTAGTAAATTTTCAATTTTCTCAGAGAAAAAAATAATAAAAAAATTAAATAAATATGGGATAAATTAGATTATAAGTTGATTTTTAGACTTGGAATGCAATATCAAAAAATTTGGATTTTTAATTTTTAATTTTTGTTCTTTCGTGTAATTTTGGAAATATATTTAATAAGATTATAAATTTATTAATACCTCACATTAATATCAAAAAATTGAAGTGGTCTAGTGGTTAAAATGTGATTAGTTTTTTATAGGAAATCGGGAGTGTTTGGGTTCGAATTTCATGGGATACATAAAGCATAGAATTATTATTGGATTTTACAACTCGGGTTGGATTGTAATAGTGAAAAAATAATAATGATAATAAATAAATAAATTTACAAAAAAAACAGAGAGAGAGAGAGAGAAATGGGTCGCCCTGTTAATGGGCCTAGGTCAACCCATGTGTATGTGTGTGTGAGTTGGGTCACCTTGTCCAATAAGAAGGGCAACCCAAGAGCCCATAGGAAGAGGTGTCTGAGCCCAAGGTGTTAGGTCAACCCAAGATATGGGAAATAGAAGATAGGACCCCTTGGGCTAATGTTGGGTCGCCCTAAGGGCTTGGGTGAGATGCCTTGTGTGAGTGTGGACTGATCTTGGGTCGCCCTGTCAAGCCCATGAGACAACCTAGGAAGCCTGCAAAGTGTAGAGTCTGAGCCTTGTGATGGATGGGTCGCCTTGCCCTTTGGCTGGGTCGACCCAAGGTCTAAAAATTGATATGTTAAGTCATTCCAACCCATGTTCAAGTCGCCCTAAGCCCTTAGAAAACAAAGAACATGTCGTCCTAGCCCAATTGTGAGTCAACCTGTTCACCTGGAAAAGTTATAAAATGACCAAATTACCTTCCAAACTCAAAATTAATCTTAACAAATAAGAGGGGCAAAATAGTAATTTCGCCTTTCACTATTCATTAAAGTCCAAAATTCATTCTTATGCTCTCATTCGACTCTCTTTCTCTCCTCAGGAATTCTCTCTCCTCTCTATCTCTTCCTCACTTCTTTCTCTCTCTATTTCTCTTTACAAATTAATTCTTCCATCCCTAAATCCACTCCATCAAGTTTCCAAAACTCCTAATCAAACCCCTAGATGGAGAAAATTTTGGGGAAAAATCTAGAGTTTGATCCAAAAGAGGGAAAATATAGGGTTTTCATGAGCCAACACCCAAGGTTCAATCCGACCATGAAATTGAGATAATTTTCCCATCCTCTTCAAGGGTTTAGTTTCGTTTCTCATGAATTTAATTTTTATGTTTGAAATTTTGAGATTTTTGTAGAGAGAAGGTTAGGATTTTTAAAACTCAATCTCCAAAACCCAATCCAACCCTAAAATTGAGGTAATTTTTTATTCTTAATTTTGAGTTTAGCTTCCTTATTACTAGATTTAAATTGCATTGTTGAGATTTGATGCAATTTCAAGTTGAGGTCAAAACCCTAGAAATTTTGAATAGTAAAAATTTTTGAAAAATAAAATAAAAATGGTATTTAGATGGAAATGACATGTAAATGAATCAAATGGTGGAATTTGAACATAGAGTCATAAATTGACAAATGTAAAATTCAGGAATTTAAATTTAGGGTTTGTATATAATGAAACTTTTGGGAAATTTGAGAACAATAATAGAGTATGGTTACCGATGGGTTGTGATGGATAAAGTTAAAACATAGATATGTGGATTTTGAAAACTAGGGTTTGAGATAGGTCGGAGAAAACCAATTAACCCTAGTTCTACAAGAGATTAAATGGTTTATTTGGTATTATTGTATTAGTGTAAAGGCAATTAGAATCAAAGGAAGAATTCTTACTTGATTGAACACCATTGTGGATTGAGTTGTGAGTGTTCACCTCCCAAGAGGTGAGTGATTTCATTTTTGTACTTAAATGAGAAAACTTGTCTTCATCAAGAATACTTTTATTAAATTTTCTAAATGAGTTTTTTTAAATTCTTCGATTTTATATGTTTTAGTGTGTATGAAATATCCTAAAAAATGAGTTTGAAATTTTTATACACTCTAATATTTTTAATGAGTACATGTGCCATGCTGATTTATTGAATTGAGCACATTGTGATGCTAATTAATGATGAAAAGATTATTGAATTAATAACACTTGGAAATGGAATGGTGCATGTATTGGCTTGGGGAGGAAGAGCCTGATATCCACATTAAATGACTAGTCAATTCCCGTCACGGTGCGACTCGACGGGGTAACGTGGTGGGGTTATTGTTGATATGGTGTGTAGCTTAGCGCAATAGTACAACCATAATCGAATAACATACCGCCTAAAACGTATGGGACAGTTGGTTACACCACCAATAAAAACTATAACCAATGCCAAGGATTGGGGCATTTTTAAACAAAAAAAAAATATTAAAATCCCTTGGTAGTCTCACCTTAGGTTGTGGTAGACTTTTGTTGGGAACATTGATTTTAGGTTGCCCCATGTTTGAAATACAAAATTGTTGGATACATATGAGATTGATCTATGATGGTTTTTGGAAGCAACAATTTAAAATTATTTACATTGAATGAATTTGAGAACATCTTTATGGTTTGAAACAATTATGTATTGATATATTCACTACACAAATTCTTATTTTTGTACAATTTGTATATCACTCACCGGGTATATTTTATACTCACCCCTCACTTTCCATCTTACAGAAAAAGTGTAGTTGAAATTTGTAGATGCATAAAGTGGCTTGAAAAAACTTGTATTATTGGACGTCATCCGGTAATGAGCCATCTTTCAGTTCTCTTTTGTTGAGGTACTCAGTGGGCCCAAATAGGAGACAAACTTTATAATTATTTTGAAAACTCAATTTGTACTCTATTTATTTATTCTGTGAATTTAATATGATTTTGTAAACTTAAAATGAGGATCTCACCTTTTATTTTCTTGAATTTTCTTTAAGAATTGTTTTGATGGAAAAATTGATATGGAACCCTTGAGTAGGGATTCATTTTAAAAATCGATGGATTATTTGGATTGGAATGGTTGGATTGGTCAAGTTGCAAGTGTGCTTGAACAGGGACAGATCGAGTTGATCCTTGATTGTGTGATGTATGCATGCTAGTTTCTTTGGATAGTTAAATTATCTTGAAAAATCGTTGGATATTGATAAATATCTTGCGCTATCTCGGTGTATGGGTAGGGGATTACACGTATATTAGGGTAACATAGTGGTTGTCGCGTGCTCGATTCAAGAGTCGGGGCATGACACAGACCCTCTTCGATAGCCAACTGATCGGTCATAACACCTCTTCAATGCTCCGTATTCAATCAATCCAGAGTATTATTTGACTTCCCTAAAATCACGAAAGTAATATTCTTTGATCAGCAAGGAGATTCTGAATTCTAATCAATAAGGAAAGAATTCTTTCAATAACTAAAACTTTCTTAGTTAAAAGGATTTTAGATCTCATGAAAATCTTTCCTTATGGATCTCCGTAATCTCATGACACCTCCATAAGAAAATTAGGGTTTTAACACCCTGAATATATATGGAACTCATATAGACAAACTATATATACATCATTAAGGCGATCAATGAGGTAGGTTCTCTGAATTTACAACTAGTACACAAAGGTATGATATAGTTTTCTTTCAATCTATTTCTCTTTTCGAAAACTCCTATAATTTCAGTGTTGGAGTTTTCCCCGTCGAAACATTCTCTGACAACTTTTTGCAGGTCTCATTAATCAATATCGACAGATGACCGTCAATCTATTTGAGTTGGCAGAGTCATTATTTGTGGAGCCAAATCCACCTCCAATACTATCAAATTTATAGAATGTTTAGGCTAGGTAGGGTGCAGTCACGACCACACATTGAGAAGTAGAGGAGGTTAGTATTGGACGCTACAAGCCCCTCCCAATAGTTAATGTAGCAGAGAGTGACTAGTAAACTTCATTACGTTTTCAACCATATGGGTGTGTGCCCCAATCGAAGCCTAGGCCAAGTCCAAGGTCCAACCTCAACAAGTGTGTGCAATGCCCCAGCATGACCTTAACTCTTCTCTCCTTGCTGCCCTGATTTATCATCATTTTTTTATGTTGACTTGATGGGGCATCATAAACATTGTGTAAATTTGATGCATTCTTTTTTTGTTTTCCCTTTATATTTTTAATTTTATGTATATAGCTGGTAGAAAATTAATATATTTGATATATTTACATAAATTGAAATATATTTTAGTATTTCAATATGATTTTTGGCATGAATTTGAATTGCTAAAAATTTTAAAAATTTTCACAATTAATTAACAAAAATAATTTAAAATTTTAATATATTCAATAAAATAATATTTTCTAAAGACCTAATAAAACTATATTGCAACGCCTTTTGTGACAGTAGGGAATAAATATTGAAAAAAAATAAAACCGTGCTTAATTTTCTACGTAGTATGTGTTGCAAATATAGCAACATCACTTGCCACAACAATGCATTTCCTTCTTGCGATGCAGCATTTCGTTACAAACTATCTTCACTTGATATGCAACACACATTCCATTTCCATGCTCGTTGTAGGGTTGGTGGGGACTTTGCAATGACCTATCTTGGAAAACCCTCCTACACATTTTTCAACGAAAGGTGTCGTCACAAAAAATAGTGACACTAGCTAGGGTCGCCAATTTTGCGATGCACTTCGTGACAACATAATTTGTATTGCAAAATTTTGCAACACCATTTATCACATAATAGTACGGAGGGGCACATTTGCAACGATTCTTTTTTCATCGCAGATGGTGTTACAAAATCTGTTTGTGACAATTTTGTTTATTTCTCGACGCTTACTCGTGTCGCAATGGTGTTTTTTTTGGTAGTGAGAGAAAGAGAAACATGTGGCTGTGGAAGAGAGAGAGTTGGAATAAATTGAGAGTCATGATCAATCGATTGAAATGAGCTCGAGAAGAGAAGAGGTTATAGAGAGAGAAGAGAGATTATGTGTGTTTTGTCTAGAGAAAGTACACAAAATATAGATGGAAGCAAGCCTGAGAGGATGAAAAGCAACTTTCCTAGCTTGGATGACAACATTTTTGAAGCGATCAGGCACAACGACGATTTGTGATAGTCATGGGGGCAACTTGTGGTCACAACCGCCAGGATAGATAAGAGGTGTTAATAGCAGCAACTTCATGTAGAAAGGTAAGTATAGAAAGAACAAAAAAGTGGATACAGAAAAAGAGAAAAAGTTGAGAGAGAATGAGTGATAAAGATGGTAGGAATGCGCGGTGATAGCACAAGGCCCAACAACCCATAACTATAAAACCCAAAGACTACAAAACCCACCAGGGAGTCTCTTGATAAGCATCCGAGTGGACCGAGTAGGTGCTCGGTCGAACACTCTCAACAACTACTTAGTCAATTCTCTCGATTAAGCCTCTCTGTCATCGTTCAGTTGAACTCTCTCGATTACTAACAAGTGATCTTCCAGCTAGTAACGCCTCCACCAAGCAAATTAAGTTCATGATCACCCGTGATTTGAATCTCTCTTAATCCCGAAAATAATCTCGCTCAATAAGAAAGGAAATCTCTATAATCTAACCCAATAAGGTAGAGAATCTCTGTGACAGTTTTAACTTCCCTTAAGATTTTAAATCTCCTAAGAATCTTTGATTATAGTCTTGATAATCTCGAAAGATTTCTAATGATCTTTTCATAAGATAACTAAGATTTTTTCACTCTCAAGCAAGATATTTGTTATATATGTACATACTATATATACTAAGCAAAGTCGTCCCACCAGGTACTTTCTTTACACATTCAATACACAAATTACACAAAGGCAATACATGACAAATCTAAGGCTCTTAGTTTGTTCTTTCCTTTATCAGTACCCTTTCTGACTAATCAGAGTTTCCTTCGTCGGACTACTTCCGGTGGACATTTTGCAGGTCTTTCAATCCACAAAAACCGAGCAGACACATCACCACCAGCTCTCCATTTGAGTTGATAACGTAGTTTTATCTGTAGAGCAAAGCTACCTCCAACAGGGAGATAATCCAATGGTTCAGTGTCACGCCCCGATCCTCGGATCGACTACGCAACAGCTGCCGCGTAGTCTCGGTACACGGGAGGAACCTCCGCATATACCGGGACTCCGCAAGTCTACAAATCAGCATAACAATGCTTCCAGTACACAAATAATCAAAAACAAGAAAAATCACATAATAATACCCATGCAAGGACTCATTCGGTCCATCCCTGTACACACGATCACACATCAGCACACAATCTGGGAGAGGGAACCTGTACATGCACGAGCACACATCAGCACACAATCGGGGAGAGGGAACCTGTACATGCAAGCATGCAATATGGCTATCCTAGCCATTTCAAAATTCACAGAATGAATAAAACACTTAACAAACAAGAAGTCCCAAAATATAGTCGTAGGATTTTACTAACACTTGCATGAAGAAATCAAGTTAACGTCAACAAAATCCAAACGATATGAGATGTACAGAATTTCGTAAAAATCGAAAGAAAATAACAAATCTCAATATTACAAATCAAATGTCCCACTCAAACAATGAGCTTTTACCAAAAATGGGAATTAAAGAAAATAAATAAGTTTCAAACAACTCCAGCACAAACCATGTACGGATTCAATCAATACTTGTTCCTATACAAGAAACAAATATCGATTAAATCCGTACCAAAAGAATTATACAAGTCTTCTTTTCTATGGATTTCAGTTCAAACCAAAATATCTATACATCACTATATATATACCTACACAAGTCAACTGGTAGACCTTTCCAAGCTCCAATCTCTGTCGCAGGCCTAAACTTCCTCTGAAAAATGTTAAAGAGATGGGTGAGTATTGGGAAATACTCAGTGATTGGAGGGTTGATATCATGTAATTAATACGTGTGGTGAACATGGAGTGTCAAAATCAGTATAATAAATACATTTCTCAAATTAACATTAAATTTTTCAAAGAACGTGTTATGTTTCAAGCATACATATCAAACAATTCATATGCATCCAGATCACTTTTAAAAATCAATAGTGCTAACCAGAAAATCGTTCACAGCAAGGGTCAACCACGACCAATGACAGGCGCATCGGGGGTTTTTCAAATGCATGTGAAGTTCAAATTTAGCTCTCTACCCCGACGTTGGCCACGGGCCTCCCCCAGTGCTAGACCGCCTATTCTGACGGCCCTCTCCTTTTGGTTCAATTGAGCTAGTCCATAATCTAGGCCACAGGCCTCCCTCAGTGCTAGATCACCTATTCTGACGGCCCTCCCCTTTCGGTTCAACTGGGCTAGTCCGTGATCTATAAAATATGACGTTTCGGAATACCTCCTGCAGAAGCGTATCCGAACACAATGAGTGCCTCAACAAACGCCCTTCGTAGCTACGGTTGTCCCCTAGGGACTATATCATATCCGTCAATTCCCATGGACTCTCAGTCCAAGTACCAAATCAATATCAATCAAACGTGGCAAGATGCATAGACATAACAGAAATCATATTTCAGAATTTCGAAACATGGCACGATATCATTTTTAACAATTCACATGGATGCATATTATCAACTCATTTTCAGACACTCCACTTATCACAAAACATTTATCAAAACCTTTAACAATATCATTTTTCACACGGATAAATGATGTTGTTTCTGAAAACGGTAAAACATGGTTTGATATTAATAACACGATATCGTAAATCTCACTCACCTCTAGGGAGGGTACCCACTCCCTATTTCTACAATTAATCCAAAATGACTCCTTTCGAGTCTCCAAATGTCAACCTAGACCAATCAACACAATTAATCATCAATTAAGGCTTCATTAAAGGGTTTCCAAATTTTTTCCTTATTTAAAATAGCCTTAATTTACACAATCACATTTATAAACTTTTGTTTCATCAATTTAGGATTATTTCCCTTATCAATGACTTTAATTTCCAATATGTCTCAATTTTACTAATTTTCTCCTGAATTTACATAACCCTAATTTAATTCATGTCAATTTCAATTCAAATCCCAAGAAAAGTTATACAAATCAATAAAACAAATCTCTACTACTATCCAAGACATTCTATCATGCTGCGCAGCCTAATTTATATCAAATTCTAGATTTAACCTAAATAATTTCTTACAAAATTTCAGGAAAATACATTTCCTTCGAGTCTAACACATTTTCAGAATATATATAGACATAATCTCTACCTAAATGCAATAAAAATAATTTAAATGTTGAAAGGATTGAATTTCCTTCACCTAGGGTTTTTCGATTCGCAACCCTTATCCGAATGCCTTCTCAGTTCATTCCGAGACCTGCAAACTTCCAATTTGAAGTAAAGTTCAGTAATCTAAACTTATTTATTAAGGAAATCAAAACCCTAGAGCTATAGGTTAGAACTTTCACTCTTACCTACGCAGTGGAGGAATTGTAGTCGGCTTAGGTTTTTTCGAAGGCCTAAGATGGACACTGCAACAGAGGCTATAGAGGAGCTCTCGGCAGAGAGCAGTGCATGAGCGAGCAAGCAAGGAAAAGAGACAGCACTACTGTCGCGCGCGGGAAAGAGGAAGAGAAGCTTTGTTCGCACGCGCAGGAGAGAGAGAAAGCAGAGAGCAAAAGAGAGAGAGAGAGATGGTGGAGCGAGAGACCATGCGGTGGTCGAACAGTGACGGAGAGGGAGGCTGAGAGGCTGAGAGTGAAAGAGAGTCACGGGAGAGAGAGCGAGAGACAGAGAGTGTTCGAGAGAGAGACAGAGAGATCGTGAGATAGAGAGAGACAGACGGGGAGACGAGCGAGTGGTGGCTGGGCGGTGATGGAACCACCGATGGGTGGCGGAGAGGGGCGGAGGAGAGCAGCAGAGAATGAGAGACTGAGAGAGTGTTCGGGAGAGTGAGAGAGAGAGACAAAGGAGAGAGGGAGAGGATTAGGGCTTTTAGCCCTAATCAAATTGGGGGAGAGGGGTGCTGCGTTTTAGCCAAAATGCAGCGCCTCCTCTCTCTTCTCTCTCTATTTTTTTTTTTATCCACTTTTTACTAAATTTTAAATTTCATAAAAATTCGATTCACCACGAATCGCGGACACGACATTATATATATATACTCAAAATTTCAATTTAACACCCCAAAATCAAAAATCAATAAAATTTAAAATTTTCTTTATATTACAAAAATATATATATATATATTTAACAAAATTTCCAACGCCGGATTTTCGGTGTTACATTGAGATTCTATAGATATATACACTTCTTACAATATTTTAAAAGTTTAATTTAAGTATTTAATTTAGTTAAATTAGCGTTATTATTACTTACTTTAAAAAAAAAAAAAAAAAAAAAAAAGAACTATAAAATTGCTAAATTTTTATGTGGTAATTACTAATACTAATGTATACCAAGATTACAAGCTATATTGTGGAAGGAAACTAAATGAGAAATTGTTACAAGTGAACAATAGTCGATTTGCATTCAACAAATACTATGATGCAAAGTATATCTTTTTTTTTTGAAAAAAAAAATAAGATCAAATAGATAGTGTCAGTTGAATTATACTTTATTGGTATAATGAATCAATTCTACCATATTACAAAAGTTCTCCAAGTTCCTTACCCCGCTCTTTTTATTGGTTTGTAAATTTTGTTGCTAAAGAGTAAACGAATGATTTTAATATATTTATTTGGGCCATTTAAATCTTAGTTTCTTAAAACTGAATGGAGTACATAAAAATGGGCCAAATTTCTTTATTGCACACCTTTTTGTACAATTGCTGAGAGAATTTTTTTTTTTTTTTTTTGATATAAATTGCTGAGAGAATTAAAGAGCACTACACTGGCATAACCCTTACTGTTACCCTTCTATTGGGTAATTTTGTGTTTCTCTTATCAGGTATTAGATATTGAGAAATGAAAGAAGTGTTCTGAATATGTGAGGTCGTAATCTTCTAACCATATTTCTCTCCGGGGCCAAGAACAGAGTAATTACCGGATTTTAACAGAAAGTTGGAGCCATTGGTCAAAGCCTAAAATTGAGAGAGAGAGAGAATGTCAAGCAGGGTAGGAGAAAAGAAAATCAGGCAGATTTGGAAGGAAAAGTTAAAAATGTTTCTTTGATCTTCTACTTTATGAGATTTTGAGAGAAAGAGGGGGAGAGAGATGTGGTTGTCAAAGGGACATGAACATGTAGAAAAGAAGAATGGGGGAGATGGAATAGTAGCAGTGGCTATAGACAAGAACAAAGGAAGCAAAAATGCTTTGAGATGGGCTATTGAAAACCTTCTCTCAAGAGGCAGAACTGTTATTCTCATTCATGTCCTCCAGAAACCTTCTTCCAGTACATTTTTCATTCTCTCTCTCTCTCTCACACATTTCATATCTTTAAATGTTATATCACCATTACTTTTTTTATTTTATGCATTAAGACACACCCTGCGCATCATCTTCGATGATGAACTCAATGACAATATCAACAGAGAGATTCTTAGTTTGTGTTGTTTTCTGCATCTCTTCATGCCTCATGCACAATATTTGATATCTATATAATGTTTATATGTATGTCTGTATGTACATATGAATTCTGTTTTACTTTTACAATTGAATTCTGTTATACAATCTTAAGAATTATAAGAAAGAGAGAGAGAGAGAAAGTGGTGTCTCTTGTCATTGTCATACGAATATGAGATTGGGGGATCTTTGGATCTCTTCCAACAATTTGGCAAATGGGCTATTAACGCAAGTTGAAACCACCATTCAATTTGAGCAATGAACTGTTGTTGATCCATTGCACTTTTGCCTTGGCTTGAGCAACTAGAGTTCTGCGACAACCAATTCAAATGGATTTCCTACAATCCTCGATTAATACTTATAACGATTGCAATCAGATTACCATCCGCATTTTCCCATGTTGTCAATAAAAGATTGTGGCTATCAGATGTATACAACGGTTACAAATTTCATGAATATTGATATTCATGGAAAATGTAAAAGACCCCTCAATGCGTGAATCACAGAGGGTGTTAGTCTACCCAAAGCACAATGGAGTATTTGAGATGACGCATCATCTGGGTTGTAATAACTCTCACGGTAAACTTCATGGGACCCTCTTTTCTGGTAACCAACATGAGTAGAAGGCATAAAAGGTTATTGGAATAACTTTCAAATCTAACTATGCCTTATACAAAATGCAAACGTAAGACTATGAATTGTATGACCTAGTGGCTTCACTTTGTATTGGGAAAGTTACAACTAAAATGAAAGCAAGAGAGCATACTTAATAGATTTAGTTATGCAATGCAAACAAAAGACATGTCACTTGGAATTTAATTTGGATTACCTTTTCTATTGTTGATTTTGGTGCATCAGGAGATGCCAATCATATTGCTCATGCAGCTTCATCTCCTGAATCACATGACAAGCAAATTACGGATTTATTTCTTAGCTTCCATTGCTTTAGTATACTAAAAGATGTAAGTTTTCGTTTTCTTTCTTTTTGTGTGCTTTTTTTTTGGGGGGGGGGGGGGATCCTCTTTTCTTATGCAATAACTCAATGATTTGTGTTTCAACGTCACATTTATATTCCAGATAACTTGCCATGATGTTGTCCTACAAGATGGGGATATTGTGAAAGCCATAGTAGAATTTTCTGCCTATGCTGCAGTAGAGAACTTGGTTCTGGGTGCTTCCCGGCATGGTTTACTCGGGTAAACTTTTTATCCGTATTACGGGTTTCCACCCAAATTGCTATTCTACTTCTTTGTTAGATTATTGATTTTTCATCTCTCTTTGAAACCGTTTTCTCTTGCAGAAGACTAAAGTCTTCAGACATCCCACTCGGTGTATTGAAAACTGCACCGGATTTCTGTACAGTATATGTCATCTCCAAACAGAAGATCTCTTCAGTGAGAAATGCTTGTCGTCCTGCACCATTTGTGTCCCCACTTACTGTTCAGATTCAGAAGCACCTTAGTCAAAAATCTATGGATCGCTCCACAAGTAATATTACTAGATGTATGTATGTTACTCTCATCGCTCATCTCTGAAATCCTAGAGTTTTTCTTGGTAATGTGGATCATGATGCTAAGTTTTCGGTCATGTATGAGCAGCTGAGAGATTGCCACGCAAGCCTCACAACAATTTACACGATGATAGAGAATCATTCAAGTAAGCCTCTTTACACCTGCCCTTTAGTCCTTCCTTGCGATTAGGTTCTTTGGAAAATCTTACACCTTGTCATGTTTTTGGGAAGCAGATCATTGTTTTCTGTCACCGGCCGAGGACTAACAGGGAAAACATATGGAGACTTTATGGACGCAGAAACAGGCATTACTTTTGTGAGCTCTGGAAGGCCAAGCAGTGACCGAGTGTCATCTGTGGGGTATGATGCGATGGATTACTCCCCCCCAAGGTTGTCCACCAGCTCTTCTGAGCGCAGCAGCTCTGTGTCAATGTGCATAGGCCACAAAACAAACGAACACAATGAATTCTCATCTTTCTCGGATCAGGATAGTGGAATATCCTACTGTTCATCACAGAATCCAGTAAGGGACTAACCAGTGTCACTTTCATTCCCTCAACATATAATGCCGCGTGTTTCCTGTTAAATCGTATTCTCTCTGTATAAAAACGAGTTCAGAAAATCGTTGGGGACCTTATACATAGAACTAAGTTTAAAATGGTTGAACCTCCTAGTAGCGCTCAAGGGTAGCTAACGCTGGAAGTCCCTTTTCACCATTTTATGACTGGAAACTTTCAAGAATTATGCATTGGATCTCCCACAAGGGCAGCCTAGTACACGAGGCTCCCAGCATTGCAGCCTTGCCTTGCAAGTGGGGATGATATTTTATGCTTGGATTTCCTGCACTTGTCAAAAAGAGGGAAATAAATTGAATGTTCCTAAAGGCAATCTCTGACAATGAAGTTCAACTGATTTAAACATGCAGGATGAAATGGAAGAGGAAATGCGGAGGCTAAAGCTACAGCTGAAGCAAACAATGGACATGTATTCCAATGCCTGTAAAGAAGCTCTATCAGCACAACAGAAGGTAAACGACGGTTTCTTTATTTCTGGTCGTGAAGGTCTAATCTGATGCTTCAAGACAACAGGCTCTTGAACTCCAACGCTGGCGAATGGAAGAAGTGCGCCGACTAGAAGAGTCAAAACTTGCTGAAGAAGCTGCAAGAGCAATAGCAGAGAAGGAGAAGCAAAACTACAAGGCAGCTCTTGAGGCAGCTGATGCCCAGAAAAGGATTGCGGAAATGGAAATGCAGAAAAGAGTGAGTGCTGAAATGAAGGCCCTGAAAGAGAACGAAGAGTCAAAGATGTTCATGGGTTCTTCCAATCATCATCTCAGGTACAGAAAATACAAAATTGAAGAGATTGAAGAAGCTACGGATTTTTTTTCTGAGACTCGCAAGATTGGTGAAGGTGGCTATGGACCTGTCTTCAAGTGTTACCTAGATCATACACCAGTCGCAGTTAAGGTGTTGCGGCCCAATGCTTCTCAAGGAAGGATACAGTTTCAAAAGGAGGTAGTGATTCCAATAATAGTTAAAATTCATTAACTAAGTTTGTGGTTCAAATCACCAAAAATAAATGACCACGCCCATTAAGCAAGCATAGTGGACAAGCCATTTGTGTGGGCGCAAAATCTCCCTAATGCAATTTTCAAGGATCAAACTTAAATGGGACTAGAAAGAATTGCATCTGCTACGAGTGACTTGACTTGGGATTTGGATATTGCAAATAGTACATTTTATTAAGTGAAGGAAAAGACCATGAATATATGGTAATTTTCTTTAACGTAATCAGCATGCGTGATGCAGGTTGAGGTATTAAGCTGCATAAGGCATCCCAACATAATACTGCTAATAGGAGCTTGTCCGGAGTACGGTTGTCTAGTGTATGAATACTTGGCTAATGGAAGCTTAGATGACCATCTGTTCTGTCGTGGCAACACTGTGCCTCTCTCATGGCAGCTTAGGTTCAGAATTGCAGCAGAAATTGCCACAGGCCTACACTTCCTCCACCAGTCCAAGCCAGAGCCACTAGTGCACCGTGATCTGAAGCCTGCTAACATCTTGCTTGACCACAACTACGTGAGCAAAATCAGCGATGTTGGCTTGGCCAGACTCATTCCTCCAGTTGTTGCCGACAATGTGACACAGTATCAGATGACATCAGCGGCGGGCACGTTCTGCTATATTGACCCAGAGTATCAGCAAACAGGAATGCTCAGCGTGAAATCTGATGTGTATTCTCTTGGAGTCATGCTTATGCAATTAATAACTGGCAAGACACCGATGGGATTAGCTCAACAGGTTAAAAGGTCTATTGAGAAAGGAACATTTCAAGAGATGTTAGACCCGAAAGTGACTGATTGGCCCTTCGAAGAGGCCTTAAGTTTTGCGAAGATTGCAGTCCAATGTGCAGAGATACTGAGAAAAGATAGGCCAGATCTTGGGAAGGTTGTCCTGCCTGAACTCAGCAGATTGAGAGAATTTGCAGAAGAAAATATGCACCAGATTGTGCCATCGTTGACCAGCGCAGGTCCTTCGCCCACCCACAGTGAAACTTCTGTTTGTCAGGTCAGCCAAACTTCCAGAATGCAGACTATTTTTTTTCCTCATTTTCCTACCATTTTTAGGAAAAAGTAAAAAATGGAACTTAGAAAATACAGATGACCATTTTGTTACAACGTTGTGGTAACTTTTGGTGATTCTCAGACACATTCAGAAACGCAAAGCACAAAGAGCAACTCAACCATCTCCTCAGCGACACAAAAAGAACCAGGTATTGGACTGATTGAAAATTGATCAGTATCGCTTCCTAGTTTATCAGGTTCTTACTTCTTTCCTCTGTGAGTTGCAGAACCAGCTGGATAAGGAGAGCAGAATATGTCAGATGCAATTTTTTTTTTTTTTCTTTTACACATAGTTGATGTAAATATGCGAAAATACTGAAGCCACTGAAGGGGATATTATTTTTCGTATATAAAATGATATGTACAGAAGAAAGCTCATGATTTTGGATGTTATACAATACCAAACAGAGTTCCTGGTGAAGATTCACGTACAGATTTAATCAAATTTGGTGCATAGTAAAATAATCAAAAATAAAATACATATTTCATAAAATATTAGTATAAAATGAATAGGGTCGTCTCCACAGGAAATGATGGATTTATTTTTTTAAAAAAAGATAAAAATAAAATAAAAATATGGGATTAGAAAATTAACTAAACTAATTAAAATAAAAAAAGAACTCGAAAAATAAAAATAAAACTAATGGAAATCAATTTTTCTAGTTAAAGAAATTATATCTATCTTAATTTTATATGATTGATCATTGATTTCTCTAAAATTTTCAATACTCATAAATAAATTGGTTATAGTCGTCAACAACCGCCCAGCGACCAATCTTTCTTTACTTCGTCGATGATTAAGAGAAATTCATTAATTATTTTCCTAATTGAGAGTCAACCCTAGAAAAACTCTTAGGATTGAAAGTCTTAACAGCATTAAGATTTAGAGAAACTCAATTCTAATCAACAAACATATAATTGGTTCATTTAACTTAGATTATTTAATCCCATAACATGAATGTCATTCCCATGATACGAATGTCATTTACCACTTTATTAAAACTAACACATAATTACGGATTTATTGTTTTAATTAGTTGTAGATTATTTTAAGACTATTAAATATTAGTCACTATTTAATAAACTCTAGAAAATCATGATCCATAAAATACAGGAATCAAATAAATACATATATGATTTAATAAACTCAATTAAATCTCACAATCATCAATTATCAAGATTTCAATACCCTTCAATTAGAAAATAAAATTAAAAAGAAAATATAAAAAAAACTCTCAAATATTTTATTCAACCGTGGAGTTGCTTAACGATGAAGATGATGAAAACGAAATAATAACTATATTTCCCGGAATAACAACCGTAACAGGAAGAATAAAAACCAACTAATGAAAATAACCTAAAAAGAAAAAAAAAAAAAAAAAAAAAAAAGTGTCTCCCCCCACGGGCATGAGCCGCCTGCAGAGAAAAAGAACCAAAAAAAAAAAAACAAAACTTATGCTAATGTATTTGCTGGACATGGGGCTGCCCCCTTGGGCTGCCTCCTCCCTTCTCCTCTTTTTTTTTTTTTACACAATAAAGCACGCTATAAATAAAAATTATAACCCTATTTTCAAGAAAAAAAAATTTTTAAAAGATAAAAGTTTTTAAAAGTTAAATTTTTAAAATTTATCCCTAAATATTATGAATAAATCAATGATTTTCAAAATTTTCAAAATTTCTAATTTTGACTCATTTTCCTTCCTTTTTCTTCAAAAATCTCATCCATCATTCCTATTATATCAATGACATAAAACACAATAATTAATGTAATATTTATTTAAAAATAAAACAAAATAAATAATAATTATTACACTAATTTATATCCTATCAAATTCCCTCACACCTAGATAATGTTGGTTCTCAAGCATTTCTAACTCAAATAAAATTAAAACTACTGAAATCAACCTATTTTTCTTTCTAACTACTAAACCAACATATGTCACGAGAGTCAAACTAAAAAAATAATCAAAACAACAAGTATTTCATAGTATTTCATACGAGAACAACTATTACAAATCCCAACAGTTTCTTATGAAATCAAAACTATAAGATCAAACATTCTCTCCAAGGGTTCACTCAAATTCACTCAAAAAGGGATAAAGAATATATCAATAACACTTAAATCAACACATTAAAATTGACATTACCATATGGTTACAAATATATCAAATCTCCACCACTTAAAAATTTGAATTTCATGCATCATTCTAAAGGTCTTTCATTTAGTTGTAATGAGATTAAGGTTATAGATAGGATAAAGGGGATATCAAGGGTTTAAATTATACCAAAGGAAATATACAACTAACCATATAATTTTTCTACAATAATACATTTGCCCCTCACAAATAGAACGCCAAAAATATATGATTTCGCTATCCACATATACTCAACATAGCTAACAATCAAGAACATATAAAAAATATCAAACTTTTTCTTCATGGTCCATGACTAAAATGAAATTCTCAAAGATGCAACATTCTTTTTGCGTTTTATTTAAAGTTGCTTTCCCCGTTACTTTGTAGACTTGTTTATCCAAATCCTCCCTTTTTTTTTTCTTTTTTTTTTGTAGGCATTTTCTCCGTTTCCTTTTAGCTCGGAACAATACATCCACCCCCTTAGCACAAATATAAACAAAATCAATTTTTTCCTTTGCTTTTCATATATAGCAAATATGCCATCAATCAGGTTCTCTAACCAATGCAACATATTTCATGATGCACAATTTCATTTCAATCACATGGACATATTTCATGCAATTCAACCACATTTAATCCTTCGGTTCACAAAAGCATTCCGCAACATTAGCGCGTTGAAATGCATGCTCAGTTATGGTATAATAGTGTTACATATTAAAAGGAACTTGAAGAAAACCCCCAAAGGGTCAATCAATGCACAACAAACGCTCCCCTCGATCGGTCTCCAAGCAAGTCACATTATAAACTCACATAGGTAGGGATTAAAAATTACTAAGTTAGTGAACTTTTAACTAACTCTATATCTAGGCCAAAACTAGGGTCTAAATACTCTCTAAATCCATTTCAACACCCTCTTTCTCCATGAAACAACAATATGTTCATAGATCATTCCTCAAAAATCACCAAGCATACAGCCATTCCAACCTTTGTTATAGAATAATTTGCAATACAACATTTTTGTGATATTTTCTCCTTCAACATACAATTACAATAGACATACCTTGATTATACACAGACATGCCTCCAATTTGCTTCTGATTCATTCCAAATCTCTCCAAGGTTCGACCAATACAATTTTACACACACTCACTACTTTTAAATAGGGTTTGTGTCGACATTTGGCCTCATCACTTATACATAGTCAATAAGAAACCACTATTAAAGACATGAATAGTACATTTTAACACTCAAAGTCACATTAAAACCCAAATTTAATTCGAAGTTCTAATTTTTCATACAATTTACTAGGGTTTCCCCCCACAATAGGCTCATTTAAGACTTAAGTCAATCATTTACAAAAGCTTTCAAAATTTTCTTTTGTTTCTTTATAAACAATTAATTAAATCAAAATCAAAACAAAACTTAAACTATAAAATTGGAAATAGGTTAAAATAAAAACAAACTAAAATTTAAAAAATATACACTTTTCGACCATCATTTCTCACCCTATCACCTTCAAAGAGAAACCTATTTTCATACATTGTCAAATTAAACCCGGAATGTATGCAAATCAACAACTCGAACCTGAAGCCCCCCAAACAAAAATATTTAACATAAAATTTTAAACTTAACATCCATCATCAATTCCATGAAAGCAAAATAATCAAACAAACCTCTACATACTAAACAATTGAGCAGCACAAACTTTCCTGAATTGGTGAAAGTACATTGGCTTTAATCTGACTTATTTCAGGGCACATAAAATTCCAATTCTAATTTCAATCCTAAAATTCGATAAAATTACTCAAACTTCGAAAGGAATGCTTCCCCCCACCTAGGGGGTCCAAGACCCCAACGTCCATGCGACATTCGATCCGTCCGAAACCTAAATGCTCACTTGAGGAAGCAAATTTAGTATAAATCTGACAAACAAACTGAATTTGGGTTGGGTTTAAGATATGGACATGGCATTAATGGCCTAGGGCTTTCTGGGTTGCGAATTTTCTAACATTTATTCACCTAAAAAAAATCAAAATCAAAGTTAAATCATATCAAATAAATATGAAATAAAAATCATAAAAGAAAATATTGAGTTGCCCCCCAACAAGTGCTTTTGTAGCCTTGGGCCAGCTTGTGGCGCGTAGATTCGACCTCGTTGAGAGGTTGGGGTGGATCTTGTTTAAAAAAAACACGCGAGAACTTCGATTTTAAATTGAAAGTGGGAAGAATTTTAGGGCCTACCAATGCTTGTTTTCTATTCTTTTTGTGATTTATTTTTATAAATAATTAGGTGAGTAAATGTATCCAATTAAATAAATGAATAAATAAATAAAAATCACCTATATATATATATATATTTCCCTTTAATACAAAATTCAATTTATTTTGCAAATCAAAATCGATATCTTAAATACCAATGAAATTTCACTCATACCTCAAATCGAAAAAATATAATTAAAATTTTCTCTCTATATATAAAAAGAGAAATATTTTATTTAATTTCATCAAAAATATTTGACCGAAAGCGGGTAGACAAAATCAAAACTATAAGATCCAACATTCTCTCCAAGGGTTCACTCAAATTCACTCAAAAAGGGATAAAGAATATATCAATAACACTTAAATCAACACATTGAAATTAAAATTACCATATAGTTACAAATATATCAAATCTTTACCACTTAAAATTTTGAATTTCATGCATCAATCTAAAAGTCTTTTATTTGATTGTAATGAGATTAAGGTTATGGATAGGATAAATGGAATATCAAGGGTTTAAATTATACCAAAGAGAATATACAACTAACCATATAATTTTTCTACAATAATACATTTGCCTCTCACAAATAGAACGTTAAAAATATATGATTTCGCTATCCACATATACTCAACATAGCTAACAATCAAGAATATATAAAAAATATCAAACTTTTTCTTCATGGTCCATGACTAAAATGAAATTCTCAAAGATGCAACATTTTTTTTCTTTCTTTTTTTCGTTGCTGCTTTGTTTCTTTTTTTTTTCCTTTTTTTTTCTTTTTTCTTTTATTTTTGTTTTCTCCGTTTCTTTTATAAAAAACATCTCAGCACAAAGATGAACAAAATCAAATGTTTTCCTTTCTTTTTCATATGTAGCAAATATCATCATCAGGGCTCTAATCAATACATATCTCATAAGACAATCATATAACTAATATCATGCAATTAACTACATATATCATTGGTACAAGGGTTGAAATGCAAGCAAAAATAGGGTTATAGTGTTATATTGAAAGGTTTTGAAGAAAAAAAGGTCTCAACCTCAAATTGGTTCACTAAGAGAATTATAAATCAAGGTAGGGATTTTTACGAAAACTAAAATGGGGTAAAACCTAATTACTTTTATCATTTCAATGCATGAAACCCTAAATGCGATCTCAAAATGTATAACATTGCAAGTTCTAGAATAATCAATTCAAGTGTGATATTCACTCAAGAAAAAAAGAAATTCCGAATATAAAGAATGAATTTGCTCGTTTTAAGCTCAAAACCTCACTTTTAAATGATGTTTGTGTCGATCTTGCATACTTATCATTTAAAGAAAACTATTAAAGACATGCATAGTCATTACAAGTACAAAAACCATTAATACGAACTATTTTTTCATAAATTTATAGTCAACAAAATAACACGTCAATTTAAAAAGTTTAAATATTTTTTTTGTTTTTTTTAAATTAAATAATATGAAACAAAACTTAACTTATTATAGGAAAACAAACAAACTAAAAACAAAAACATGAAATATCCCCCACACCTAAATCATACATTGTTCCCAATGTATGTCAAATTAGAGAGAAAAAAATAAAAATAAAAATAAATAACATCCATCTCAAATGAAAGCAAAAATAAAAATATAAAGTGAGAGCAAAACTTTCCTAGGGTAGAGTGGTGAATAGAGGGTCAAATCCAATAAGTTTTAAAGAAAAGATTATAATAGCAGTAATGGACCCTTAATTAGTTCACCCTAACTAGGACAAACATTAGTAAACGGACAAAATAAGGCTTTTAAGGTGTGGACATGCCTTAATGCGTTGACCCTCTTTGAAACATCTTGTCATATTCCAAATTGTTGAGAAGTCTCAATATTAAGAAAATCACTGCAAAAAGTATGTTCATTAAAATAACAAAATAACAACTCCCTTAAAGTCTTTTGAGTGGTTATATTTTCGTCAAATCATTCTCTTTCATGTCACCGTCAAATTTCAATAAGTTCACTGCAAAGGTTAGTTCCAAAAACAAGGAGAAAAAAAAACTTAAAAGAAATAAATCACTTAACACCGTTCCCCGATAACGGCACCAAAATTTGATGGGTGCCAAACCAATAAAAATAAATGGCATTCCCGCCTGTCATACGGGTAGTCAAAGGAATTATATCCACCTTAATTTTATGTGATTGATCATTAATTTATTTAAACATTTTAACACTCATAAATAAGTTGGTTATAGTCGTCGATAACCTTCCAACGACCAATCTCTCCTTATTACATCGAAAATTAAGTGAAACTCATTAATTATTTCCTTAATCGAGAGTCAATTTTAGAGAAACTCTTTGAATTGAAAATCTCAACAGTATTAAGATTTAGAAAGACCCAATTCTAATTAATAAACACACAGCAGGTTCATTTAAATTAGATTATCTAATCCTATGACACCAATGTTATTCTTATGACACGAATGTCATTTACCACTTTATTAAAACTAACAAACAATTACAAATTTGTTATTTTAATTAATTGTAAATTATTCTAGAATTATTAAATATTGACCACTATTTAATAAATACTAAAAAAACATGATCCATGAAATACAGGAATCAAATAAATACCAATGAGATATTGATTTAATAAACTCAATTAAATTTCATAATTATCAATCATCAAGATTTCAATACTTTTTAACTACAAAATAAAATCAAAAAGAAAATATAAGAAAAAGAAAACTCAGAAAAATTTTATTCAACCGTGAAGCTTCTGAACAATGAAGATGAAAAAAATATGGTAGCCATATTCCCTGTAACAGCAAATGTAGCAGCAAGAATAAAAACCAACTAATGAAAATAACGAGAAAAAAAAAAAAAAAAAAGTGTCTCCTCCCACAAGCATGAGCCAAAAAGAACCAAAAAAACAAACAAAACCTATGCTAACGTATTTGCTAGACGTGGGGGGCTACCCCCATGGGCGGCCTCCTCCCTTCTCCTCTTTTTTCTTTTTTTTTTACAATGAATTACCCTATAAATAAGAATAATAATTCTATTTTTAAGAAAAAAAAATTTTTAAAAGATAAAAAATTTTAAAAGTTAAATTTTTAAAATTTATCCCTAAATATTTAAAAAAGAAATAGCATTTGAACAAATGGAAATATTTTCCCATCGTTGAAGATGGAGGAAAAGCAACAACTGTAATGTATATCTCGGAATTATTACAATTTTCAGGTACAAATCTCTTTACCAATTGATTTAGAACTAAGCACGACTTTAAACTCAAACGTTTGATGAGTGATTTCTTCAATGAGTGCAAGCAAAATGAACCAATTATCTTTTTCGAGCCCATGGTGAGCTTGAATGCAAAAATCCCGATATGGTTCTGTGCTAATTTCCCAAATATGATAAAAGACTTGATTTTTTGTCATTACTGTTGTTACCTTATTATCAAAAAATATTTGAATTATTCTTTCATGAATTTAAAGAAAATTAGTCAGTCATCAGTTACATTAACTAAATCACTTAACAAGCCGATGTTGTTGTGATAATATATTCTGTTTCAGATGAAATGAAAAAAATTAACGTTATTAATTATGTCATAAAAAACTAATAAAATTTAATAAATAACTTTTTTTTATAATGTTAAAGTTCAAAATTATGTTTCAAAGTTATCATGTTATTTATTATCTAGAGTATACTTTAGAATTTTCACAAAAACTTTCTAATAAAATTTATGAAACTATTTTCATGCCTAATTAGAAAAAAGTCATGTTTTAATTAATAAACTATCAACCAAATATATACCATCAGTAAAAATTGAGTTTTTATTTTATTTTATTTTTTAAATAGAAAATTTATGGAGTTAGAGTTACACAAAATAATAAGTAAAGTAGAATTATTATTAAAATTAAAATTGTTTATATTTGAAAAAAAAAGTAAAAAAAAAATTGTCAAATTATATTTGCTCTTTGCATTAAATTTTGAGTTTGAAATGATTTTATTATTCTATAAAGAGGTAAATATCGTGCATGCATGGTGGGAAATGATTTGAATCAAGGAGGATTTATTTTCTCTTATTTTCTAATTAAAATCTTTATTGATTTTTTTTTTAATTTTTAATTTTCTAGTGCGAGAGTAGGAAGTGTCATTTCTCTTTTAAATATTATCAAAACAGAACATTAGTGGGTTTATTTTTTTTCTTCATTTTTCATTTTTTTATTATTTTTGGAAGGTTTTTTTTGCTAAAATTTCTTAATATAAGCCCAACTCAAATCAAACCCTAGCCCCCCAAAAAACAGAAAAATAGAAAGAAACCCCTCCCTAGCCAAAACCCCCTTTCTCTCGCATGCAAAATACCGAATCCTTGCTTCCGGCACACACTCTCTCTCTCTCTCTCTCTCTCTCTCTCTGTGTCCGACTATCTCTCTCTTATCCCAAACGGAGGTCACTTTGAAATCGGCAACTTTGGGAGTTTATTTTGTAGCTTTACGCCAACTCGCGCATACCCGAGTAAGACTGGCAAACAGTTAGATGAATTTGTTGCTTTAGATTGCGAATTTCTTATGTAATTGTTTGGTTAAACCCCATTTTCAGAGTCTTCACCTCATTGTTTCTATGTTATTTTTTCCGATTTTGTTTTGGGTTTTGATTTGTTAAATCATAATTTACTAGCAATTTTATTGCGTTTCCCATGATTCTTGAACTTCATGTTCGAGTCAATCGGTTAATGGGTTTATTGATGTTGTTGAATAGAGAGAGATAGAGTGAGAAAATGGAAGCAGCAAACCCATCTGGGGATCTATCAGCTGAGATGGAAGTTGATGCTTTTAGACGGCTTTTCCCCCTGCGGTTCTTTGACCGCCATCTTGTTGAGTCTATACGGCCTGATGGGAGGCCTCTTGGAAGAGCTAGAGATACCACTTTGGCACTTGGTTGGATACAATTTTGCTGTCTTCCTTTTGTTAATTTTCGTTTAGCTGTTGTTTGGATTTTTTTTTGATAATTTGTTGTTCTGAGCGAATGTCTCTCCATTTTGTACAGGAGCTGTTGCATCTGCCGATGGATCTGCTCTAGCTAAGATAGGCTCAACTGTAAGTGTGTTTTACATAGTTTCTTGCTACATTCATAATTATGAACATGATTTCTTTACATTAATGACACCAAGTTGTGAGACTTTGTTGATGACCATCAGTTCATTTTTATCTTTAAGTTAAATTATCTTTATCGACAAGGTGTCATTCAACATGGTTGTTTTCTGCGTCATTATGTTTAAGTTATCTTCTTTAATTGATGTTTGCAAATCCTTGATGGTGGGGCTTGGACAACTTCTAAGCTAAATTATCTTTCATGAAGCAAATGTTTGCATCGATGTTTTGGCTAGAGTAGGATATCTGGTATCATCTTTTGTTTTGTATCTTAAGACTTCTTCTAAGGTGGCTAGTTCATATCGAAATTAACTTAGTGTAGTTGTACACTCAGCCTTGACACTCTTGGAGGACTTCTTAATGAATATATGTGTGTGTGTGTGTGTGTGTGTGTGTGAGAGAGAGAGAGAGAGAGAGAGAGAGAATATTTTTGGATCTCATTAAAGAGGGAAAAAAAACCATGTTATTACTGTTTGAGTAAGCTAGAAATGTCGGTTCTCACCTAATCCAAAGCCTAAGAGCAAGGCCAAGGAAATTCTAGAGGGCCATTTCCTTAAAGGCTACTGCCAAAATGAGTAAACCTATCTTGAAATAGAACTCGCCCCCCATTGGAGCTTTGATTTGGTTCACTCACTCCCCCGTAGGATGGGGATTCATGTACTAATTGGCTTTTGGGTTGGGGGCACGAGAGAGAGAAAGAGGAGTTCTCTACGGGTTGGGCTTGTTGAGGATGACCCATGCATTGTGCAGCACGAATATACAGGCCCATGAACTCTGTGTATAGGTCAATTTTCTGGCTGTGTGGTTTCTTGCTGCATTTTCCTGAGCCACAGAGCTATCAGGAGAAATGGAGTGTCACACTCAAGCTTGGGAGCTAGGATTTAGTCAGGTTATTACAGAATGTGATTCTATAGCAGTGCTGCAGGCTCTTAACACTATCCTACCATCTTTTGGATTGGATAAACTGAGGTACAGATTGCTAGGCAGTAAACTGATCTTAGTAACTAGGAGTCCACAAAATACTCTTTTTATCAACAGTTGCACTAGTCCTTGTACAGAATTGGATTGGCGGATCAAATTTTGTTGATACTCATTTTTATTTAATATGCTTCATGGAATATAATTATGGGTAGTTGGTTCTGAGAGTTGGAGGGGTTCAGTTGATATGCTTTCTCTGGACAAGCGAGATTGGGAAGCTGAAGTCCAGAACCATGTGGCATGAACACAAAATTGGATATGGACACAACAATATGACTGATATGAACAGAATATCAAATTATATGGGTGTTTTGAAAGAAAATATGGGGTCAGAATATGATAATATATTAAGATCATTAAAGTAATGTTGTTTCTTGCTGATTGTTTTGTGGGAAATGAGTGCTGGAGAAAATTAACCTATACACAGAGTTCATGGGCCAATATATTAGTTCTGTGCAACACATGGGTCATCCTCAACGAGCCCAACCCATAGAGAACTCCTCTTTCTCTCTCTTGTGCCGCCGACCCAATAGCCAATTGGGACATGAATCCCCATCCTACGGGGGAGTGAGTAAACTGAATCAAAGTTCCAATGGGGGGCGAGTTCTATTTCAAGATAGGGTTACTCATTTTGGCAGTAGCCTTCAAGGAAATAACCTCCAGAACTTCCTTGGCCTTGCTCCCAGGCCAAGAAACTATGATTTGGTTCACTTACTCCCCCGTAGGATGGGGATTCATGTCCTAATTGGCTATTGGATAGGGGGCGCGAGAGAGAGAAAGAGGAGTTTTCTATGGGTTGGGCTTGTTGCGGATGACCCATGTGTTGCTCAGCACTAATATATTGACCCTACTATAATAACAGATAGGACCATGTAAGTGTGTTTTGCATAGTTTCTTGCTGCATCCAATGACACCTTGTTGATGAACATCAGTTCATTTTTTTTTCCCTTTTAAATTAATAAGCATGTTGTTTCTTCTAATTTCTTCTCCTCATATCTCTCTCTCTCACACAAACACATGTTATGGTTTGTATTTCTTGGAGGAAGGCTATGATGCTTTCTCTTGTATCTGCTAATCTGAGAGAAATTGGAATTTTGAAGTTCGGTTTTGATTTATTATAGTAGGCAGAAGCATATAGCAGAAAGTACTTTTTTGGGCGGTCACGGAATGTTCAATAGTCTTTGTCATTGGATCGGAGTACCAATATCTAGTTAAGTAAAATTAACGGAAACTACATTTTTCCCATAGAATTCAAACTAAGTTTAAGTTGAACCGAGACCTAATCCATATAAAATTAATTTTTCTCTTCTGCAAGAACTATTACTTCCTGTGTCACATAGAAAAAAATGATTAAGAGGCTCATATGTATCAGTAACATCTCATTCCATCTGTCGAACTAAATAATTTTGTGAAGAGGGGTTTTCATGGGACACTGTAGGTTTTATTTTGTCAACATTAATTTTCACGAGATACAGTTTTTTTGTCCATTAAATTCCTTTATCCATCTTTATAACATTATCCTCCCCCTTTTGGGTAGTAATTTATGGGACGAAAGATGCTGTGAGTTATACTTTGTAAATAGAGGATTCTCAGTTTTCTCTTCCTCCTTTTAATTACTTATTTATTGTACACAGACAATGTTGGCTGCCATTAAGTTGGAAGTCATGACTCCTGCCACAGAGTCACCTGATGAGGGGTCCATAGGTTCTCTTCTTTACTTCATCATTAATTTTTCCTACTTTGGCCTTTTATTTACTTGTCTGGTTCCCTGTATGAGCTTTCTTCTTTTTTCAGCAATTGATTTCCATATGCCTCCTATCTGTTCACCTATGGTTAGACCTGGCCGGCCTGCTGAGGCTGCACCAGTTATTTCAAAGCAGCTATCTGATACAATCTTAAGGTGTGAATTTCTGTCCAGTTGTTTGTTCTCCATCTTATATTTCCTAAATTTTCAGAATCTCTTTCCCTGCACTGTTTCTTTTCATGAGCAATATTTACAGTCATATACCAGCACTTGTGCTTGAAATTGACTGGTTTTTAAGCCATATTCTGTAAATCTTGGTGAAGGGTGTCAAGCTCAAAATTTATTAGTCTTGCTTCACTCTTGTTTGCAGTTCAGGGGTGATTAACCTAAAGGAACTATGTTTGATCAGTGGAAAAGCTGCTTGGATGGCCTATCTGGTAATTGTTGTTTATGTCTTCATTTCTTGTTCATCATGCATGTATTTCTGTTGCTATGCATCTGACATTAGTCCACTCATGTTGATACTTTTGACAGTATCCAGAGGAAAGGAACAATATGAATTTGAAGGTTGATAAACTTTGGAATTTCATGATAACTATTGTTGTTTACTTGATTTAATTGTGAGTTTACAAGAGGCCTTCTAGCTCGTAGCATAAATGCCAGTTTTTGCCCCGAGGGTGTTTGCATAAACTTATTTTCTTGGCTTTGCTTCTATGGGTGTCCTTTTTTTGGTTTTTGATGGGATCCCTGTAGTAACTGGTTGGAGCACTTATATTGTTAAGCCCTCTAATATCTTGGTGTTATTATTATTATTTTTTTCTCATCACGAATTATGTCTCTAAAAGATGATTTCTCATTCTCCTCCTTTTTTTTTTTTAATTTCTAATATAGTTTTTCTTCTTCTATCTAGACATATATAAAATCACATGCAATCCCAGTTTGATGGTGTTTTAGTTTTGTGAAAGTGCCTGATTTTTTATAGATATATTTTATTTTGCATGTTTGCATTGTTGTTGGGATTAATCACTTGTAGAAAAAAGCAACACAGAGTAGCAATTGCTTACATTATGGTGGACTCAAATTGAATAATGGAAGATACTCGGATGAACTGTTAGATACGTGATTCTCTGAAATTTTCTGTATTCTTACATGTTAATTTCGTTTGATAATCGGGGGAATTTACAATCATCTTTTTCTATCTTTTCCTAGAAGTTGCTTGAATACCGCGTGAAATATTTTGGCAGATCATCAAAGTCATCCAAGTTAGGACATAGGGGCATTGTTCGTATTTTAAGGAGTTTTATAAAATATCTTTTGTTATTGTGGGGTTTTAAATTGTTCATCATCTTTCTAAGCTTAAGGGTGGACCTTATGCTATCAACGTCACATTCTAGAATCACTGATGAGTTACTTCTGTGGCCCATGAGTTTAGGCATATTGGGACCAATTTGTTTCGAGACATACTTGAGGTGCTGGATTTTTCATGTGTCATTGATTTTTAACTTCAATAGTTACTCTTCTCCAACCTTTCTGTGCTCGCCTCCAGAAACCAGTGAGCTATGAATTTTAGATGAAATGATAAGAAATATGCTTTTCACCTCTTGCAGGACATATATTGCTTGGATGCTGATGGTGCTCTTTTTGATGCTGCATTGCTTTCTGCAATAGCAGCCTTTTCTCACTGTAAGACAGACCTACATCCTCTCTTTCTCTGTTTTCTTTTTTCTTTTTTCTTTTTTCTTTTTTCTTTTTTTTTTTTGGGGGTCATTAACCTCAGTTCACCTCTCTCTCTGTCTCTCTGTCTCTCTCTTTTTTTATTTTTCCTTCTTAGGATTAGGAAGATTGAATATGTAACCTGGGCAAGATTGAAAGCATGCTATCTCAACCATTATTAAATTATTATTATTATTATTATTATTATTATTATTATTATTATTATTATTATTATTATTATTATTATTATTATTATTATTTTTAAGAAACGGCAATAAACATTCTAAAAATAGGAGAGGTGTCTGGAATGCTATGCATATATTTGAGATTAGTTAAACCCCCAATCATTACCTAAGAAAGCCCCAATAAAGAGATAATCGAATTAATTTTCAAATATCTTTGTTGCCGTTAGGCTGATTACTTTCAGCATATCTGCACATTGGCCTGGAGGGAGCCCCAGTAAAAGAAGGATAGGTAGAGATCCTTTGCTCCACTGCAAAATTGTGGAAAACAGATTTTGATCAAACCCAGATAGAGATTAATTTAAGTTCTAGTCAATTCTAACTCTTCACCTGATGGAGTCTCAAAACAGAAATGATGAAGTTTTATCCAAATTATCTGCTTAAATCGACGCACGTTGCGTGCAAAGTTGTGAAAGAAGATATCCATAATCACTTGGCGAGTAACTTGCTGTGGCTTCTGCTATCATCACTTAAAGATTATTTCTTGACTTTGTGAATCATATTACTTTCTGAGTCCTTTTAAATGAAGCTACACTTGCTATCAAGTCAAAGACATGTTAATAAATGCATTTCATGAAAATTATCGAACTTTTGTGGTGCTGCACTAACATCAAATGTAAGGCCATTACATTTAATCACATTTGGTGTTTCACTGGTAATGCTATAGTATCTATACTTTAAACTCAAAGCAATAGCATCCTATCCAGAAGATCAACAGTACATGAATTGGCATATAATTTTTTTCTCAACAATTTTGGCATGGGAAGTTTCTGAATCATGTCTCACTATATCTTTGAAAACCCAATTAGGGCCTTACAATCAGAGGTAATCTATCAGTGTTCTGTTGACCTTCCGTAATCTAGGTTGAACTTTTCTATTATTAAGATCTGCAAATGTAATATGAGATTGAAGCACTTATTATTATTTTGATAGGTAATTTAGGAATATATGTGATGTTGTATGGATTTACCTTTGTTTAGGTTTATTGGCATAAAGCATTGTAATGTTAAAGAAGGCATCCGAATTGAAGACAATGACTCTTTCTCTCTCATCCTATACATTTAGTCGTTGGGGGTGGGTTTTGCTTGTGTCTGTTTAATGTGGCTGGATTGACCACATGGTCTATTTCATTGAATGAGCCCTTTCTTTATGAGTAACATCTTACATGTTGGTTTCTCAAAAGAAATGTTTGCTGTTTAGAATTATATGAAGCGAGAAGCCTAAATCATTTGGCAATGTGTTGCTATTTTATATTTCAGTTCTCGCTTCTTCAGGCATTATATAGTGTGCAGGCACACGTAACCTTTATATAGGGTATATGGACTGGTTGTGCAACCAATTTAAGATCATTGATACCTGAAAATTTTTATTAGTGTATGGCATGGTGTAGCACTTGACTTATTATTATATTACTACTACTATTACTACTATTGCTGCTACTATTATTACTAGTGCTTTTATTATTTTAAGTTTTTACAGATATTTTATTTTTACTTCTCTTGTTTCATTATTTTTATTGTTTATTTTTTTAGTGTTATCTTTTCTATTTTTGTTTTTAAACTTTAATTTTATGTTTTTTATTTTTAATTTTTATTTATCTATTTATTTTTTTTCTCTCTCCTATTTTTTGGGCTGTATGTTATTGACAACTTGTCATACAGTGGAGATTCCGGTAGTTTCGTTGGATGAAGATGGAAGGGTAGTAATTCTCTCCCAAGATGAGGGATTGAAAACGTCAAACGAACCTGTTAATGCTGAGAAAAGGAAGCTTACACTATCTGACATCCCATTCTCATTAACATGCATTCTTTACAAGAACTATATTCTCGCAGACCCTACTGCTGAGGAAGAGTCTGTCATGGAAACACTCATCACTGTAGTCCTGGACTCATCCTATCAACTTGTGTCTCTTTACAAGCCAGGTGGTTCGGTTCTTGCCTATACATCAGCTTTACAGGTAAAGCTGTGCCTTAAACTTTGCATATCTAATGGCAATTAAAAGGCTACTTAAGGCTTTTATATGATGTTCTAAAGGAAACAAAACACTCATCACAATAGTTCTTATTTGTTTATTTGCCTAGTTTATTTGGTTATTTATCCGCCATGATTGTATATTGAATCCTATGATAAGGATCCGATTGACTAGCTGCTAATGAGAAAAACCAATGAATTTCTGCAGGACTGCATTGCATTAACAAGGCATAGAGTGCAAGAGCTTAAGAAGATTCTAGATGAAGCCATGTCTGAAATGGAGGTTGACTAAATTTGATGTCTATCTACACTACAGTCAGAGGGTATTAAATTTGAGAATCGTCATATATATGATATTAAGTACTACTAATAGCTCGTGGACAGGGTGTTTTTACAAATGATAAAACCCTTTTCTGATTGAAGTGTAGGTAATTCTTGGACAGATGGGGAGAATATGAATTGGCCTGCACCTTTCTCTCGTCCCTTTCAACATATACATGAAAGGCTCAATCTCTATAGTGTTCATCCACTTCCCAAGATTTGTGGGGGAAGCAGTCCAAAATTATGTCTTTTGCGGGTCTTTGGCCACCACGCTAGGCATATTTGGCCAGGAGATGTACTTTTTAAGGCCTTCTATTTAGTTAACATAATTTTCTGCAAATTTTTAGTCATTCTGCGCCTGGAGTGATTTGATTGTCCTGTTATCTGTAACTGTAGCAGAAAACTGCATATCCTCAAAATGAGAAACGTGGCCCATATTTTTGAATGTGATTACAGATTTCCAGAGAACAAGATGGTCTGAATGTAATAACATATTAAAATTTCGTACCCTTGATGCACAGCCGGAAGGGCGCAAAAGAAAAACTGCTGCCTGAATATGTCTTTCTAATCATATCAGATTCTCTTAGCCTCATAAAGAAAAGGCAAAAAAAAAAAAAAAACAGTTGGAAGAGCATTAATCTATAGAAGTTGAACAACTGAAGGCATACCATAACCTAGAAAGCTTTACAGAATATCAAGAACACAAAGAAATACAGGAAGGCTCAAGAGCATGAAGGCTACTTAATCCAAATCAACAACCATCTCAAGGCATCAAAGAGAAGTGCAAGGCCACATTCCCTGTCTCTCTACTTATAAAAGAAGTGGAAAAATCTCTCTCTCTCTCTCTCTGTCTCTCTCTCCCCCCCCAAGGCGGAGAACCATGAAAATCTCTCTCTCTCTCCAAGGGGAAGAAGCATGGAAACTAATCATGATGCTGATGCAAGATCCAGTATAGAAAGAGGAATGCCCATCTTTCAACCACAAAATAGGTAACCCTATCTAATACTGGATGCTGCAACAGCATCCAGATTAACTCCCATTCATTTACTCTAATCTCTTTTCTTTTTTTCTTTTTTTTTATTTTGAATTCTCATCTCAAATCTACTCTGCCTATTTTATAATTTACATTTGTTCTATGTTCTCTTTACTTCAATATAATGGCTTAAGAGTCCCCCCCCCCCCCAAAAAAAAGAAAAAGTTTAAGACTCCAACTATAACTCAAAATCTCAAATACAAAGTTTTAAGAGTTCAACTATAACTCAAATTCTCAGCTTTCTTGGGGGCACGAAACTTAAAAGTATATATATATATGTTATGTGGCTTTAGTTTGAGGTGGAGGCCTACTGTAATTCAAAATTTCTGCTTTGTTGGGGAACTCCTCACTTGGCTTTTATTAGAATAAGAAGTCTACTAAAGGACCAATGCCAGAGTCTCAAAAGATACTGAATTAGGACAAAGGGCATTTTGGCTTCCTTAATTAAATAGAATTCCAAACCAATTTTCATAGTCTACGTTTTATTGGGGAAAAAATAAAAAAGATATTGTGTTAATTAGTTATTGGAAGTATATAATAGAAAGGATATTTGTATTGAGTTTGAAATTCATCATCCTATGCACTTGCAAATGGGGTGAGATATTGAAATCCCCATTCAGGACATCCCCCATATGCATATGTAATTAATTTGAGCAAGAACCGGGGTACCCCCAGATTTATTTGTACTAGGCTTGTCTTCACATTTGTGTAGGCTCAGGGTGGGAGGCTTTTAGGCCCTGTGGGAGATCACCCAAGACCTCCCTAAATATTTAGGTCACATTTGGTTAATCCCTAATAATCATAAGTGCTACATTTGAAACACTATTTTATCTTATTTTGTTTTTTTTTTGTTTATAGAAAACTAAACTTAGATCTGAGAATATATGTAAATTTATTACTATAATCGTACTTCAATTTCAAAGGTTTTCGTGAATTTATTACTGTAATCATTTATAAAATTTTGTAAATTCAGAAAATATTATTACCATAATCACGATTTTTGTTATAAATTTTAAAGATTTGTGAATATCAATATTCATTCAAAAATTAATAAAATCATGAATTTATTTTCCCTCTTATATAAATTTATTTTCCTCTATTTATGTCAGAGTTGGGTTTGGAGCTGAAGACTGAGCGTGCTAATGATGAGTCCTGTGCCGAGTTGGCCTTAGGTCTTGAAAGAACTTCGGAAATCATTGATACTTTGTTAACTAATTAATTAGGCCAACTATCCAATTATCACAAAAAAAGAGAGAATATGATTGAATAAATGAAAGTGCGTATTCAATGTTAAAACTTTTACATTGTGAGATTTGGAAAAAAAAATATCTAAACAGTTTTTCTTTTATTTTGTTTATAAGAAGGCTGATTTGAACCATAAATCTCCATAACACAACAAAGAATCTCTACCGTTACACCAGACACGCTCTTCAATATAATTGAATAAATATAAAAAATAATATATATATATATATACTCACCATAGCACAACCTAGAAAGTTTTACAGAATTTTAAGAAATCAAAGAAATACCAGAAGGTTCAAGAACATCAAGCCCGCTTATCCAAATCAACAACCAAAATAAGGTGGGGGTGGTAATGCTCGATTTCAAGGCCTTCAAGAGAAGCACAAGGCCAACTTACCAAGGGGAAGAACCATGAAAACTAATCATGGTGATGATGCTCGATCCAGTATGGAAAGAAGAATACCCATCTTTCAACCACAAAATCGATAACCCTATTCAGAACTGGATGGAGCAACATCACCTAGATTAACTCTCATTCATTTACTCTTTATTTTATTTTATTTTGAATTCTCATCTCAATTCTACTCATACATTGCCTATTTTATAATTTACATTTATTTTATGTTATCTTTATTTCAATATAAAGGCTTAAAAGTCCAACTATAACTCAAATTCTGTTTAAGAGTCTTACTATAACTCAAAATCTCAAATATAAAGGTTTAAGAATTCAACTATAACTAAAACTCAAAATTTCAACTCATGTCATGGTCTTGTATTAAAAATATTATCTCCTAGTTTTCTTAATTAAATGATTTATTTATTTATTTATTAAAATTGTTGCCAAGCATAACAAATGTGACAAATTTTGTTTTTCTTTTTTTTTAAAAAAAATATAATATATATATTTTGAGTTATAAGTATTATTTAAATTTAACTCATTATAACAATATTAGCTAATTATATCTAATTTTTCATGTAAACCACCGACATTCAATAATTATGTTGGATCCGAATAAATTTGATTTAAATCGGATTGAACCTTAAGGGGCAAAATTTTTTCAACACATTTTCTCCATATACAATATACGAATCTAAAATTTTACTTCTCTCTACTACTAAATCATGTGACATCTAATTTAAATACATAAAAGTATTTAAGAAAATTGTCTTGAGGTAATACTAAATCATATGACATCTAATTTACCATACCCATACATGGTGTAATTTTCCAAGTAGAATTATGTGTTAGAATTAGAAGAGAGTCGATTCTTGTTTCAAGGATATAGTTAAAAAAGAGAGAAAAAACCACACATTATTAAAATTTGAATATGCTCTCTTAAAAAAGTTATTAAATGCACTAACCTTATCCATCTTTTGCAATCGGTATTAGAGTTCTAATATCACATTCACCCTACAGATAACAATTACAATACAAGCAAAATAATTGTACAATTTTAAACAAACTGATGATACTGGGCTTAACGGTCCACGATTACAACACAAATTATAAACACCCTAGTGTCCTATAATCACTAGGCCCCTAGATAGACCACCAAATGATCTCTCAGTATACTTTGCTCACTCGACCTCCTGGTCATTTGACTTATCGGTTTTTTGGCCTCTCGATCACTTGATCCCTCTGTCTAGCCCTCTCAGTTAGATCTCTTGGTTACTACAATAGTATTCTCCCGCTCCTAAGGAAACAGTCCGATGATCACAATCTCTTTCCCCAACCTGATAATCTTGGATTCGAATTTTGATATAACAAAATAAAATAAAAAATAAAACAGTACTATTCTCCCATTACGCAATGTCTCCCTTAAAATGAATCAAAGTCATGAGCACCCGATAAGAAAGGAAATCTAGAGATGGAGTTGAGGAAATTATGCATACGTAAATTAGATTTGAGCAAGAACTGGGTACCCCAATTTATTGATATTAGGCTTATCTCCACATTTGAGTAGGCTCATGGAGGGAGGCTTTTAAGGCTGTGGGCATAATCCAGTTAGACACAAAGGATCGGGATTTCCTTAATACATATGCAACATTCCATGCAAAATAAATAAATAGAAATCACCGAATGGAGTTTAATTATTTCCAAAAAATAGTTTAATTCAAAAGCACTATTTTATTTAATTTTATTAACAAAATGAAAACTTCTTTGTTAATAGATATGAAAATGTGTTGGTAGGATTGTCTGCATGAGATCTCATGTAATCATGTATCAAGAAGGTAGGAAATTCCCATTTCTCATACCAGGTTGAAAATTTAAATTCACTTTACAGGATTGAAGACTTTCCTTGCGAAGAAAATATTAGATGCCCATATGAGAAATTAAGATAGAAGTTTCAAGAATCAATGTGATCTTGAAGGATTTGGGACATGTAATTTAAGGTATAATTCATGTTTTGTAGAATTTGGACATAATTAATAATATTAAGGTCTAAAAACAAGAAACATCCTAAATGATACTTTTTTTTTATCAAACTGTCATGGGCATAGCAATAGAATGTTGCAGAGCCATGGGAATGAGGAAATGAGACTTGGGAGAGGTTATCTTTTAATGAATCTCACAGATGTAATTAAATGAGATCAAATAGAGAAGAGAAGATGGAAGTGGAGATACTCTACCGCTTGAACTATAGCTGAAGAACAGGTACACAGTTGTTAATTGCAGTGTACCTTTCCTTTTGAGATCTTTCATTTTTTTCGCCCATTTATATTTTCTCTCAGCCAACACAGTTGTCAAGGGCCTTGTGTGATTTAATATATGGGCTTTAGTTTGCAAAGTTTTGACTCTAATTCAAAAACACTTGCTAATTACGCATGCTTTAGGATTTTCTCATTCTAGGGTCCACTCATGCTTGCTACCTTCTTTGAATAGAATGTTAAACCAATTATCATAGTCAAAGTTTATAAAAAAAAAAAATATTATAAAATAACACTAAATTACAAAAAATGTGAAAAACTAGACTATCCCGAATTGAATATAAAAAAATTTATTAATTATTAGGAAGTATGTATTAATATAATAGAACATATTTTTTCATGAAAAAAATTTTGTTGCATTAGATTTGATATTGATGAATAGTTGCAATAAAAAATAATATGTATTAGTGAAGTTTGTATTGCTTATCTATATTTCACATTTGTTGTGCAATCCCTCATCATTCAGTTTATAAATGTGTGTATATTTGAGAATAAGAAGTCTACTATAGGACCAATGCTAGAGTACATCAATATATAAAGATATTGAATTAGGACAAGGCCATTTTGGCTTCTTTAATCAATTTTCAAAATTAAAAAATTAAAAAATAATATTAATATTACCAAAAGAAAGTCAAATAGACAATACTATATTTAATATATTGTGTCAATTAGTTATTAAAAGTATATAATAAAAAAGAATATAGTGTTTTTTATTGATAAAATTGTATTTGCATGGAATTTGAAATTCATTATCCTAAGGTACTTGCAAATGGGGTGAGATATTGAAATCCTCATTCAGGACATCCCCAATATATGTAATTAGCTTTCAGCAAGAACTGGAGCACATTCCAGTTCTTATCTCCACATTTGAGAAGGCTCAGGTAGATTCACTAAATCATCGGAAGATTCACTAAATGGATACAAAGTTAACTTTTTGCATGGAGTTTTGGATAAAGAACTATATCTTGATCAAATGGTTCTAAAAATTATTCTTGTTGTTTGCCTGTATTTGGATGATTTGATCTTCATAAGGCATAGTCCAAACATGTTTGAGGAAGTTAAGAAAGATATGGCAAGAGAATTTGAGATGAAGTTAATGGTTTGATATCTTTTTATTTCCTTGGCATTGAAGAAAGGAAAAAGATGATAGATTTTTAGTCTAAATTGCATAAAAACAATAGTGTTTTGAAATCCAGACCGGAATATGAATTGATTGTGCCAAAAGATCAATGGGTTACTGGGTCAAATCGGTCGGAGTGGATGAAAAAACCGGATGACGTTATTATGACTTCATAAATAAATTTAAATTATAATATATTAATTATTTAGAAATCTGTATATCTAATTATATATATTTATCATGTTATGTTTAAAATATAAAATTTTAATAAGACAATTCATCTATCTAAATATCATACATTATTTAATACAAAATATAATTTAAATATATTAAAATGTAATTCAAATAATAGGTTGAATAGATCAAAATTTAATTTGATGGATACAATCAAAAAACAAAAAAAGTGAGATTTAAAGGGCGGGGGGGAAAAGAATCACCAGGGTGCACTGTGGTCTGGTGGTCAGCGCAAGTCACTCGTGCTCCTGGGTTCGAGTCTGACTACCAGCATTTTTGCACAAAAAACAGGAAAAAGTAGAAAACTCGGGTTGGCCGGTTCAAGCCAGTTCCCGGTTCAACCCTAGTCTTGACCGTTTTGACTGATTCTTTCACAATTCGGTTTTCTTAAGGAGCCCGAACCGACTGCTAGCCTGGTTCCCAATCAGACCGATCGGATCGGTCTGAGTTTCAAAACACTGAAAAACAGAAACAGAAAAAAAGAAATGAATACGAAATGATATGAGAAAATGACACTTTGTAAGAATGTGACGAAATATCTAAGAATATAAAGATTTTTATAAAAATATTAATTATATTATGGAAATAATAAAATAGCCATATTTTATAATAAAAATACAAAATAATCAAATATATAATTATTAATCATAAAAAATAATATAAAAATAAAAACTATAAATAAATAAATAATTTATTAAATATGAGAAATGTGTAAATATAAAAAATATAAAAATTTTGGTTTAAATATTAATTAATTTAACATATTGAAATGTTTTAAAAATAAAAAATATTTTGAAAATTGATAAAATGTTAATATTTAGAAATTTTCATATATTATAGCAAAGAATGGTATGTCAAAAAAAAAAAAAGTCTCAAGAAATTTAAAAGAGACAAGTGCGAGCTGAAGATATTTAATTTGTACACTTCTCATATGAAAGTAGCAAAAAGAAAATTTTGGTATATCAAAGTGCACTTGATTTTGAATTTTATATGCAACTTTTCAAAACTTCAAACATTTAAGTTTTACCATAGTGATTGAGTTGAAGACATTGATGATACTTCACGTGTTTGTCATACCATCTTGCATGCAGGTTTGTTAGAAGAATTTCACCAATCCCAAGAACATCCAACAAAGATTTTTATTAATAACAAGTCTGCTCTTGCATTGGCCAAGAACCTAGTCTTTCATGAAAGGTGTAAGCACATTGGTACTAAATACCATTGCATTGCATTGCATTACAGAGTCCATCTCAAATGAGGAGGTTGATACTAAGTACTAAATACCATTGCATTGCATTGCATTGCATGTTTCTTGGCACGATGAAATCCAGTTTAAAGGGGTTTTACAAACTGAACTTAATGTCCAGAAGCTAAACTTGATATTTTTAATGACATCATGAACGATGCAAGTGATAACGTTGCTGATGGTGCAACAGATGACATTACATGCTTCATATTTTTGCTTGGATTAACGAGGCACAGCACACTTGTATGGTGAATGAAGACATGAAATACTTAGCTGAATTGGATTCCACACATTTGGATGGTGTAGTTTGTTTCAGGGCACCCCAAAACAAAGGGACAATTTCATCCTCATTTGTCAACCATCTCTAATGAATAGTGCCAAAACCGGTGCTTTCTTCTATTGGAGAAAGGTTTTTTTTTTTTTGTTTTATTAATTGAAACAAAGTTATTGACATTGATAGGGAGCAATAATCCATTGAGTGTGAATTTTGAATTTTAGCTTTTTTTAAAAAAAATACTGGATCGATTAATATTTGGAATCATATTTCAATTAATTTGATCCGAACTGCTATCGAATCCTTTTTAGAGAAAAGCTCTCCCAACGTAATTCTATTCATTTTCAAAATTTAAAACCAAGTCTTGATTAAAAAATTTAATGCCCTACCTACTAACCCAACTATCTGTCAGTAATTTTGGGGTTTTCTATGTGTAGATTCAACTCACCATCCACAACACCCTCAACAACCTCTCCTAAAAAAATAAAAAGAAAGAAAAAAATTGCACAAAGGGTGAGTTCATTACTCCTCTTACCATGGGCTTTTACCCGGCCAACACTTCGAATGTGGGTCCTCCCCACCAGGAAGTTCCCCCTCCCCCTTTTTCCCGACGGTTAATATTGAGTTTGTGGATATCAGCCAAGACCTCTACAAACATTTTTCAGCCCTATCATTCACATACCTTCGACTCATTATATATATATATATATATATATATATATATATATATATATATTTTCATATTATGTCAATAATAGTACTTATAACCACTTTTTTTTTATTCTCACCCAATTTTCAGAGTTTTACTCCGACTAATCCGAATCGACATACTGTCGGACTCATTTAAGGAATGAGATCTCTTAAAATTGTTTTTTTCTATTTCCATAAAGAGTCAAACCCGAACACATAGTTAAGTGATGAAACACCCTCCGTATCACACCAACACCATTTATAATCACTTAATTCCTGCGTATACATTAAAACTTTCTTAATCATGCTACGTGACGTACCACCCGATATTACATTGATTTTTGACAAGAGTATAATGATGGCTATTTTGTAAATATATTAATCATATCATTGATATGCAATTTCCCATATTTTTGTCTTGATTTTCATTATTTGCACACTTCTTTTATTATGAACAACCTTTGATCTTTACACATATATTTATAATACTTGCAGCAATTATATATTTTAAACCATAATATTTTCTTCTTGGTTTTGAGATTTCACTTGCCTAGTTTTTAAGTTATTTGTGTTATTTTTTTTTATATATAGCAAGATTCAAACTTTGAGACCTTTACATAGAGGAGAGGGAACGGTGTCTTATTTGTGTTATCTAACTTATATTTATTTTAGTTTGAATCATGTCAAATTTTGTCAAAATTGAATTTTTGGCTCTTGACATTTTGGGAAAAATTCTATTTGTCTTGGGTACTATATGTCGAAATTCACCTAGATGTCAATGGTATTGGAGATAAAAACAAAGAATGGAAGAAGGGATATGATCAAGATAAGCCCAAAGCAATGATATTTCTCCATCATCACCATCATGGAGGTTTGAAAGCTGAATAAGAAAAAGATCTACGTGTTCTTTGGAATAATTTAAAAGTTATGGACAAAAGATCTACGATGAAAACATATTGGAGAAAATATTTCACCACTTTTCATGCTTTAAATGTGCTAATGTAGTAGTAATATCATGAAAAGGATTTTAAGAAATCCTCTGAATTGTTTTGGTGTCTTTTTGTGACAAAGCAAAATAAAGTTTTTGCTAAAAAGTCGTAAATCCTGTCTAACTAGTTCTGTTCCATTCCTTGCAGTAAAAAGTTATGGACATGGCAGCAATTATGGCCACTGCCTTAACATGGTCAAGGTGGTTATGACTTTTATGGTAATAATTTCAAGAATATATCTTGTCACTTGAAGTGTGAGAAACAAGAAAATGACAATGATAATCGGAGTAGGAAAAATATGGATAATGTATGGTATTGTTGTGATATGAAAGATCATTAGTAATATATTTGTAACAGGCCGAGGCCGATTCAGATTAGTCGACGCAAAATTTCAAATATTAAGTGGTCAGAGACAAAAAAATATATATATTAGTAACATACTTGTCATACGCCAAAGTATTTTGTTGAATTTTATCAAGTATCAAGGAAAGCAGAAGAGAAGAAAATGGGGGGGAAAAAATTGTGTTTCTAAATATGCTAATTTTGACCATGGTCATGATAAATTTATCGATTTGGATGTTGCTAATTTTGTTAATATCCCCTAAAGAAATGTTGATAACTTAGTGATGGAAATGTTTAAATGTGTCTGTGAATTATATTTATATTTTAAGTTTGACATAATTCTGCTTAAATAAAAAACTTAGGTAATAAATTAGCTTCTTATTTGTGTGATACATTCTCAATTAAATCTTTTGTTTTTTCTGATTTAGCAATCTTTCTTATAATGTATTTTATCATATAATAAGTAAAATCCTATAAATGAATTTTCAATTGGTAATAAAGACAGGAAATATTTTTGTTATTGGATCATGCAAGAAACTAATGTAAATATGGTATCTGTTTGTATAAAATTAATTGAAGGTTTCAAAAGGGTTAACATATTGTTACCTAGAGAAACAGAGTTTTTTTATTAACAATGCGTTATACTCGCAAATTCTCAAAAAAAAAAAAAACTATTAAATCTTAAATATATCTATAGAAATAAATATCATATTGAGACAATATAGGAAGAAAACTATATTAGAAATAGTATATGCTTATTCCTCCTATTTCTACTGCATGCATATAAGTGCATGTATTGCAAACCATAAGTTTACTAATAATGAAAATTTTATTATTTGACCTCACCAGTTGATCATGACTCAAATGAAAATTATTTCAAATTGATATTGACATTCAGAGAAACATTAGAAATTTTTTTAATCCAATGAATGCTATTTGCTCCCATGACAAGTTAATTATTAGGTCATCACCAACTAAAATTAGGAGTGAGTCCATTGCATTGCTGGAACACATCAACATGATATATATAGATCAATACATTCTTCATTCGGACCATTCAAATATTTTATGATTTTGCTTGACGCATCAATAATATAGTCACATGTATATTTACTTTTAACCTCGTGTTTGCAAGATTATTTGTTTTATTAATTAGGTTACGAGCACATTTACCAAGACAATTCGTGGTGATAATACTGATAATTTTTCTTCCGAGTTTTCAATAACTTTCGTAGGGATAATCATTGAATATCCTATAGTACATATTCATACATAAAATGGTCTTTTTAGAATCATTTATAAAGTGTTTTAAATTAATTTCAAAGCATTGTTTATGAAATTAAACCTCTTAATTTCTACTTGTGGACATGATATTTCATATGCTACAACACTAATTTGCATCAGGCTAACAAATCATCACAAGTTTTCCTATTTATGGTTGGTTTTCACTCAAAAATTAAACATGTTCTAAGTTTTTGGATGTATGGTATATGATCCGATTGCTTCACAATATACATTAGATATGAATCACGATCTGTGATAACCCATTATTTGAGCGTTGCACACCTTAGCAAAAGAGAGAAAAATACAAATGGAAGAAATTGCTTAACAGTATATGTTAAGTATGGTATTCAATCCAATTACTTCACAATATATGTTTGTGATGAATCACCATCTTTGAAGACCCACTATTCGAGTATCACATCCCTTAACAAAAGGGGAAAAATTACAAACAGAAGCAAGACATAAATGATCATAAAACAAATCACAACCGAGATAATGGTCTATGTATCGTCATTCACATATGTGACAAGGAAAGAAAAGTAAGAATTTTAGACTGTCAACTAAATTTTTTAGAAAATCAGACAGAATCTTCCATGTAAATGAGCAAAATCCAGCCAAATAGAGTAATACAAAAACAATCTAAAGCCTGTAACAGTTCAAGTAAGACTTAAACCATCACAAAACAACGACACCCAAGATAATGGTTTATGGATCGTCATCCACATGTGTGATAACACGGAAGGAAAGAAAGGTAAAAATTTTAACTATCAACTTAACAAAATTTTTTGGAAAATCGGCAGAAGTCACCTCTGTAAATGGGTTAAATCTGCCCACATAGGTAGATAGAAAAACAATCTAAAACCTGTAACATTTTAATCAAACATTACCACCATACATTAGGGACTACATTCCCTTTTCTTGACAGTAATATTAGGGTTAAACATTAACATAAGCTAATATACAGTCAAATGAATCAAAAATATATAATTTCTCAAACTTAAATCATCACATCAAACTAACCCTACTGGCCAAAGCAATGCATAATTTCTAAATGTCAATCAATACGTATATTCTGCATGAGTTACAATTATCAATATTACACTTTTATACTAGCATGAAAATAATGAATCAACAATAATTATATCAAACAGTCGCATTCAATAAGAGTACAACAATGGTTAAATAATGAAAAAGGAATGAGATCTAATATCCCATTGCCGATGAATCTCTATCTGGCCCTCCTGACTTTATCACTCCCTGAAATCATAAGATTCTAGGTCATTTAAACCACCAACTAACTAGTAATTCCAAAGGGAATGGTAAAGTGGCACTACAAGAAAATAGGGTTTTAGTGACAACCGAAAGTTGTCACTAAAGCACTAAAAGTCGTCATTAAAAACTTTTAGTGACAACTTTTCATTTGCCACTGTCTCATCACTAAATCATTGTCATAAAAGGGTCCAATAGTGACAAGTTTTAAATTGTCACTGAAGATACCATATGATGACAATTATCTATAGTCAATGAAGTAGTGATGACATGATATTATCACTAAAGTTATCATTAGAGATACTATATAGTGATGACATTTTGTCGTCATTGACTTAGTGACAACGCAATGTTGTCACTGAACATGATAATTTAAGAAGCATTTGTAACAACTTGTTGTGGATACAGTGACGACATTACTAGCCGTTATTAAATATACCATCTAGTGACAACTTTTTTATTGTCACAGAGTCGGCAGCCATATGATTTTGTCACTGAATAAAGTAAATCCTAGACCATTTGTGACGACTTTTTGTTTGTGACAATGATGACAATTTTTAAAATCGTCATTAAAAGTACTATGTAGAGATAATTTTTTTATCGCCACTAATTAAGTTATAATTTTTTATATTATTTTAATCCCATTATTATTATATTTATACAAACTAAAAATTACAATATGTATTCATCGATAGAAATATCTAAAATTATCCTCACGTATACAAAATGAAAACTCATCAATATTAATATATATACATATATTTAAAAATACCAAATATCTAAATTTATATCTATATAAAATCCTAAAATACTAAATATCACCATCAACATCAGTCAAATACAAGAAATCCCATGTAGAAAAAAATGCCTACTCAAGATAGAAATTTACGGTCATGATTAATCATTTTGGCCAAACATGCAACAAATTTCTATCATCTACCTACCCCAGTCACTACAAAATCATCCAAACAAAAATGGTTTGGGTGCTTATGGTAATGTGGTTCCTGTATGAATGTAATGAAGGAATTAACTGTCATCTATGTTGTGTACAAAATAACAACAATAGCAGCAATAGTTCTCCCATGACTCCATGTCAAACCTTTGTCACATTACTGCTGTCCTAAATCCATGAGAGCAATCCTCCCTTCCACTCACCTGACCATTCTGTCCTATCCCCCTCACATGTGATCCTACCTTTGCACCCTCCATAAGCTTTACATGCTGCCAAAATATCACGAGCTCTCTCACGGAAATGACCAGAAACAAAATCTTCGTAATATTGCAATGGAACAAAATCTGAAAAATAAAAATTAAAAATTAAATTTATTTTGATAAATTATTTTTATTGTATTTATAAAAAAAAAAAAAAAAAAAAAAAAAAAAAAGAAGAGAGAGAGTGTGAAAATTGAGCAACAAGAAGAGATCTTAGACATTTTAGCACTTTTCACTAGCTACTCAGATACTTAACAATCCAAACAAGCCACCTAATATTTGGATAAAATTCAGAATTAGAAGGGGGAGAAAAAAAAAAATAATAATAAAAAAAAAAAAAAAAAAAAAATCCCGAACAAGCTAATAAGCCATGTGTGCAGACGCATTAAAATCTTCTCAATTTGCAATAATATTCATGAAAAATTTATGAAGCCTTCGTTAATGGAGTTTTCAAGTTGCTGAATGTATAATTTTGGGGTAGCACGTGTAAAGCATGATACTCACCCTCCATACATAGAAGCTTTGGGCAAAGATTTATTGTGTGATGATGTGATTGTAAGCATTGGATCCATTTAGGACCATCGCACATGCATACAGGGCAAGAACTTCAAGATGATGACTCATATGTCTACCAATTCAAGAAATAAATCTAATAACTTAAAATGAGTGATGCTGATTTGCCAAACCATTTTGAAAAAGTAAATTTTTGAATCAAGGAAGGCAATTGACAAATTTCACTCTATGTTTATATGTTAACTGCTTCATACAATTGACAAATATGAGATCATCCGGTTCAACAATTTCAAAATGGCTAAGAAGTCTCAGCAGAGTGCATGTTTCTTTTGCTACATCTGATGCAAATCATTTAAAGTGGAAATGTGTAAGGGCAATTCCAAAAACAATGGGACTGCAGAAAAGTGTTGGTCTAATAAGTCAAGCACAATCTATGACTCAAAGCCTGTTTCTCATTTTTCAGATGGTCAATCACTCTTTGACTAATAATAACATAGCCCTATGAAACCATTCAAAGAACTCTTCAAGAGTTGAATGTTTCAATAATACACAAGAGGGGAGGGAATGCTTGTAGTGTTATGACAGAAAATTATTGTTAAAACTAGCCAAGATTTTTTCAAATCCATAAACATATCCTCATATTAGGCTCCCTTCGGACCAAACAACAGATAGGGACCAGATATGTGGAATTCAATATTACCAGACTCATAAATGGGTTTCAAAGCTATAAATCAATAAAATTAAAGTCTAAGAAAAACAACAAAATATTAATAGTGCTCATAGATCTAATCAATTATATGACAAATCCCCACATAAACCCTACCAGTATTCTGACGACAAATGGATATGAATATTGCAAAAAAATAGGCAACCAAATTAAAGATCTAATCAAGTCTATGATAAAACCCCAGCTAAACTATACTCGAATATTGACAAGAAATGGATTCAAATGTTGCTAAATAAACCTTAAACGTAAAAACATAGGAAGCCCAGATTTCTATTCATCAGTACAGTTCATTCATTACAACACAAGATGATTGAACAAAATACAATAAGTTAAGAAGAAGCACAAATTCATGAAAGAAATAAAGACAGAATTAAAGAAACAATCAGCAATCTATTTTCAAAGCCATTGCATTAAATTCATTCTAAGAGTACATCTAAATCGATTAAAAAGAGAAGAGTGCGCAAATTATCAGACCATAATATTTTTCTAAATGGACTTTGTATGGCACCATTCAGGTCTTAAAAATACAATAAGTTAAGAAGTATATTCTATAGAATGGAAAAGCAAGAAAGCACCTCACTAAAAACTTCTTCAACCTCCATTGAGGATCTCGCATAGTTAACCAAGACCTGGAAAAGCATACAAAATCAATCCAAATTCACTAAGTGTGGAAATGAAAGGTAAATGAGATTCAAACATAATTCCAAGATATCAGTATGAAGCAAAACAAGGGTAGTACAAAGAGGTTCATTTTCAAAATACCAAAAAATTTAAGTCTCTAATTGGCTAAGTCGTTATGAAGAACTACAATATCCCGATTGAACAATGTATATTCTATCAATGCTAATAACAAGAGCAGCATATTTTGTTTCACCTATCCTAAAATATCTTAATGGAACAATCGTTACATAAAGTGTCCAAAAGTTATAATAATTCCCACACCATCATGTAATATTATCTTGTATTTTTTTTTTAATATAAATAGAATTCCATTCAAACTAAAAATAATCAAGATAGAAATGTTAAAAACTGAAATGAATCCAAACTCACATTTTTACGCACCACGTTGAGCCGCTAATTGTCTAATATCTATTAAGATACCATAGAAGTCTATACCACGTTGAACCTATTGCAAAACATTACATATAAAACAAGTTAACAAATTTTATGAGTTTCAACAATCAAACATACTGTACACTTAGTTAACACCCTACTTACACGTTGTTGGAACCATTATGGGATCTCGTTATCATGTCATTGCACTATGTTTGCACTGCTTTCGGCCTCAAGTTTTAACTTGTGCTCACGAAATTGGAATAATTCATAAATTAGCTCAAATTCCAGTATTAAACAAATAGTATAAAGACATTATGTACAATAATATTGAATAACTTTAAGGCAAAGGAACTCACTTGATGTAGTTTTCAATCTTTTCACAACTATTGAGCACAAATATATGAACTTTGGCTAATTCCAAGACACCTAACTCAGTGTACTTTGGTCCACCAAATGGTTGACTTTTTGAAGAAAACACTGACAAATCTCTTCTGGCCTTTTCCATTTCGTCATTGCACTCTTCGTGACTAACTTTTGACTCAAGATCATGTAAATACATAGAATAGAAGCTCAAGCACTCACTATCAATATACCCCTCAGCAATGCAACCTTCCGACCGAGCTTTATTATGCACATAACCCTTTAATGTACCCATTTTCCTACAAGCAAGTGAGATCGCATCAAACGCATTGACAAGGGGCTGCAAATAAACAAGGGGACAAGAAAGACAGGCCAAATGTTGTATGCATTACTCAAGTTCCCAAAAGGATTGAATCCATCAGTCGCAAGTCCTAAATGGACATTGCAAGGATCTTGTGCAAAATCATCATAAGTTTTATCAAAATGCATCCACGCCTCACAATCAGCTAGATGCCTAATGCTATTAGAATCAACAACATGCTTCTCCTTATGCCACCATATGTCAGAAGCTACTTTTTTGTTTACATACAATCTTCGCAATCTAGGCGCTAAAGGGAAGTAGCGTAATACCTTACGAGGCACTTTAGAACTATTAGATTTATAACGAGGCTCATTGCATTTCTCATTTGGGCACTTGCTCAAGTTCTCATATTCTTTTCTGTAAAGAACACAATCATTAACACATACATGAATTTTTTTCATATTTAAAGCCCAAATCATGGATAATCTTTTAGCCTCATAGAAAGATCTAGGGATCAAAACTTCTGGTGGAAGTGCATCCCTAAATACTCCTAGTAGCACATCAAAGGTTTTTGTGGTCCAATCACTTATGGTCTTCAAATGCAACAAAGTCACAATAAAAGATAGTTTTAAAAATCTATCACAACCTGGGTAAAGATCAAGAATATAGTTTTAGTTGATGAAACTAGAAAGAGTATCAGTACTAGATTAGAGTTATGGAAGGACACGTTAGAATCTAAAGGATTTAAATTGAGTAGATCTAAAACTAAGTATATGAGATGTAAGTTTAGTGACAACCATCAGAATAATGAAGAAACGATTATGTTACAAGGAAGAGAAGTCCCAAAGAGCGAACGATTTAAATATTTTGGTTCCATCATCCAGAATGACGACAATATAGATGGAGATGTAACTAATAGAATTCAAGCGGGTTGTATGAAATGGAGAAAGACATCCGGAGTTTTCTGTAATTGCACGATACCATTACATTTAAAAGAAAAATTCTATAGAACCGCAGTAAGACCTGCTCTATTATATAGCACCGAGTGTTGAGCCATTAAATAGCAACAAGAGCAAAAAATAGTTGTAGCTGAAATGAGAATTTTTAAGTGGATGTGTGGCAAAACTAAAAATGATAGAATCAAAAATGACGAGATACGTAATAAATTGGGAGTTAGCTCAATTGTAAATAAGATACGAGAGTACCGTTTGAGATGGTTTGGACATGTGCAACGAAAACCTAAGGACGCATCTGTTAGGAAGGTAGAGAACTTAAATATATGAGATTTAATAAAACATACAAATAAACCATTAAAAACTTGGATGCAATGCATTCGTAAAGATATGATAGTTATGAATTTAGTTGAGAAAATGGTTTTAGATTGGAACGAGCGGCATAAGAAAATCCGCACAAACTAAATCTTTTTTTTTTTCGATTTCGATATTTGTCTCTCATATGGCCGACCCAAAATTTTGGGATAGAAGGCCTAGGTTTTTGTTTTTGTTGTAACCTGGGTTAAGATCCCTCTTTACATCATCTAACATTCTAAGAAAATTATCTAACATCTATAAAAATACGACATAATAAATTGTATCAAGATGGAAATCCATAAATTTTCTAAAATTCATAGTAGTAGGAGACAGAATCAGCTAATAATAATGAAATTTAGTTGAAAATTTGATTTTCATCCAATAGTTTGAATTTTATGAAATTGAGTAATTTTTTATTTTTGCAACATCTCTATGATATGCATGACATTTGAACTTCGCTAAGATATCTCTTATACCATTGCAACCCCCATTTGAGAAAATTGAGGTTTGCCTAGATTAAGATAAGGTCGATTTGTTGATATAAAAATTATAAATACAAAAAAAAAAAATTAAATCTCTTTTGTACAGAATAAAGATTTACTACAAATATTTACAATTTACAATAACTGAAAAACAGCCTATTAAGAATAAAGATAATAGTGTCCCAATTTACAATCAAATAGGATCAAGTTCCATAGAGGCCTAACATGGGTAATCCCAACCTAGTTTTTCGGATGGTTCAAGGGAATTATTCTAATCTCTGTAGCATCCTTCCTAGCAACATCAACTAGATTACCACTGGTACAATCAAGCACAAGAAAACCTTGCCTAGGGATGGAAATCCCCACCTAGTCAAAAACCACCCACAATTTCTGGCAAGCTGTTGAGCATAGTATTAACTAAGAAACTACTAAAGAAATGCACTAGGAGAAAACTTCCAAAATTTTACTTTTTTCAGTCAACTAAAAAAAATCTTCAAAGATGACCAAAACTCCTAGTGTAGAGAGCTTCATAGCACTTGACACCAACCAAACCATACTATTTTATCATAGCTCAAAAAGGGTATCAGATTTAACAAATGTTTTACAGAAAGACCTAGCTTAATTTATGGATTTCTATAGTAATTAAAAATAGGGTTGTTCATGCTGTAATCCACATGAGAGCTCAAATCCCAAAAGACCATATCGAGCGTAGAACATTTGACTTTTATATATATATACATATATACACACACACAGAGGTCGCAATCTCAAAAGTAATACCCTAGATTTAAGTTACTGTAGATCTGGAAGCTATCATAAACTACTCATTTACATACCCAACAATATGTGCTTTCTCTCTCTCTCTCTCTCTCTCTCGACAGCAACTTCCTCTAACCATAGCCATAAGGGAATCCCACAAGTTTGGCTCTACCAGAAACAACAAAATAAGCCATCATTCAAGGGTCTAATGTGAGCAGGGGGCAATCATCCAAGACTAAGTTTCTTAGATTTCATGATCCAGATGTAGATTTCATGATCCAGATGCGGAATGTTAAATAGGCACCCTCTAGATCACGCAGTTATACTAATCTATACACAATAGTACCAACTCTATCCAAAATCTCAAATGGACACACATACCTCAAACTCAGTTTCCTCTTCTTTTTTCCAAAACAAACCACTCCCCAATTGGTGATATCACATGAATCACTTTGATATCATTGGAGCACATATTCTGAGAGATGATAACATGAATATCTGTCTCGTCTTCTTCCACTTATCTATTTTTACCAAAAACTTATGGTTTTCCTATCCCCTATTCTTTACTTAATATCCTTCTTCAAACATTTATTATTGTTCAGGATACCACATTAAATAGCAAACCCTCCTCCTTTCTCTTGATGTTGCAGGAGACCCTCTCATTTTTTATATTTGCTCTGCAACATCTCACTCCAACGAGCCTTATCCCCCTTCTCAAGTCTCTATCCCAGCTTGGCGAGCAGGGTTATATTGTACTCCATCATCCTTCTCAACCCCAATCCTTTATCTTTCTTGGGATCACACACCCTATCCTAATCGGTCTACTGCACTTTCCTTCTCTCCTTAGAGCTGTCCCAAAGAAAATCTCTATTTAGTTTATCTAGTTTCTTACAAACTTCACTTGAGAGTTATGAGGATTGCTTAGTATACAATGGATAGCTACTGTTGTAACATACTAAATAAGGGTTTTCTTTCCTACCATGCTTAGCATCTTGGCTTTCCAACTGCAAATCTTATTTTGAACCCTTTCCACCACCTCTGAATAGAAGTTTTTCCCCATTCTCCCATGAATGATGGGTGCCTCAATATACTTTCCTATCTCATTTGTAAGATCGAATTTACTACAGGCTACCATAAAGTTTTTGAGGGACATTGGAGTTTTAGGAGAAATCCAAATTTTAGACTTGGTTAGAGTTACACTCAATCCACTTTCTTTAGAGAATTCTGTTGGTAGCTTGTGACATTGCTTCGGTTGAGATGCACAACTTCACCAAACAATAAGAGGTCATGAGTAAAGAAAATATGTGATATACTAGGCATTCTTCTTGCCACTTTAACACCCTTCCATCCTCCTTTCCTCACCTTTTCTTTTATCATATGCTCCAACCTTTCCACAACCAAGATAAAGAGATAAGAGGAGAGACAAAGTTTGCTTACTTTAATCCTCGCCCTGTTTTGAAAGGAGACAAAGTTCCACTATTCCAAACAATAGATATATCTCCATTAGTAATTGTAAACATAATCAATTTTATCAATTGCATAGGGAGGTTGATATTCATGAACACTTTAACCAAATAGCTCCAGCTTATATTATGATAAGCATTCTGGAGTTCTATTTTTAGAATCATGAGATTTCTCTTACTTACAGCCTTTTTCAGATGGAGTGAAAAGTTTCTTGTAGGACTACTATACTTTTAATTGCTCCCCTTCCTAGGAAAACACTACTTTGGTGGGCACCAATTACCTCCTTAAGCAAAGTTCTAAGCCTTTGTACAATGACTTAGCAGGAACTTTATATGTTGTATTTAGGAGGCAAATTGGTCTGAAGTCAATAATGCCTTCTAGCCTCTTGGTCTTAAAGATCATAATCATATAAGCTGTAGCAATCTCATTATAGAAGTAGTCGTCTCTCAAAGCCTTATTGACAAAGCAGCATAGGTCTTTCTTGACAGTCTTCCAATATTTTTGAAAAAGAAAATGAGTTGAATTCCATCTGATCTTGGAGTCTTTACTCTCTTCATAAAAAATCTTTTAATTTCCTTTTCTTTTGCAGGCTTGGTAAGTTTCTCCTAATCTCCTTTCTTGATTTTCTTAATATAATAATTAAATTTATAGTTTGGTTCCTTTATTGCTTTGCTGGCAAATAGCTCCCCAAGGTACTTGATGGTGCAGTTCTTCAGCTTATCTTTGTCTAAGCACCATTCTTCATCAAGCTTCAGCGTGGTTATTCCATTAGCATTCCTCCTCAGCTTGGTTGTTACATGGAAAAACTTAGTGTTTTTATCTCCCTCTACGAACCAATTAACTTGGATTTTTGGTACCATAGAGTCTATTCATGCTCTAGCACAATATAGTACTCTTCTAATAGTTGTTGTTATAAGTTTTGTAGTTTCACAAATAGAGTATAGTTCTTAGAATTTTGGATACCCCTCAACCTTACCTCTAGCACCCTTTTTCCGATAGAAAATATTGTCAAAGACCATTTTGTTCTAGACTTTGATTTCTTTAGTTGTTGTTTGGATCACTAGAAAAATGGTTCCCTTCACAAAAGTTCCAAGCTTCCTCAAACACTCTCTTGAAATATGGGTGTGGTGTCCAAACAACTTCATATCCAAAATGTTTATTATCAAAGTTGTGGTAGTTAGAAACCTGTCATTTATATCATAGGACAATGGTCCCATAAAGTCTAGCTAGGTTGATGATTCTTAGTTTCATAAAGTACAATTTGGCATCTAGGTTTCCTAGCACCCTATCTAATTTTTACTATAGCACAACTCTCCCTTGGATTTTCTAGTCCAAGTGTATTTAGAACCGCCTACCTCTATATCCAACAAATTGCATATTCTCTATTACTCCTCGAATCTCTAGCTTCTTTTCCGCACAGGAGCTTTAGTATTGTTTGTTTCATCCACTTCTATAATATCATTAAAATCACCCATTACAAACTAAGCCTCCTTCATACCTTCTACAATTTCAACCAAGTTGCTGTAGCATTCTTCTTTCGCACATATATGTGGCTGGATATAAATACACGTCATAAAACTACTTTCTTTTCTCGTCTTATATTTTTATGTAAATTAATTGATCAATGTGTTTAACCACCTTTAGCCTGACCTTCTTTGTGTTCCATGTGAGCCATAGTCTTCGTGAACCCTTCTGAAGGCATCATGAATTCACCATCGTACCCACAATTTTTCAGAAACCCTGTCAATCGGTTCTTCTTAGTATTTGTCTCCAAGAAACACATAATCTTCAGATTCTACTTCTTGAAAATCTCCCAACAAACCCTCTTGAAGTTATTACTTCCTATACCCCTATGATTCCAAGAAATGATTTTCGTATTTATAGCTAACATAGTAGATATATTGAAAATAAACGAAGGGGACTCCGGATTTTTAGAAGCCCATGTCCATCCCTTCCTTGACATTAGACTCTTCTTTAGTTGGTACAAATGTAGTTTCCTCACATTCTATTCTCTTGCCTTCGTACCTAGAAGTTAGAGCTTCCTCTTTTGTAACCTTTATATTTGAATTGCCTAAGCCATTCCTTTATTCCCCTAGGCCATCAATCTAGCCCTCACATGATGTTTGGCCCTCACCCAAGAGGAAGCCCTTCCTCGGGCTTATTGTCCGGCCTGCTTAGCATTTTATCAAGCCCATCTTCCTCCACTGATTTTTCTCTCACCACCAAACCTAACTTTTCTTTTGTCCCCTCTTTTTTGATAAAACACACTAAACATTTCAATCCTCTATTCCATCTCTTTCGTACCCAAAGCTATATTCCCTTCTCCTGATGTATCTTTGACTTTGCTCAATTCATTGAAATGGTTGTTTTGCACCCCACCTTTCCTCTGTCTTTTCCTTAAGAAGCTGTTTTTGGAAAAGTGGGGTGTAAAACAACCATTTCATCATGTCTTTCCCTTAAGATGTATCATTTACTTTGCCCAATTTGTTGAAATGGTTGTTCGTGAAGACTATCATCCATGACCCAAACCTTCGTCATATATCGATTCTTCTTATGCCATGGCCAGCTACTGGGTAAATAAGGATCTCTATTTGAAGCTTCGATCATGTCTTGTAAGTTATTTATCGATTTAAGACTCATCTCTTTGCAATTTTCTATCTAATGACCTACTTGCCCATAGTCGAAGCATACCACATGTAGCCCTCTATATTCGACCCTCTATACTCATTTTCTTATCTTCACCCTAGACAAGACGACTTTATCCAACTCTATTTCAACACAGATACGGGCATACTTTCCCCTCAATGAATTGGTTATACTAGTACTAATCTTGATTAGTCTCCCTATAGCTTTGCCAATTTTAAACAGGATTTCTTCATTAAAAAACTCAATCAAAAGTTAGGGCAGTCTTACCCATATTGCTATTGTTGACTTAATGCTTTCATTCTGTGGAACCAAGGTTTCCACTTTCCTTACCATGAGGTAATAATCATAATGAGCCAAGGTCCCTTAGTAAGCACATGGAAATAGTCCTGTTTGTTGAAAAACTTGGCTAGGAAGTAGCCTTCTCCTAGGTCTATAAGTTCTACGCTGCCCTCTAACTTCCACATAAATGAAACCTTTGGAAACATCAACTGATATCCAATGTCTTTCCCCAGTAACTTAATCATTAGGGTTTGTTTCTATGGTTTCTATAATTGCCTTAACTCTTCATTCAATTGCTTACCTCTGGGATTTTGCCTAAATTTTCTTCCATCTCCATATCCCACTCTTCCAACAACTCATCCTCCTTTTCATACCGCGTCTCTTGTATTCTTTATGTGTCAAAACCTGTATTAAGTTTATCCACTAAAATATCTTTAAAGGAGCCTCTTGTTTGCTTTTCTCCATTACGTGTGCTCTCACTATCTTGTTGCTCCTCTACAGATGGTTTTCCTCCTCTGGTATGATCCCTACCTCATCATAGCAAACTGTCTTATTAGGTTTCTATGTCGTCCTTCTCATTCTCTCACGGTACTTAGCCTAAAACAAGGATGACCATATCAAGAGGAGAGTTTTCAAGAAACTTGTACTCGATTTAGCTCTATTTGTACACACGTTTAAAAATTCCAGCTACATGTAGTGACAAAAATTCGTAAGCATGATCAACAGAGAGTTGATTTAATAGGAATGATACTAAATTGTTTAATTAAAACTTGAATTCGAATTTTAAAAATGAAAAGAATTATATTAAGAGAGCTCCCATAAAGAGAGTTTGATAATAGTTTAAATGAAATTAATCAAAATATAATCTTAAATATTGGTTGGTCAAGCTTAAAATAAAATAAAACAAAATAAAAGTCTCGGGCTTGTTGGGTCGGGCGGATGGCACGGCCCGCGCTCCGTTTTAGCAATGGTTCGGATCGGAGAATGGTGGTTATGTATATGCTCCAAAACCCTTGCAAAACCCTCCAAAACGGAAAAAGAATGTCGGCAAAAATTCTGCAAATCCTGATCCCTCCCTCTGCAAATCATCGCTCCGCCTCCACCACCACCACTCGCACTCTTTACCTCTTACGCGTCCAACCCTTTCTTGATTTCCGCAGAAAACACCTCTGTCTCTTCCATTTCCATCTCCCTCCTCGTCGCAATCTCTCTGTTTCCATCTCCGCCCTCGTATCTAGCAATGGCGTTTCCGAACAATTTGAGGAAGAAGCTGAAGCGCGAGAGGCGATCTCCCAAATTCTCCAGGAGTCGGGTCTCTCTCGAAAGGATTCCATCCAGATAGCCTCGAATTCGCCCAAATATGTGAAGATGCTGGTGGATAGTGTTCGTGATTTAGACGAGTCCTCTCTCTGGAACTCGTTTTCGCAGAGTGAACAAGGAGAGGAATTTTGCTTTAGGAAGAAGGTTTGTTATATGGCCAAGGAAAAGGGTGATAATGGAGTTGTTCCATTTTTGGAGAGCATTGGTCTCACTCTCTCTTCTTCTATGCGAATTTCTCGGTATCTTTCATCTGAAACCCTTCCTGCTCTCATTCGTAAGGTCAGTGACTCTCTTTTCGTGCTTAGGTTAGCTGTACTTCATAATTCAATTGCAAAATGAAATTCTTTTTTAGGGTTTGGTATGTCTTTCCAACTTTTTTGATTTGGGTTTTTGCTTTTGTGCCAAATTTAGGGGCCTAAATTGTTGATAAAGATATTGCTCCCACGAATAAATATTTATGGTTATTTTGTAAAGTGTAATGCCTCTGCATAGATTTACCTGTGACACAATCAAATGCTCGTGCTCCTTGACCTGTCATCATATGTACATGGCACACCGCACTGGGTCCTATCATCATTATATTAAATTTGAATGGCACACTGCACTGGGTCCTATCATTATATTAAATTTGATAACTGCATAATTTGGGAGAGTCAATGGTATTTTTTGTTTCAGCAAAGAATCCCTTTGTTGGTTTATTACTGGCCTGTTTGAGCTGGTAACCTGCTGCATTTTCAACTATCAAGCTAGCAATTCTGTTTCCACTTAAGAATATGGCATGCTCAACTCCTAAAGCTATCTTATTAGGAAAAAGACAAAAGACAAAAGAAAAAAGAAAAGGAAAAAAGAACCCATAACCAGCGCCAGTAAATATTGCTCACAATTTGCAAGATTATTTTTTTTTGGCAGGTCCCCCCCCCCCCCGGGGGCGGTGGTGTTGTTTTGGGTTCAGCTGTATGTGGGTTTCTGAATCTCCTCCCATTCAAGTGAAACTCGAATCCTCTCAATCCAAAAAGGCTAAAACTTGATTAAACTAAAAAAAGCCTGTCATGTGTCAATTATGGGAAATATCCTTGATTTTTATTCTGTTGTTTTGCTCCTGTTATTTTCTGAAATTGGAATAACTCTACTAACATGGTTGCATGTAATGCAATCATTATGTCCACTAAGATGGTCTAGTTCTAGTGCCTTTGTTTATTGATTTGTGATGGATGCTTCATTGCACTCTTCCTCTGGCAGAGAGGTCTCTTATTTTACGTTTGGCTTCTAGGTGAATTATGTGAAGGAAATGTTCTTTTCTGGCAGTGATAGAGAAGTGCTAATTGGGACTAATTCTCGACGATTCATGATGCATCTTTCTATTTCTGTCGATGAGGATTTGCAGCAAATTTTATCCTTCTTTGAAAAGGTGACTCTGCTACTTTCTCCCTGTGAGTGGATACTGCTTAGCAAGAGCTTCCTTGTCTTCCCATTTTCCCAATTTCCTTCTTAATCCTTGTTGTTTCAAGAAAAATCATCATGTTGATGCGGAAAATTTCCCTTTTTTGCCATGATTTATTGTGTCCACTCAGTGGTAGTGGTTTCATTTTTGCCTTCTCAGCCTTCCGCTATTATTTCAATCCTTAATTTTTAAAGAAAAAATATAAGTAGTTTCATTACACTAATTTTAATGAGCCTTACCATATTTAGATCTCATTTTTATGAACTTAACTATGTGTAGATCTCATGACATCTGCAATTTAACGTGTCATGTAGGTTGAAGCAAGACGTGGAGGTCTGAACATGTTAGGCTCCACTGATGCATCTTTTCAATACCTGTTAGAGTCGTTTCCTCGCCTTCTTTTGCTGTCTATTGAATCCCAGTTGGAACCTCTGGTTAAACTCCTTGAGAATATCGGAGTCCCTAGAGGCCGTATGAAAGATGTACTACTGTTATTTCCACTTATTGCTTTTTATGACATTACTGAGATCAAGCAAAGGTTGCAAGCTCTTCACCAGGTACACATTTATTTCATTTTATTCTTTTGGTGTCTTTCTTCAACATTTTCATGTCTTGGTTATTTAACCTAACAAAATTAAGATTGAACTCCCAAAGGGGTAAGGATCAGCCATATGACTTTGTTTCTTCCATTTGCCTCTACTTAACATCAAGGCATTCTTTATTTTTATCTCTCCTGAAGCTTTGTATTTTAGTTAGAATTTTGTCTAAGGATTCTTGCTGCATATTTGATGAGTTATTCTTTCCTTGCTTTCCTGGACATGAAAAGAAAAAAAGAAAAGAAAAGTACATGTTTGATGCATCAATTCCAGCCTTTTTTTTTTTTTTTTGCCCTTTTTTCATTTTGATGTTCATTTTTGTCTTTATCAGTTATCTCAACAGAGATTTTGAGTTTGAGTTGCCACGACGAGAGCTCTTCTTAGGTTTCTGAGTTTCGACCATGACTTTTTCATTTCAACTCAAAATTAGTGTCTTTTTTAATTTTGGGGGAAAACTGCTAAATATGCCCTGTGGTTTGCTTGTTTTGCAGCTAAACCTCAAGGTTCCAAAACTGGCAAATAGGCCCCCACGATTTACTCTGCTAGCAAAATGCCCCTACCATTTATTGGGCATTGATTGGGACTAAATAAAAATAAGAAAACAAAAAATACATTTGGCTTTTCCATGTGGAATTTTATTCTATTTTAACACATGCAGAAGCCATGTGTAGCTTTTTTTTTTTTTTTTTTTTTTCCCAATGTAATTATTTATTATTTTTACTTATTTTCCAATGCCAGGCACTTTGCTAGCACCAATGGGGGCATCTTGCCACTTTCCAAATCTTTTTTTTGGGGGGGGGGGGGGTTGTTGCAAAATATGTAAACAACATGGGTTTTTTGCACTTTGCCCTTATTTTTTTGAGGCTTCAACATAGCAAGAGATTAATTTACTATGCTCAGGGCATATCTATATCATCATTTCTTTCTTAATACGTGTTTGAATAAGAAAATATGTTTCGCTACTTCATATAACACATCATTTTCAGAGTTGCCATAGCAAAGCACAGGCTTTGCTTTTCCGAAGTTCACATTCTCAAAAAATGATTTTTGTTTTCAATTTTTCCTCTAGCTCTTGAAGCACTCTTAGTTTGAATGTTAGTACTTCCCTTTCATGGTGCATTAGGGGCTATTTTTTTGCACCTAATTAGCCATGTATATCTATTTCCTCTTATTTTTCCCCAACATAGGCTGTCCCTAATTTGCTTTCAATACACTTATTTTTAACCCTTTACTTTCTAATGAAATCACAAATGCACTCAGATATCACCATCATCTCTGCAATAATCTTTTCCTATCTTGTTGGGTCTACTAAATATGTTTATTACTAGTAATGTGGAAGTTGTGTCCATAGTAGAAAGAATCTACATATGAATAATGATAACATTGCTAGATTAAGTGATCAATATTCCATTAATATCTACATCCAAGAAGACAAGCCAACAAATTTCTAAATAGTAGCACACTGGTACAGCTAGGGCATTACATTAAATAATGTGGTTATATGTGGATAATCTAAGTAGTCTTCATAGATTTTTCCTGAGATTTGTGCAAAATTAGCACATAAGTAATTTTTATATATTTCACTTATGACCATTATATTGACTAAACTGTTTGTTTTGTCTCTCCTCAAAAGTTGTGTCTATGAGCAGCATCTCCATGTGTGAAAATACCTTGATATATTTCATTCCAACCTTAATGTGATTTTTCCATGATGTTTAATTCCAGGTTGGTGCACTGGACAAGGATGTTGGGAAGATATTCCTGAAGTATCCCTGGGTTCTTTCTAAGAGCATTCTGCAAAACTTAAACAATATACTTTCTTTCTTTGAGTTGGAGAAGGTATGACATTCTGTTTATATTAGCCAGTGTTTCGCAACAGTAGTCAGGTTTCTAAGATAAATACAAGTTTCCATGCTTTACGTATGCTGTTGCATCCTAATTTCTGTTATCTTCCCTGCTTTTGACTGCCTTGACACTGTGATTGTACCGGTTGAAGTTCCAACTGTTTTGCAGAGATGCTATGCAAAGCGTTAGTGAAGGTGAATATTTTGTCATTAAATTTCTATCTAGAAAAATCTCCTGTCATGGATGAAGCGACTCAAAATTTTCAGAAAATAGCATAGCACCAAATGGTATAGTTTCTGAATTGACTGAGTGAACTGTTACCATGAAATGATTTTGACACAAGAAGTATGCATTGGGACCATTATGGTTGCTCATTTATTTAAATTCACTTGAGTCTCATTGCCGGACTCTAAGTCAATAAATTCCTTACATTTTCAGGAGATTCCATGGTGACTTTATCTTGCATTTTTGTATTATTTACCTTTTGAGTGGCATTTGATCTTAAAAAGCTTGAATAATTACTCATATGGCTGTCAATCTAACTGTTGCATTAGTTTCCACTTTTCGTGCTTATATTGTGATGCAAATTACATTAAAAAAAATGTAATTTTAGCACCATTCACTCCTAGAAATAAGTCCTGGCCTATTAGAATCGCCTTTGGGTGTATCATACTGACATCAGATGAATTTTTTTGGCCGCTTTAATCTTACCTATCGTAGTTTTTGTTCTTCTAATTTTTGGGTGTGAGAAAGAAATATCAGCATATAGTAACTTTCCATGCAGTAATTCCAAAATTTGAGTGTGTTATTCATCAGGTACCAAGAGAAGATATTGAGCGTGCGATTAGAAGCTGGCCACTTCTATTGGGTTGCTCGGTTAGCAAGCTGAGGTTGATGGTTGAACATTTTAGTGAACTTGGGATCCAAAAGAGGAGGTTAGGTCAAGTTATTGCCAGAAGTCCTCAGTTACTTCTTCGAAAGCCTCACGAATTTCTTCAGGTAGGCAAAACACCTTTTGTGTTATGTGGCATTATTGACTTAGAAGAATGTATCATGGCCTTAGCGATATACAATTATGCAATTGTCAAAGCAATATTAACTTTTGTGAAGCTGACATGAACAGTTGACAATGTGTGGGACACCATGAATAGCATTTTATTTTAGTTTCTTCGTTTGAATTTAACAACTTTGATTTTCCTCTTCTGAATTGAGGTGAGTTTTGTCTCTGGTGAGTTAATTTTCCTGTGGTTTCAAATCACCTTATGACATAGGAGACAGCGAATTTAATGTGCATACATTGTGACAGGTAAGAAAGCAGGAATAAAAGTTAGATGTAGAAGATTGGAGAGCTAGGGACTGAAGATTGTTTAGTAAAATGACTAGGATTCATTGCATAAAAACAAGTCTTCATAAATGATATCATTTTCTTGTCTTAAACATGTTGCCAATCAGCTATATTTTGCAAAATAATTTCCCATAGGAGCAGAATGTGGAAAAATAGGAACAAATCCATGAAACAGACCATAATGATTTAGGACATTTGTCTTGGTTGTTTTATGTTTGCAGTGAGAGATTATTGTGCTACACTATTCATGACATTTGTTTTAGGTTGTTCTAGGACTCTTTTGGTTTCCTTTGTCTAATCATTATTTTTCCTTTCCATGCTTATTTTTATTTTTATTATTATTTTTCCCTTATATTTTTATTATCACTTTTTCCCTCTCTGTTGAATTGAATCTTATTAAAGATATTGTTCTTTTTAGGTGATCTTGTTTCTGGAAGATCTTGGTTTTGATAAAGAAACCGTTGGGAAGATACTTGGTCGTTGTCCTGAAATCTTTGCTACAAACATTGAGAAAACGCTCAAGAAAAAGCTCCAGTTTCTGTCTGATATTGGTGTCTCCAGGAAACACTATCCTCGAGTTATAAGAAAATATCCAGAGCTTTTTGTGTCAGACACCTATGGAAACTTACTTCCTCGGTAAAGCTCTTAATTTTAGCATCTCAATAATTAAGGAAGTTTCAGAGACTGGCTAAAAACAAAGCTTTTGAAATTGCACAACCAGTTTAACATCATATATTGGTCAGTTGATAATGCCTCCACGCCACTGATTTTTAGAATACTGCCTGCTATCTTATAGAACTGATTATTTTTCGTAAATCTACTGTGGCAATTACCTTGTCAATATGTAGTGGAATTGCTTAAGCCATGTTATGTAAGAGACATTTAGCATTTCAAATGATCAGACAAATTGGATATGCATATATTTTTGGCAGATGTTATGTACATATTAATGCATCTGTGATGATAATGATGTGTTTGATGTAGTCCTAAGGGAAGTGGAAATAGTTTCATTTCAAAACCACAGACTTAGGCCCTGCAACAGATTAGGTTTTATAAAGGGGAAGAGATGACTACTCAGGCTCTCCTGGATTTTCAAAGGCTGTTTCTGATATTAATAGAATAGTTCCTTGCTCTTCATGCTGTCATGCATAATCATAATTCTGATTGTTAATGATGAATGACTTTTGTCTGTTGTCCTTTTGGGCAGCATCAAGTATTTGAGAGAGAGTGGGCTTTCAGAAAAAGAGATTGCATTTATGATCCGCAAATTCTCACCCTTACTTGGGTACAGCATTCAAGAGGTTTTGAAACCAAAGATGGAGTTCCTTGTCAACACTATGCAGAGATCAACGAGGGAAGTGGTGGATTATCCAAGGTATTTCAGCTACTCATTGGAGAAGAAAATTATACCCAGGTATTGGGTGCTCAAGGGACGAAACATCGAATGTAGCTTACAAGAAATGTTAGGAAAAAATGACGACGAATTTGCTGCAGAATTTATGGGTGTAGGAAGAATGTTTGTACCCCTTTCAAATAATCTCCAATGAATCAAAATTCAATCATTAAAAGCTATTTGTACCGCCATGATGGTGCAGCTTTTGTTGTAAATAAATAGCTTAATCAAATATATATGCTTATCTTTGTCTGTTAAATGTCCTCCCCGGCCAAATGAAGTTTGCTTGTGTAGGTGTTTTAAGGACCATATTGCAGCTTCAGCCATTGCGTAATTTTAGAAAGGGAAAACAAATTTTCCAGGCCATGCGCTCAGAGACAAGAAGTGGTTTGGTCTAATTTGATGTTGGGACTAGTCTTTAAGACTTAAAAAGAAAGCTGGTATGATGGGTATCAGCACAAGGATGGCATCTTTCCCAGTCCATTGTTTACCCACTTTGAGTTCAGAATGTTTAACCTTAACCAGGTTGAATTCAAATCCGTGATGGTGAACCTACCTGGGGGTTGAATGCTCTTCTTGGTAGGCTCACTTATAGTTATCCCATGCAAAACTACTACTGGCCAAAAGATAGTCTAGTAATCCCATCTAGGTGTCAAATAGCTGTGTAACCAAAAAAAAAAAAACAAAACAAAACAAAACAAAACAAAAAAACAAAACTACTACTAGATCCAGAGTTCCACAGATGGTTTGATATTAGGGTCAACCAAGCAGCAGCCAGAAAATCAAACCTCAGCTTTGATCAACCACAATACCCAAATCACTACTAGCATTTATTTCTATTGCTATGCCATCAATAAGAAGTAACAGATAAAAATATAACATCAAAAGCCCTACAAATACTGTTGATCCCATCGAACAATTAAACAGTGTATCTAAATCAAAGATCAAATCTCAGAAGAACCCTTTACACTAAAAACAAATTAAATATATAATCTACCAAAAAAAGTTGAAAACCAATAAAAATACTTTTCGACAGAAAAAAGATGCAAACATGAGCAATTTTATTGCAATACATACTCCCGTCACATTACAGATAGCTTAAGAAGAAGTTTCGACAAATACAGAGCTAAGCGGAATAGAACAGAAACACGAACGGGGGTGGGATAGGGAGAAATCAAACAGGACTGAGAAGCTGATAGAGGTGAGGCTTGGGCTCAGAGTTCATGCCAATAACGATGACCAGAGGGATGAATCCATAGTGAGCGACTACTTTGGCTTTCTTCAGAGTCCAAGTTGTCCATTCATTCACACGTTTCAGTATCGATTCTTCCTCCGATGGCACTCCCTTTGACCCTTTCGTACCTTTCCCTTTTCCTCTGTTCGACGCCATTCTCTCTGTCTCTGTCTCGGTCTCTCTCTCTCTCTCTCTCTCTCTCTCTCTCTCTGTGTTAAACCCTAGCTGCGTTTCTGCCCGGCAAAAGACTAAAAACCCCTAATAAATATTTCCACAAAAATTTCTTTTCTCTCTTTGGGTGGTTGTGGACTCGTCTGGGTTTAGCAAATCGGGACAAAACGTTCGAGAGAAACGGTGGACCGGAGTGGCGAAGATCTAACCACACTGGCTATGGGCCGGGCTCTTCGGGCCCAAAAGGCGTAAGCTAGCCTCTCTCTCTCTCTCTCTCTCTCTTTTTTTTTTTTTTTTTTTTTTTAAACAATAGTAATCAAATCCCGAATCACAAAATCAGACGAGAACTGTTGTCATTGAGCTGTCCCTTTGAGATAGGTTAGCCCATCTCTAACATAATAATCGAAATAAAATTCTAAAATAACTATATTCCGTTCTTCTTATCATTTTTTTTGTTTAAATGTTGAGAGTTGAATCCAAATCTATTGTAAAGGGAGAGGAGTTATCACTTGATTTGAAATTGATTGGCTTCTTATTTGTTATTTGAGCCTTTTGCAAATAATATACCCTTCGAGCTACCATCTGTGCAATAGTCTATTCTTTCATTTGAATTAATTAAAGTGTGTGACATGAATAAAAATATTTTATACAGAAACAAAAGTTTTGACTTTTGTTCTTTAAAACTTTAAATTTAGGAAGAAATGACGAATAATTAAAAATAAGTCTCTAGCACCTGTTGATGTTGCTAGGCAGTCGGTGACCCCCGATAAAAATCCTCCAAAATTGATTGAAGATCAAATTGTTCTACCAAAAAACGGGTTGAGTTAATTACACAAAAGAATGTTAATTATCGTTTAAACAAAACAGTAATGCATGATAGTATATTAAATTTGTTTAGGTAAAATATCAACTTTGATTCTTAGAAATAAAAAAATAAGCATCGAAAGAACGAATTCCTAAATTAGGTGTCATAGTTATTCAAAACAGATTGGTCGAGTTTTTTAACACCGATGGTCAAATAAAAAAAAATGGTGCCAATGTAATTATTTTGAGTTTTTTTAAAGTTATTTTTATTTATTTTTAAATTAGAATGATGTTTAGGATTTTGATATTTACTATCATATTTGAAATAACGGACCCCTTCTCTTATCACAATGCAGTGGCTCCTTCATGTGAGGTGCGCCAGACTATCGACCTCACGCGTTCGTCGCATGGGTGGTGCGGTCCACAGGGAACCTAGTTCTACCTTGTGGGGCTGAAACGAGGTTGTGCCAGTGGCCCAATTTCCCATTTTATCGGGTTCAAATGCAGATAGGTCCACTTCGGCCCTGTACGAGCAGTTCGTTATTTAGGCTTGATGGAGGTTTCCAGATTTTGACCGTTGAAAAAACCGCCTCTCTCTCTCTCTCTCTTCCCGCATCATCAATTTTTGCAATTTCATCCATCATGTCTCAGTTCGAAGCAATTTTTGTATGTTCAGTCAATACTTGATTAAAAAACTCTTAATTTCTTTCGGGGTGGGATCTATTGCTTTATTGCATTAGCAGACCAAATTTGTGACATTGTTTCATTTGGGAAGTTTTCTGTTCTATCTACTAAACCAATGTGAAGATCCATTTGTTGACACTAATTTCAAATGGGTTATGACCCAATTGCTAGATTGAGATATGGACAAACAATATTTTAAGGTTTTGAAAATTTGGCACATTCAATTTTTTAATCAAAATTCTTTTTTTATTAATTTTTCAGATCTTGATTCAATGAAAGGGGAATTTGTTGTACTAGTAATGGACTCCTAAATAGAAGAGGAGGATTTTGTACTTTTGACAATGGGAGGAGTGGTGAGTAAAGCTGCAAATGGGATTGGTTCTGTTTTTGGAAATGTTATTACTGCACCCTTTAAATCTATTTTCGGAGGATCATGCGAGTAAGATTTCCAACTTTCCTTTTTCTCTTCTAAGCATTGTGTTATGTTCATGTGTATTAGGGTTTTCTTATAATAGTTTTTGTACATTTTACAAGGAATGTCCAGTATACGTAGTCTAGCTTAAAATCTAGAGAGGAAAAAAAAAGTTTTGTCGTGCCCTACCATTCGAAGTTGATAATTTGATGCATATTTTTGAGAAGGCACTTTCATTTATAAGTATATACACAATAGCCCTCCATTGTTGTTGTCAGACAGGAAATTTTAGTGTTGATTGTCAACTGCTTTTTTAGTGTCTTCATCTGTTCTCTTGTTCTTGGCTCTTACCTTTTCTACATTCCCTTCCTGCAAAATCCGAACCATAAATCTTATTATACAACTCTAAAATAAGAAAACAAGAAAAGGTTATCTTAGAGATCTTAATGACAATCTTAGGAAAGCCATCTCTTAAGCTTGAAAATTCCCAGGTTCATCATATGTGGTATCATGACAGGTTGAATTAGTCAATGTGGGGCATAACAAATCTTATAAACATGATCACTGGAATAGGGATGTAGACTGATGGTTTTGTGATAACCACGGCTGATGTGATGCCTGATGGTAGTTTTTAGGACCAAGGGTTTTATCAAGTGCAATAAGAATGAGGCATCTTTACATTATGCTGAAATCCTTGCAAATTAGAATAAAACCAATCAACTATATGTTGAGGCAGTGAATTAAGAAGAGAAATAGGCTTCAATTATTTAGGGAGGTTGCATTGTTTAAACCCAAAGTCCTGACCGGCCAAGAGCTACATAGATGAGACTTATTTGAGTTGAACGAAGTTGAATCCTTTGGCTAAGTAGTCTTTTAAATCATTCAAATAATCTATCATTCTTGTTTTAGATTTCATCTTGATTGCAGTTGGAGATTCTCTTTCCTGTATTGCTCTCTTGAGGTTTAAGCCAAGTAGTTTCTATCTTTGCTGGAGATATGGTAGGCTTGGGATGAAAAGCTGCTTCTTGTGGATGGATGGACTGTTTGAATAGTCCGATCTGCTTCCTGGCTAGCAATCTCCAATTTTGAAGTGACAAGATTTAGTTGATTTTGCAGGGGTGTCTGCTCGGGAACATGGGATGTAACTTGTTTCATAGAGCACTTCTGTCTTTCCAATCTGTTCAAACTGATTATGGTTTTGGGTCTGTGCTATATAAGTAAGTTATCAGATTCTTATCAAGCCCAACAGGAAATTATTGTTGTTTCTTTTAATCTGAGTTCAAGTTCATCTGATGAGTACCATATTCTTTCTTTGCACTTTCAGTTTTGTTGTTTTTCTATCTCTTGTTCAAGGTGGGAATATGCCAATGCATAGGGAAAAGCCTCTGTAAGATGTGTTGGGGAGCTTGTGAAACATATTTCTATGCTCTTGAACACATCATTTGCTTCCTATGGTACAAGCTCAAAAACACAAAAAGGGTAAATAGGCGCAGGCGTCGCTTGAGGAATGTTGAATTTGCTTACAGTTCAAGCAGTGATAGTGACTCTTTTGAAGGTTATTCGAAGTCAAGATTCGATAGAAAACGCAAGGCAGAAAGTGAGGGAAGACTGGAACACTTGCATAGACCTCTCCACTCATCAAAGGCCAGGGGATATGCCAGCCATGGTAGTCGCAGCCATAATTTAAAGTTCAAGCCGAGAGAAGTAACTAGAGGCTCCTGCAGAGTTAGCAACTCGAGGCAGCTTCAAGTTAGGAAAGTAAACGATTTGCGAAAAGCATCATTAGTCAAGAGGAGGCGGCTGAGATGATACTGAAGTATGATTGGAAAAATTGTCTTAAAAAGTTACTGATTCAAGCTAAATGTGCAGAATTTAAACAAAAGTTATACATAACCACTTGTTTCCCCAAGTTTTTAGAAGAACTATTGGCAACTATAGCTTAATTTTTGTGCACTTCACCTTCATTTAGGATTGTTTCTAGAATCAATATGAATCCTGTCATAAAGCATGTCGTGTTTCTTTTCTGTATACCCTAGTCTCATATAACCCCCTCGCGGGGAAACTTCCTTCTGAAACCTTTTTCTAAAGAAGTCTTTGAAGTTCCATCAGAGTATGAAATTGATTTTTCTAGCAATATAAATGATCAACACCTTAATATTGACACTTTTTTCCCCATGAGCCCATGTTG